>CM027577.2:4645752-4906752 GCA_015852605.2 Populus deltoides | reverse complement strand
GCATACAAATACTAGAGAGAACAAAATTCTAATAAGATAAACTGAGTCCAAGAAGCAGCCTAAACTCAGAAATAACAGCAACCTAACTCATAAAACAACAAGATGCAGAATAGTTCATGAAGGAAGGAGAGAATTACAAAATTACGAGGCCAATATCTCGGCCTGCCCGATTATAACAATGATCCGTTCGGTCAAGATGTAGAGTGGGTTCCGAAGAACAACATACTCAAAAATGGTAACGATCCAACGGTGAACAAAGGAGATCAAGCTATGACAAACCACTCTGAAACTAGCAAGAAAAGATGAAACTTTTGCCAAAGAACCGTGATTTAATCTTCACATGTGGCAAAGGCCTTCATGTCCATGACAATCCATTCACTATGCTGCAACTTCACCACTTCTCCATAGTTCGAACTGAAAATGCCGAAAAGTAGAAATATTGCGAGATCAATATCTCTTACCTCGTTGATTGGATAACAAATCCGTTCGGTCAATGTTGAGAGAAGGTTGGAAGGAACAACATAGTCAGAAATGAGAACAATCCAACGGTGGACGGAGTAGATGTAGCTCCGACAGCACCTTCATTTTGAACGATTTGTTTTTCAGAACAAGTGCTATCATTCATTCATTTGGAAACATGACATCGGAGATGAATTGCTACCCTCATTGTCATCAACATCAGGAACCCTTCAAAGCAGTTAAAAAGTTCAATTTGGGTCTAGGTTTTAGTTGTTCTTGTTGGTGAGACCCTACCTTCACCTCATCAACTTTAGAACCCAACACATGGTCCATTTCTGGAACAACATTAGGAGCTTGGACAGTCGAGTGGTTCTCCATACTAACATCAGAATCAGCTTGAAATTGAGAAATCCCCATCCCATGGCTATTCAACATATCTTGCAATTCTAATCTTAATCTATGTCCAGACTTAACTTGATTGTGTTGTTCAATGTGAGAGCTAACCATTGGAACATTTTCCACAGAAGAACATAGAGACATTATGGTAGCATACAAATACTAGAGAGAACAAAATTCTAATAAGATAAACTGAGTCCAAGAAGCAGCCTAAACTCAGAAATAACAGCAACCTAACTCATAAAACAACAAGATGCAGAATAGTTCATGAAGGAAGGAGAGAATTACAAAATTACGAGGCCAATATCTCCCAGCACACTGATTATAACAATGATCCGTTCGGTCAAGATGTAGAGTGGGTTCCGAAGAACAACATACTCAAAAATGGTAACGATCCAACGGTGAACAAAGGAGATCAAGCTATGACAAACCACTCTGAAACTAGCAAGAAAAGATGAAACTTTTGCCAAAGAACCGTGATTTAATCTTCACATGTGGCAAAGGCCTTCATGTCCATGACAATCCATTCACTATGCTGCAACTTCACCACTTCTCCATAGTTCCAGGCCCGAAAATGCGACACGTAGAAATATTGCGAGATCAATATCTCTTACCTCGTTGATTGGATAACAAATCCGTTCGGTCAATGTTGAGAGAAGGTTGGAAGGAACAACATAGTCAGAAATGAGAACAATCCAACGGTGGGCCGGAGTAGATGTAGCTCGACAGCACCACTCTCTCTCATTTTGAACGATTTGTTTTTGAGAACAATTTCTATCATTCATTCATTTGGAAACATGACATCGGAGATGAATTGCTACCCTCATTGTCATCAACATCAGGAACCCTTCAAAGCAGTTAAAAAGTTCAATTTGGGTCTAGGTTTTAGTTGTTCTTGTTGGTGAGACCCTACCTTCACCTCATCAACTTTAGGACCCAACACATGGTCCATTTCTGGAACAACATTAGGAGCTTGGACAGTCGAGTGGTTCTCCATACTAACATCAGAATCAGCTTGAAATTGAGAAATCCCCATCCCATGGCTATTCAACATATCTTGCAATTCTAATCTTAATCTATGTCCAGACTTAACTTGATTTGTGTTGTTCAATGTGAGAGCTAACCATTGGAACATTTTCCCTGAGAAGAACATAGAGACATTATGGTAGCATACAAATACTAGAGAGAACAAAATTCTAATAAGATAAACTGAGTCCAAGAAGCAGCCTAAACTCAGAAATAACAGCAACCTAACTCATAAAACAACAAGATGAGAATAGTTCATGAAGGAAGGAGAGAATTACAAAATTACGAGGCCAATATCTCCCAGCACACTGATTATAACAATGATCCGTTCGGTCAAGATGTAGAGTGGGTTCGAAGAACAACATACTCAAAAATGGTAACGATCCAGCGGTGAACAAAGGAGATCAAGCTATGACAAACCACTCTGAAACTAGCAAGAAAAGATGAAACTTTTGCCAAAGAACCGTGATTTAATCTTCACATGTGGCAAAGGCCTTCATGTCCATGACAATCCATTCACTATATGCTGCAACTTCACCACTTCTCCATAGTTCGGAGCGAAAATGCGAGCGAGTAGAAATATTGCGAGATCAATATCTCTTACCTCGTTGATTGGATAACAAATCCGTTCGGTCAATGTTGAGAGAAGGTTGGAAGGAACAACATAGTCAGAAATGAGAACAATCCAACGGTGGGCCGGAGTAGATGTAGCTCGACGCACCACCCTTCATTTTTGAGCGATTTGTTTTTGAACAAGTGCTATCATTCATTCATTTGGAAACATGACACCGGAGATGAATTGCTACCCTCATTGTCATCAACATCGGGAACCCTTCAAAGCGGTTAAAAAGTTCAATTTGGGTCTAGGTTTTAGTTGTTCTTGTTGGTGAGACCCTACCTTCACCTCATCAACTTTAGGACCCAACACATGGTCCATTTCGGAACAACATTAGGAGCTTGGACGGTCGAGTGGTTCTCCATACCAACATCAGAATCGGCTTGAAATTGAGAAATCCCCATCCCATGGCTATTCAACATATCTTGCAATTCTAATCTTAATCTATGTCCGGACTTAACTTGATTGTGTTGTTCAATGTGAGAGCTAACCATTGGAACATTTTCCCGAGGAAGAACATAGAGACATTATGGTAGCATACAAATACTAGAGAGAACAAAATTCTAATAAGATAAACTGAGTCCAAGAAGCGCCCTAAACTCGGAAATAACGACAACCTAACTCATAAAACAACAAGATGCGAGAATAGTTCATGAAGGAAGGAGAGAATTACAAAATTACGAGGCCAATATCTCGCCTGACACTGATTATAACAATGATCCGTTCGGTCAAGATGTAGAGTGGGTTCAGAAGAACAACATACTCAAAAATGGTAGCGATCCAACGGTGAACAAAGGAGATCAAGCTATGACAAACCACTCTGAAACTAGCAAGAAAAGATGAAACTTTTGCCAAAGAACCCGGTGATTTAATCTTCACATGTGGCAAAGGCCTTCATGTCCATGACAATCCATTCACTATGCTTGCAACTTCACCACTTCTCCATAGTTCCGGGCGAAAATGCGAGCAGTAGAAATATTGCGAGATCAATATCTCTTACCTCGTTGATTGGATAACAAATCCGTTCGGTCAATGTTGAGAGAAGGTTGGAAGGAACAACATAGTCAGAAATGAGAACAATCCAGCGGTGGGCCGGAGTAGATGTAGCTCAGGCCACCCCCCTTCATTTTGAGCGATTTGTTTTTTAGAACAAGTGCTATCATTCATTCATTTGGAAACATGACATCGGAGATGAATTGCTACCCTCATTGTCATCAACATCGGGGAACCCTTCAAAGCGGTTAAAAAGTTCAATTTGGGTCTAGGTTTTAGTTGTTCTTGTTGGTGAGACCCTACCTTCACCTCATCAACTTTAGGACCCGACACATGGTCCATTTTGGAACAACATTAGGAGCTTGGGCCGGTCGAGTGGTTCTCCATACCAACATCAGAATCGGCTTGAAATTGAGAAATCCCCATCCCATGGCTATTCAACATATCTTGCAATTCTAATCTTAATCTATGTCCGGACTTAACTTGATTGTGTTGTTCAATGTGAGAGCTAACCATTGGAACATTTTCCCACGGAAGAACATAGAGACATTATGGTAGCATACAAATACTAGAGAGAACAAAATTCTAATAAGATAAACTGAGTCCAAGAAGCAGCCTAAACTCAGAAATAACGACAACCTAACTCATAAAACAACAAGATGCGGAATAGTTCATGAAGGAAGGAGAGAATTACAAAATTACGAGGCCAATATCTCGCCAGCACACTGATTATAACAATGATCCGTTCGGTCAAGATGTAGAGTGGGTTCCGAAGAACAACATACTCAAAAATGGTAACGATCCAACGGTGAACAAAGGAGATCAAGCTATGACAAACCACTCTGAAACTAGCAAGAAAAGATGAAACTTTTGCCAAAGAACCGTGATTTAATCTTCACATGTGGCAAAGGCCTTCATGTCCATGACAATCCATTCACTATGCTTGCAACTTCACCACTTCTCCATAGTTCCGAGGCGAAAATGCAGAACAGTAGAAATATTGCGAGATCAATATCTCTTACCTCGTTGATTGGATAACAAATCCGTTCGGTCAATGTTGAGAGAAGGTTGGAAGGAACAACATAGTCAGAAATGAGAACAATCCAACGGTGGGCCGGAGTAGATGTAGCTCGCGCGGCACCACCTCTCACTATTTGAGCGATTTGTTTTTGAACAAGTGCTATCATTCATTCATTTGGAAACATGACATCGGAGATGAATTGCTACCCTCATTGTCATCAACATCGGGAACCCTTCAAAGCGGTTAAAAAGTTCAATTTGGGTCTAGGTTTTAGTTGTTCTTGTTGGTGAGACCCTACCTTCACCTCATCAACTTTAGAACCCAACACATGGTCCATTTACGGAACAACATTAGGAGCTTGGGCAGTCAGTGGTTCTCCATACTAACATCGGAATCAGCTTGAAATTGAGAAATCCCCATCCCATGGCTATTCAACATATCTTGCAATTCTAATCTTAATCTATGTCCGGACTTAACTTGATTGTGTTGTTCAATGTGAGAGCTAACCATTGGAACATTTTCCACGGAAGAACATAGAGACATTATGGTAGCATACAAATACTAGAGAGAACAAAATTCTAATAAGATAAACTGAGTCAAGAAGCGGCCTAAACTCGGAAATAACGACAACCTAACTCATAAAACAACAAGATCCGGAATAGTTCATGAAGGAAGGAGAGAATTACAAAATTACGGGGCCAATATCTCCCAGGACCTGATTATAACAATGATCCGTTCGGTCAAGATGTAGAGTGGGTTCGAAGAACAACATACTCAAAAATGGTAACGATCCAGCGGTGAACAAAGGAGATCAAGCTATGACAAACCACTCTGAAACTAGCAAGAAAAGATGAAACTTTTGCCAAAGACACCGTGATTTAATCTTCACATGTGGCAAAGGCCTTCATGTCCATGACAATCCATTCACTATGCTGCAACTTCACCACTTCTCCATAGTTCGGGCCGAAAATGCGAGCAGTAGAAATATTGCGAGATCAATATCTCTTACCTCGTTGATTGGATAACAAATCCGTTCGGTCAATGTTGAGAGAAGGTTGGAAGGAACAACATAGTCGGAAATGAGAACAATCCAAGCGGTGGGCCGGAGTAGATGTAGCTCGACAGCGGCGCACCTCTCTCAATATTTGAGCGATTTGTTTTTGAACAAGTGCTATCATTCATTCATTTGGAAACATGACACCGGAGATGAATTGCTACCCTCATTGTCATCAACATCGGGAACCCTTCAAAGCGGTTAAAAAGTTCAATTTGGGTCTAGGTTTTAGTTGTTCTTGTTGGTGAGACCCTACCTTCACCTCATCAACTTTAGAACCCAACACATGGTCCATTTTCGGAACAACATTAGGAGCTTGGACGGTCGAGTGGTTCTCCATACTAACATCGGAATCGGCTTGAAATTGAGAAATCCCCATCCCATGGCTATTCAACATATCTTGCAATTCTAATCTTAATCTATGTCCGGACTTAACTTGATTGTGTTGTTCAATGAGAGCTAACCATTGGAACATTTTCCCGAGGAAGAACATAGAGACATTATGGTAGCATACAAATACTAGAGAGAACAAAATTCTAATAAGATAAATCCGAGTCCAAGAAGCGGCCTAAACTCGGAAATAACAGCAACCTAACTCATAAAACAACAAGATGCGGAATAGTTCATGAAGGAAGAGAGAATTACAAAATTACGAGGCCAATATCTCCCAGCACACTGATTATAACAATGATCCGTTCGGTCAAGATGTAGAGTGGGTTCGAAGAACAACACACTCAAAAATGGTAACGATCCAGCGGTGAACAAAGGAGATCAAGCTATGACAAACCACTCTGAAACTAGCAAGAAAAGATGAAACTTTTGCCAAAGAACCGTGATTTAATCTTCACATGTGGCAAAGGCCTTCATGTCCATGACAATCCATTCACTATGCTTGCAACTTCACCACTTCTCCATAGTTCCAGGCGAAAATGCGAGCAGTAGAAATATTGCGAGATCAATATCTCTTACCTCGTTGATTGGATAACAAATCCGTTCGGTCAATGTTGAGAGAAGGTTGGAAGGAACAACATAGTCAGAAAAGAGAACAATCCAGCGGTGGGCCGGAGTAGATGTAGCTCGACAGACACCCCCTTCAACTTTTTGAGCGATTTGTTTTTTGGAACAAGTGCTATCATTCATTCATTTGGAAACATGACATCGGAGATGAATTGCTACCCTCATTGTCATCAACATCGGGAACCCTTCAAAGCGGTTAAAAAGTTCAATTTGGGTCTAGGTTTTAGTTGTTCTTGTTGGTGAGACCCTACCTTCACCTCATCAACTTTAGAACCCAACACATGGTCCATTTCTGGAACAACATTAGGAGCTTGGACCAGTCAGTGGTTCTCCATACCAACATCAGAATCAGCTTGAAATTGAGAAATCCCCATCCCATGGCTATTCAACATATCTTGCAATTCTAATCTTAATCTATGTCCAGACTTAACTTGATTGTGTTGTTCAATGTGAGAGCTAACCATTGGAACATTTTCCACAGAAGAACATAGAGACATTATGGTAGCATACAAATACTAGAGAGAACAAAATTCTAATAAGATAAAGCCGAGTCCAAGAAGCGCCTAAACTCGGAAATAACAGACAACCTAACTCATAAAACAACAAGATGCGAGAATAGTTCATGAAGGAAGGAGAGAATTACAAAATTACGAGGCCAATATCTCCCAGACACCGATTATAACAATGATCCGTTCGGTCAAGATGTAGAGTGGGTTCGAAGAACAACATACTCAAAAATGGTAACGATCCAGCGGTGAACAAAGGAGATCAAGCTATGACAAACCACTCTGAAACTAGCAAGAAAAGATGAAACTTTTGCCAAAGAACCGTGATTTAATCTTCACATGTGGCAAAGGCCTTCATGTCCATGACAATCCATTCACTATCTTGCAACTTCACCACTTCTCCATAGTTCCGGGCCGAAAATGCGAGCAGTAGAAATATTGCGAGATCAATATCTCTTACCTCGTTGATTGGATAACAAATCCGTTCGGTCAATGTTGAGAGAAGGTTGGAAGGAACAACATAGTCAGAAAAGAGAACAATCCAGCGGTGGGCCGGAGTAGATGTAGCTCGGCGGCACCCCAACTTCATTTTGAGCGATTTGTTTTTGGAACAAGTGCTATCATTCATTCATTTGGAAACATGACATCGGAGATGAATTGCTACCCTCATTGTCATCAACATCGGGAACCCTTCAAAGCGGTTAAAAAGTTCAATTTGGGTCTAGGTTTTAGTTGTTCTTGTTGGTGAGACCCTACCTTCACCTCATCAACTTTAGAACCCAACACATGGTCCATTTCGGAACAACATTAGGAGCTTGGACGGTCGAGTGGTTCTCCATACCAACATCGAATCAGCTTGAAATTGAGAAATCCCCATCCCATGGCTATTCGACATATCTTGCAATTCTAATCTTAATCTATGTCCGGACTTAACTTGATTGTGTTGTTCAATGTGAGAGCTAACCATTGGAACATTTTCCCGGGAAGAACATAGAGACATTATGGTAGCATACAAATACTAGAGAGAACAAAATTCTAATAAGATAAAGCCCGAGTCCAAGAAGCGGCCTAAACTCGGAAATAACGACAACCTAACTCATAAAACAACAAGATGCAGAATAGTTCATGAAGGAAGGAGAGAATTACAAAATTACGAGGCCAATATCTCCCAGCACACTGATTATAACAATGATCCGTTCGGTCAAGATGTAGAGTGGGTTCCGAAGAACAACACACTCAAAAATGGTAACGATCCAGCGGTGAACAAAGGAGATCAAGCTATGACAAACCACTCTGAAACTAGCAAGAAAAGATGAAACTTTTGCCAAAGAACCGTGATTTAATCTTCACATGTGGCAAAGGCCTTCATGTCCATGACAATCCATTCACTATGCTGCAACTTCACCACTTCTCCATAGTTCCGGGCCGAAAATGCGAGCAGTAGAAATATTGCGAGATCAATATCTCTTACCACGTTGATTGGATAACAAATCCGTTCGGTCAATGTTGAGAGAAGGTTGGAAGGAACAACATAGTCAGAAATGAGAACAATCCAACGGTGGGCCGGAGTAGATGTAGCTCAAAGGCCACCTCCTCTCACTTCATTTGAGCGATTTGTTTTTTGAACAAGTGCTATCATTCATTCATTTGGAAACATGACGCCGGAGATGAATTGCTACCCTCATTGTCATCAACATCGGGAACCCTTCAAAGCGGTTAAAAAGTTCAATTTGGGTCTAGGTTTTAGTTGTTCTTGTTGGTGAGACCCTACCTTCACCTCATCAACTTTAGAACCCAACACATGGTCCATTTCGGAACAACATTAGGAGCTTGGACAGTGAGTGGTTCTCCATACCAACATCGAATCAGCTTGAAATTGAGAAATCCCCATCCCATGGCTATTCAACATATCTTGCAATTCTAATCTTAATCTATGTCCGGACTTAACTTGATTGTGTTGTTCAATGTGAGAGCTAACCATTGGAACATTTTCCACGGAAGAACATAGAGACATTATGGTAGCATACAAATACTAGAGAGAACAAAATTCTAATAAGATAAACCGAGTCCAAGAAGCGACCTAAACTCGGAAATAACAGCAACCTAACTCATAAAACAACAAGATGCGGAATAGTTCATGAAGGAAGGAGAGAATTACAAAATTACGGGGCCAATATCTCCCAGCACACTGATTATAACAACGATCCGTTCGGTCAAGATGTAGAGTGGGTTAGAAGAACAACACACTCAAAAATGGTAGCGATCCAGCGGTGAACAAAGGAGATCAAGCTATGACAAACCACTCTGAAACTAGCAAGAAAAGATGAAACTTTTGCCAAAGAACCGTGATTTAATCTTCACATGTGGCAAAGGCCTTCATGTCCATGACAATCCATTCACTATGCTGCAACTTCACCACTTCTCCATAGTTCCGGGCTGAAAATGCGAGCAGTAGAAATATTGCGAGATCAATATCTCTTACCTCGTTGATTGGATAACAAATCCGTTCGGTCAATGTTGAGAGAAGGTTGGAAGGAACAACATAGTCAGAAATGAGAACAATCCAGCGGTGGGCCGGAGTAGATGTAGCTCCGAGCGCACCCTCTCCGACTTCATTTTGAGCGATTTGTTTTTTGAACAAGTGCTATCATTCATTCATTTGGAAACATGACATCGGAGATGAATTGCTACCCTCATTGTCATCAACATCGGGGAACCCTTCAAAGCGGTTAAAAAGTTCAATTTGGGTCTAGGTTTTAGTTGTTCTTGTTGGTGAGACCCTACCTTCACCTCATCAACTTTAGAACCCAACACATGGTCCATTTGGAACAACATTAGGAGCTTGGGACGGTCGAGTGGTTCTCCATACCAACATCAGAATCAGCTTGAAATTGAGAAATCCCCATCCCATGGCTATTCAACATATCTTGCAATTCTAATCTTAATCTATGTCCGGACTTAACTTGATTGTGTTGTTCAATGTGAGAGCTAACCATTGGAACATTTTCCCCGGAAGAACATAGAGACATTATGGTAGCATACAAATACTAGAGAGAACAAAATTCTAATAAGATAAACCGAGTCCAAGAAGCGGCCTAAACTCGGAAATAACAGACAACCTAACTCATAAAACAACAAGATGCGGAATAGTTCATGAAGGAAGGAGAGAATTACAAAATTACGAGGCCAATATCTCCCGGCACACCGATTATAACAATGATCCGTTCGGTCAAGATGTAGAGTGGGTTCCGAAGAACAACACACTCAAAAATGGTAACGATCCAACGGTGAACAAAGGAGATCAAGCTATGACAAACCACTCTGAAACTAGCAAGAAAAGATGAAACTTTTGCCAAAGAACCGTGATTTAATCTTCACATGTGGCAAAGGCCTTCATGTCCATGACAATCCATTCACTATGCTGCAACTTCACCACTTCTCCATAGTTCCGGGCGAAAATGCGAGCAGTAGAAATATTGCGAGATCAATATCTCTTACCTCGTTGATTGGATAACAAATCCGTTCGGTCAATGTTGAGAGAAGGTTGGAAGGAACAACATAGTCAGAAATGAGAACAATCCAACGGTGGGCCGGAGTAGATGTAGCTCGAGCAAAGCAACTCTCCCAACTTCATTTTGAGCGATTTGTTTTTGAACAAGTGCTATCATTCATTCATTTGGAAACATGACGCCGGAGATGAATTGCTACCCTCATTGTCATCAACATCGGGAACCCTTCAAAGCGGTTAAAAAGTTCAATTTGGGTCTAGGTTTTAGTTGTTCTTGTTGGTGAGACCCTACCTTCACCTCATCAACTTTAGAACCCAACACATGGTTCATTTGGAACAACATTAGGAGCTTGGACAATCGAGTGGTTCTCCATACCAACATCGGAATCAGCTTGAAATTGAGAAATCCCCATCCCATGGCTATTCAACATATCTTGCAATTCTAATCTTAATCTATGTCCGGACTTAACTTGATTGTGTTGTTCAATGTGAGAGCTAACCATTGGAACATTTTCCCCGAGAAGAACATAGAGACATTATGGTAGCATACAAATACTAGAGAGAACAAAATTCTAATAAGATAAACTGAGTCCAAGAAGCGCCTAAACTCGGAAATAACGACAACCTAACTCATAAAACAACAAGATGCGAGAATAGTTCATGAAGGAAGGAGAGAATTACAAAATTACGAGGCCAATATCTCCCAGACACCGATTATAACAATGATCCGTTCGGTCAAGATGTAGAGTGGGTTCCGAAGAACAACACACTCAAAAATGGTAACGATCCAACGGTGAACAAAGGAGATCAAGCTATGACAAACCACTCTGAAACTAGCAAGAAAAGATGAAACTTTTGCCAAAGAACCGTGATTTAATCTTCACATGTGGCAAAGGCCTTCATGTCCATGACAATCCATTCACTATGCTTGCAACTTCACCACTTCTCCATAGTTCCGAGGCGAAAATGCGAGCAGTAGAAATATTGCGAGATCAATATCTCTTACCTCGTTGATTGGATAACAAATCCGTTCGGTCAATGTTGAGAGAAGGTTGGAAGGAACAACATAGTCAGAAATGAGAACAATCCAGCGGTGGGCCGGAGTAGATGTAGCTCGACAGCACCACTCTCTCTCCAACTTCACTTTGAGCGATTTGTTTTTGAACAAGTGCTATCATTCATTCATTTGGAAACATGACATCGGAGATGAATTGCTACCCTCATTGTCATCAACATCGGGAACCCTTCAAAGCGGTTAAAAAGTTCAATTTGGGTCTAGGTTTTAGTTGTTCTTGTTGGTGAGACCCTACCTTCACCTCATCAACTTTAGAACCCAACACATGGTTCATTTACTGGAACAACATTAGGAGCTTGGGCCAGTCAGTGGTTCTCCATACCAACATCAGAATCGACTTGAAATTGAGAAATCCCCATCCCATGGCTATTCAACATATCTTGCAATTCTAATCTTAATCTATGTCCGGACTTAACTTGATTGTGTTGTTCAATGTGAGAGCTAACCATTGGAACATTTTCCCACGGAAGAACATAGAGACATTATGGTAGCATACAAATACTAGAGAGAACAAAATTCTAATAAGATAAATCGAGTCCAAGAAGCAGCCTAAACTCGGAAATAACAGCAACCTAACTCATAAAACAACAAGATGCGAGAATAGTTCATGAAGGAAGGAGAGAATTACAAAATTACGAGGCCAATATCTCCCAGCACGACCGATTATAACAACGATCCGTTCGGTCAAGATGTAGAGTGGGTTCCGAAGAACAACACACTCAAAAATGGTAACGATCCAACGGTGAACAAAGGAGATCAAGCTATGACAAACCACTCTGAAACTAGCAAGAAAAGATGAAACTTTTGCCAAAGAACCGTGATTTAATCTTCACATGTGGCAAAGGCCTTCATGTCCATGACAATCCATTCACTATGCTGCAACTTCACCACTTCTCCATAGTTCCGGAGGCGAAAATGCGAGCGGTAGAAATATTGCGAGATCAATATCTCTTACCTCGTTGATTGGATAACAAATCCGTTCGGTCAATGTTGAGAGAAGGTTGGAAGGAACAACATAGTCAGAAATGAGAACAATCCAGCGGTGGGCCGGAGTAGATGTAGCTCAAAGCACCACCTCTCGCACTTCATTTTGAGCGATTTGTTTTTCGGAACAAGTGCTATCATTCATTCATTTGGAAACATGACATCGGAGATGAATTGCTACCCTCATTGTCATCAACATCGGGAACCCTTCAAAGCGGTTAAAAAGTTCAATTTGGGTCTAGGTTTTAGTTGTTCTTGTTGGTGAGACCCTACCTTCACCTCATCAACTTTAGAACCCAACACATGGTCCATTTACGGAACAACATTAGGAGCTTGGACAATCGAGTGGTTCTCCATACTAACATCAGAATCGGCTTGAAATTGAGAAATCCCCATCCCATGGCTATTCAACATATCTTGCAATTCTAATCTTAATCTATGTCCAGACTTAACTTGATTGTGTTGTTCAATGTGAGAGCTAACCATTGGAACATTTTCCACAGAAGAACATAGAGACATTATGGTAGCATACAAATACTAGAGAGAACAAAATTCTAATAAGATAAACTGAGTCCAAGAAGCAGCCTAAACTCAGAAATAACAGCAACCTAACTCATAAAACAACAAGATGCAGAATAGTTCATGAAGGAAGGAGTGAATTACAAAATTACGAGGCCAATATCTCCCAGACACTGATTATAACAATGATCCGTTCGGTCAAGATGTAGAGTGGGTTCCGAAGAACAACATACTCAAAAATGGTAACGATCCAACGGTGAACAAAGGAGATCAAGCTATGACAAACCACTCTGAAACTAGCAAGAAAAGATGAAACTTTTGCCAAAGAACCGTGATTTAATCTTCACATGTGGCAAAGGCCTTCATGTCCATGACAATCCATTCACTATGCTGCAACTTCACCACTTCTCCATAGTTCCGGGCGAAAATGCGAGCAGTAGAAATATTGCGAGATCAATATCTCTTACCTCGTTGATTGGATAACAAATCCGTTCGGTCAATGTTGAGAGAAGGTTGGAAGGAACAACATAGTCAGAAATGAGAACAATCCAACGGTGGGCCGGAGTAGATGTAGCTCGAAAGCACTCGCCAACTTCATTTTGAGCGATTTGTTTTTGAACAAGTGCTATCATTCATTCATTTGGAAACATGACACCGGAGATGAATTGCTACCCTCATTGTCATCAACATCAGGGAACCCTTCAAAGCGGTTAAAAAGTTCAATTTGGGTCTAGGTTTTAGTNGTTCTTGTTGGTGAGACCCTACCTNCACCTCATCAACTTTAGAACCCAACACATGGTTCATTTCTGGAACAACATTAGGAGCTTGGACAGTCGAGTGGTTCTCCATACCAACATCGAATCAGCTTGAAATTGAGAAATCCCCATCCCATGGCTATTCAACATATCTTGCAATTCTAATCTTAATCTATGTCAAGACTTAACTTGATTGTGTTGTTACATGTGAGAGCTCACCATTGGAAAATTTTCAACAGAAGAACATAGAGACATTATGGTAGCATACAAATACTAGAGAGAACAAAATTCTAATAAGATAAAACCGAGTCCAAGAAGCGACCTAAACTCGGAAATAACAGACAACCTAACTCATAAAACAACAAGATGCGAGAATAGTTCATGAAGGAAGGAGAGAATTACAAAATTACGAGGCCAATATCTCCCAGCACCGCGATTATAACAATGATCCGTTCGGTCAAGATGTAGAGTGGGTTCCGAAGAACAACACACTCAAAAATGGTAACGGTCCAACGGTGAACAAAGGAGATCAAGCTATGACAAACCACTCTGAAACTAGCAAGAAAAGATGAAACTTTTGCCAAAGAACCGTGATTTAATCTTCACATGTGGCAAAGGCCTTCATGTCCATGACAATCCATTCACTATGCTGCAACTTCACCACTTCTCCATAGTTCCGAAGGCGAAAATGCGAGAAGTAGAAATATTGCGAGATCAATATCTCTTCCCTCGTTGATTGGATAACAAATCCGTTCGGTCAATGTTGAGAGAAGGTTGGAAGGAACAACATAGTCGGAAATGAGAACAATCCAACGGTGGGCCGGAGTAGATGTAGCTCGAGCAGCACCACCTCTCCCTCTTCATTTTGAGCGATTTGTTTTTGAGAACAAGTGCTATCATTCATTCATTTGGAAACATGACACGGAGATGAATTGCTACCCTCATTGTCATCAACATCGGGAACCCTTCAAAGCGGTAAAAAAGTTCAATTTGGGTCTAGGTTTTAGTTGTTCTTGTTGGTGAGACCCTACCTTCACCTCATCAACTTTAGAACCCAACACATGGTCCATTTTCGGAACAACATTAGGAGCTTGGACAGTCGAGTGGTTCTCCATACCAACATCGGAATCAGCTTGAAATTGAGAAATCCCCATCCCATGGCTATTCAACATATCTTGCAATTCTAATCTTAATCTATGTCCGGACTTAACTTGATTGTGTTGTTCAATGTGAGAGCTAACCATTGGAACATTTTCCCACGGAAGAACATAGAGACATTATGGTAGCATACAAATACTAGAGAGAACAAAATTCTAATAAGATAAACCGAGTCCAAGAAGCAGCCTAAACTCGGAAATAACAGACAACCTAACTCATAAAACAACAAGATGCGGAATAGTTCATGAAGGAAGGAGAGAATTACAAAATTACGAGGCCAATATCTCCGCACACTGATTATAACAATGATCCGTTCGGTCAAGATGTAGAGTGGGTTCCGAAGAACAACACACTCAAAAATGGTAACGATCCAACGGTGAACAAAGGAGATCAAGCTATGACAAACCACTCCGAAACTAGCAAGAAAAGATGAAACTTTTGCCAAAGAACCGTGATTTAATCTTCACATGTGGCAAAGGCCTTCATGTCCATGACAATCCATTCACTATGCTGCAACTTCACCACTTCTCCATAGTTCGGAAGCGAAAATGCGAGCAGTAGAAATATTGCGAGATCAATATCTCTTACCTCGTTGATTGGATAACAAATCCGTTCGGTCAATGTTGAGAGAAGGTTGGAAGGAACAACATAGTCGGAAATGAGAACAATCCAGCGGTGGGCCGGAGTAGATGTAGCTCGAGCGGCACCACCTCCTTCACTTTTGAGCGATTTGTTTTTGAACAAGTGCTATCATTCATTCATTTGGAAACATGACATCGGAGATGAATTGCTACCCTCATTGTCATCAACATCGGGAACCCTTCAAAGCGGTTAAAAAGTTCAATTTGGGTCTAGGTTTTAGTTGTTCTTGTTGGTGAGACCCTACCTTCACCTCATCAACTTTAGAACCCAACACATGGTCCATTTCTGGAACAACATTAGGAGCTTGGACAGTCAGTGGTTCTCCATACCAACATCGGAATCGGCTTGAAATTGAGAAATCCCCATCCCATGGCTATTCAACATATCTTGCAATTCTAATCTTAATCTATGTCCGGACTTAACTTGATTGTGTTGTTCAATGTGAGAGCTAACCATTGGAACATTTTCCACGGGAAGAACATAGAGACATTATGGTAGCATACAAATACTAGAGAGAACAAAATTCTAATAAGATAAAGCTGAGTCCAAGAAGCGACCTAAACTCGGAAATAACGACAACCTAACTCATAAAACAACAAGATGCGAGAATAGTTCATGAAGGAAGGAGAGAATTACAAAATTACGAGGCCAATATCTCCCAGCACTGCGATTATAACAATGATCCGTTCGGTCAAGATGTAGAGTGGGTTCAGAAGAACAACACACTCAAAAATGGTAACGATCCAGCGGTGAACAAAGGAGATCAAGCTATGACAAACCACTCCGAAACTAGCAAGAAAAGATGAAACTTTTGCCAAAGAACCGTGATTTAATCTTCACATGTGGCAAAGGCCTTCATGTCCATGACAATCCATTCACTATGCTGCAACTTCACCACTTCTCCATAGTTCCGGGCGAAAATGCGAGCAGTAGAAATATTGCGAGATCAATATCTCTTACCTCGTTGATTGGATAACAAATCCGTTCGGTCAATTTTGAGAGAAGGTTTGAAGGAACAACATATTCAGAAGTGATAACAATCCAACGGTTGACGGAGTAGATGTAGCTCCGACAGCACCTCTCTCTCTCACTTCACTTTGAGCGATTTGTTTTTTGAACAAGTGCTATCATTCATTCATTTGGAAACATGACGCCGGAGATGAATTGCTACCCTCATTGTCATCAACATCGGGGAACCCTTCAAAGCAGTTAAAAAGTTAACTTTGGGTCTAGGTCTTCGTTGTTATTGTTGGTGAGACCCTACATTCACCTCACCAACTTTAGAACCCACCACATGGTCCATTTCCGGAACAACATTAGGAGCTTGGGACGGTCAGGTGGTTCTCCATACCAACATCAGAATCGGCTTGAAATTGAGAAATCCCCATCCCATGGCTATTCAACATATCTTGCAATTCTAATCTTAATCTATGTCCGGACTTAACTTGATTGTGTTGTTCAATGTGAGAGCTAACCATTGGAACATTTTCCCAGAAGAACATAGAGACATTATGGTAGCATACAAATACTAGAGAGAACAAAATTCTAATAAGATAAAGCCGAGTCCAAGAAGCGGCCTAAACTCGGAAATAACAGCAACCTAACTCATAAAACAACAAGATCCGGAATAGTTCATGAAGGAAGGGAGAATTACAAAATTACGAGGCCAATATCTCCCCAGCACACTGATTATAACAATGATCCGTTCGGTCAAGATGTAGAGTGGGTTCCGAAGAACAACATACTCAAAAATGGTAACGATCCAGCGGTGAACAAAGGAGATCAAGCTATGACAAACCACTCTGAAACTAGCAAGAAAAGATGAAACTTTTGCCAAAGAACCGTGATTTAATCTTCACATGTGGCAAAGGCCTTCATGTCCATGACAATCCATTCACTATGCTTGCAACTTCACCACTTCTCCATAGTTCCGGGCGAAAATGCGAGCAGTAGAAATATTGCGAGATCAATATCTCTTACCTCGTTGATTGGATAACAAATCCGTTCGGTCAATGTTGAGAGAAGGTTGGAAGGAACAACATAGTCAGAAATGAGAACAATCCAGCGGTGGGCCGGAGTAGATGTAGCTCAAGCGGCACACCCACTTCATTTGAGCGATTTGTTTTTGAGAACAAGTGCTATCATTCATTCATTTGGAAACATGACGCCGGAGATGAATTGCTACCCTCATTGTCATCAACATCGGGGAACCCTTCAAAGCGGTTAAAAAGTTCAATTTGGGTCTAGGTTTTAGTTGTTCTTGTTGGTGAGACCCTACCTTCACCTCATCAACTTTAGAACCCAACACATGGTTCATTTCCGGAACAACATTAGGAGCTTGGACGGTCGAGTGGTTCTCCATACCAACATCGAATCGGCTTGAAATTGAGAAATCCCCATCCCATGGCTATTCAACATATCTTGCAATTCTAATCTTAATCTATGTCCGGACTTAACTTGATTGTGTTGTTCAATGTGAGAGCTAACCATTGGAACATTTTCCCGAGAAGAACATAGAGACATTATGGTAGCATACAAATACTAGAGAGAACAAAATTCTAATAAGATAAGCTGAGTCCAAGAAGCGACCTAAACTCGGAAATAACGGCAACCTAACTCATAAAACAACAAGATGCGGAATAGTTCATGAAGGAAGGAGAGAATTACAAAATTACGAGGCCAATATCTCCGCACACTGATTATAACAATGATCCGTTCGGTCAAGATGTAGAGTGGGTTCGAAGAACAACACACTCAAAAATGGTAACGATCCAACGGTGAACAAAGGAGATCAAGCTATGACAAACCACTCTGAAACTAGCAAGAAAAGATGAAACTTTTGCCAAAGAACCGTGATTTAATCTTCACATGTGGCAAAGGCCTTCATGTCCATGACAATCCATTCACTATGCTTGCAACTTCACCACTTCTCCATAGTTCCGGGCGAAAATGCGAGAAGTAGAAATATTGCGAGATCAATATCTCTTACCTCGTTGATTGGATAACAAATCCGTTCGGTCAATGTTGAGAGAAGGTTGGAAGGAACAACATAGTCAGAAATGAGAACAATCCAACGGTGGGCCGGAGTAGATGTAGCTCGAAGGACCACTCTCTCCAACTTCACTTTGAGCGATTTGTTTTTCGGAACAAGTGCTATCATTCATTCATTTGGAAACATGACGCCGGAGATGAATTGCTACCCTCATTGTCATCAACATCGGGAACCCTTCAAAGCGGTTAAAAAGTTCAATTTGGGTCTAGGTTTTAGTTGTTCTTGTTGGTGAGACCCTACCTTCACCTCATCAACTTTAGAACCCAACACATGGTTCATTTCCGGAACAACATTAGGAGCTTGGGACAGTCGAGTGGTTCTCCATACCAACATCGGAATCAGCTTGAAATTGAGAAATCCCCATCCCATGGCTATTCAACATATCTTGCAATTCTAATCTTAATCTATGTCCGGACTTAACTTGATTGTGTTGTTCAATGTGAGAGCTAACCATTGGAACATTTTCCACGGAAGAACATAGAGACATTATGGTAGCATACAAATACTAGAGAGAACAAAATTCTAATAAGATAAAGCCGAGTCCAAGAAGCAGCCTAAACTCGAAATAATAAAGACAACCTAACTCATAAAACAACAAGATGCGGAATAGTTCATGAAGGAAGGAGAGAATTACAAAATTACGAGGCCAATATCTCCCAGCACACCGATTATAACAACGATCCGTTCGGTCAAGATGTAGAGTGGGTTCCGAAGAACAACACACTCAAAAATGGTAACGATCCAACGGTGAACAAAGGAGATCAAGCTATGACAAACCACTCCGAAACTAGCAAGAAAAGATGAAACTTTTGCCAAAGAACCGTGATTTAATCTTCACATGTGGCAAAGGCCTTCATGTCCATGACAATCCATTCACTATGCTTGCAACTTCACCACTTCTCCATAGTTCCAGAACTGAAAATGCAGAACAGTAGAAATATTGCGAGATCAATATCTCTTACCTCGTTGATTGGATAACAAATCCGTTCGGTCAATGTTGAGAGAAGGTTGGAAGGAACAACATAGTCAGAAATGAGAACAATCCAACGGTGGGCCGGAGTAGATGTAGCTCAGGCAAGCACCACCTCCTCTCACTTCACTTTGAGCGATTTGTTTTTTGGAACAAGTGCTATCATTCATTCATTTGGAAACATGACATCGGAGATGAATTGCTACCCTCATTGTCATCAACATCGGGGAACCCTTCAAAGCGGTTAAAAAGTTCAATTTGGGTCTAGGTTTTAGTTGTTCTTGTTGGTGAGACCCTACCTTCACCTCATCAACTTTAGAACCCAACACATGGTCCATTTCTGGAACAACATTAGGAGCTTGGACAGTCGAGTGGTTCTCCATACTAACATCGAATCGGCTTGAAATTGAGAAATCCCCATCCCATGGCTATTCAACATATCTTGCAATTCTAATCTTAATCTATGTCCAGACTTAACTTGATTGTGTTGTTCAATGTGAGAGCTAACCATTGGAACATTTTCCGCAGAAGAACATAGAGACATTATGGTAGCATACAAATACTAGAGAGAACAAAATTCTAATAAGATAAAGCGAGTCCAAGAAGCAGCCCTAAACTCAGAAATAACAGCAACCTAACTCATAAAACAACAAGATGCAGAATAGTTCATGAAGGAAGGAGAGAATTACAAAATTACGAGGCCAATATCTCCCAGCACACTGATTATAACAACGATCCGTTCGGTCAAGATGTAGAGTGGGTTCAGAAGAACAACACACTCAAAAATGGTAACGCTCCAACGGTGAACAAAGGAGATCAAGCTATGACAAACCACTCTGAAACTAGCAAGAAAAGATGAAACTTTTGCCAAAGAACCGTGATTTAATCTTCACATGTGGCAAAGGCCTTCATGTCCATGACAATCCATTCACTATGCTGCAACTTCACCACTTCTCCATAGTTCGGGCGAAAATGCGAGCAGTAGAAATATTGCGAGATCAATATCTCTTACCTCGTTGATTGGATAACAAATCCGTTCGGTCAATGTTGAGAGAAGGTTGGAAGGAACAACATAGTCGGAAATGAGAACAATCCAACGGTGGGCCGGAGTAGATGTAGCTCACTCTCTCCACCTTCATTTTGAGCGATTTGTTTTTGGGAACAAGTGCTATCATTCATTCATTTGGAAACATGACATCGGAGATGAATTGCTACCCTCATTGTCATCAACATCGGGAACCCTTCAAAGCAGTTAAAAAGTTCAATTTGGGTCTAGGTTTTAGTTGTTCTTGTTGGTGAGACCCTACCTTCACCTCATCAACTTTAGAACCCAACACATGGTTCATTTCTGGAACAACATTAGGAGCTTGGACAGTCGAGTGGTTCTCCATACCAACATCGAATCAGCTTGAAATTGAGAAATCCCCATCCCATGGCTATTCAACATATCTTGCAATTCTAATCTTAATCTATGTCCAGACTTAACTTGATTGTGTTGTTCAATGTGAGAGCTAACCATTGGAACATTTTCCACAGAAGAACATAGAGACATTATGGTAGCATACAAATACTAGAGAGAACAAAATTCTAATAAGATAAACTGAGTCCAAGAAGCGGCCTAAACTGAGAAATAACAGCAACCTAACTCATAAAACAACAAGATGCGAGAATAGTTCATGAAGGAAGGAGAGAATTACAAAATTACGAGGCCAATATCTCCCAAAGACACTGATTATAACAACGATCCGTTCGGTCAAGATGTAGAGTGGGTTCCGAAGAACAACACACTCAAAAATGGTAACGATCCAACGGTGAACAAAGGAGATCAAGCTATGACAAACCACTCTGAAACTAGCAAGAAAAGATGAAACTTTTGCCAAAGAACCGTGATTTAATCTTCACATGTGGCAAAGGCCTTCATGTCCATGACAATCCATTCACTATGCTGCAACTTCACCACTTCTCCATAGTTCCGAGCCGAAAATGCGAGCAGTAGAAATATTGCGAGATCAATATCTCTTACCTCGTTGATTGGATAACAAATCCGTTCGGTCAATGTTGAGAGAAGGTTGGAAGGAACAACATAGTCAGAAATGAGAACAATCCAACGGTGGGCCGGAGTAGATGTAGCTCGACAGCACCACCCTCCAACTTCACTTTGAGCGATTTGTTTTTCGGAACAAGTGCTATCATTCATTCATTTGGAAACATGACATCGGAGATGAATTGCTACCCTCATTGTCATCAACATACGGGAACCCTTCAAAGCGGTTAAAAAGTTCAATTTGGGTCTAGGTTTTAGTTGTTCTTGTTGGTGAGACCCTACCTTCACCTCATCAACTTTAGAACCCAACACATGGTTCATTTCCGGAACAACATTAGGAGCTTGGACAGTCGAGTGGTTCTCCATACCAACATCGGAATCAGCTTGAAATTGAGAAATCCCCATCCCATGGCTATTCAACATATCTTGCAATTCTAATCTTAATCTATGTCCGGACTTAACTTGATTGTGTTGTTCAATGTGAGAGCTAACCATTGGAACATTTTCCACGAGAAGAACATAGAGACATTATGGTAGCATACAAATACTAGAGAGAACAAAATTCTAATAAGATAAAGCCGAGTCCAAGAAGCGGCCTAAACTCGGAAATAACGGCAACCTAACTCATAAAACAACAAGATGCAGAATAGTTCATGAAGGAAGGAGAGAATTACAAAATTACGAGGCCAATATCTCCCAGCACACCGATTATAACAACGATCCGTTCGGTCAAGATGTAGAGTGGGTTCCGAAGAACAACACACTCAAAAATGGTAACGATCCAACGGTGAACAAAGGAGATCAAGCTATGACAAACCACTCTGAAACTAGCAAGAAAAGATGAAACTTTTGCCAAAGAACCGTGATTTAATCTTCACATGTGTCAAAGGCCTTCATGTCCATGACAATCCATTCACTATGCTGCAACTTCACCACTTCTCCATAGTTCCCGAGGCGAAAATGCGACAAGTAGAAATATTGCGAGATCAATATCTCTTACCTCGTTGATTGGATAACAAATCCGTTCGGTCAATGTTGAGAGAAGGTTGGAAGGAACAACATAGTCAGAAATGAGAACAATCCAGCGGTGGGCCGGAGTAGATGTAGCTCACAACAGACCACTCTCTCTCCAACTTCACTTTGAGCGATTTGTTTTTCGGAACAAGTGCTATCATTCATTCATTTGGAAACATGACATCGGAGATGAATTGCTACCCTCATTGTCATCAACATCGGGAACCCTTCAAAGCGGTTAAAAAGTTCAATTTGGGTCTAGGTTTTAGTTGTTCTTGTTGGTGAGACCCTACCTTCACCTCATCAACTTTAGAACCCAACACATGGTTCATTTCGGAACAACATTAGGAGCTTGGACAGTCAGTGGTTCTCCATACCAACATCAGAATCAGCTTGAAATTGAGAAATCCCCATCCCATGGCTATTCAACATATCTTGCAATTCTAATCTTAATCTATGTCCGGACTTAACTTGATTGTGTTGTTCAATGTGAGAGCTAACCATTGGAACATTTTCCATGAAGAACATAGAGACATTATGGTAGCATACAAATACTAGAGAGAACAAAATTCTAATAAGATAAACCCCGAGTCCAAGAAGCGGCCTAAACTCGGAAATAACAGCAACCTAACTCATAAAACAACAAGATGCGGAATAGTTCATGAAGGAAGGAGAGAATTACAAAATTACGAGGCCAATATCTCCCAGCACACCGATTATAACAACGATCCGTTCGGTCAAGATGTAGAGTGGGTTCAGAAGAACAACACACTCAAAAATGGTAACGATCCAACGGTGAACAAAGGAGATCAAGCTATGACAAACCACTCCGAAACTAGCAAGAAAAGATGAAACTTTTGCCAAAGAACCGTGATTTAATCTTCACATGTGGCAAAGGCCTTCATGTCCATGACAATCCATTCACTATGCTGCAACTTCACCACTTCTCCATAGTTCCGAGGCGAAAATGCGAGCAGTAGAAATATTGCGAGATCAATATCTCTTACCTCGTTGATTGGATAACAAATCCGTTCGGTCAATATTGAGAGAAGGTTGGAAGAAACAACATAGTCAGAAATGAGAACAATCCAACGGTGGGCCGGAGTAGATGTAGCTCAAAGCACCACTCTCCCTCAACTTCACTTTGAACGATTTTTTTTTGGAACAAGTGCTATCATTCATTCATTTGGAAACATGACATCGGAGATGAATTGCTACCCTCATTGTCATCAACATCGGGAACCCTTCAAAGCCGTTAAAAAGTTCAATTTGGGTCTAGGTTTTAGTTGTTCTTGTTGGTGAGACCCTACCTTCACCTCATCAACTTTAGAACCCAACACATGGTTCATTTCTGGAACAACATTAGGAGCTTGGACAGTCGAGTGGTTCTCCATACCAACATCGGAATCAGCTTGAAATTGAGAAATCCCCATCCCATGGCTATTCAACATATCTTGCAATTCTAATCTTAATCTATGTCCAGACTTAACTTGATTGTGTTGTTCAATGTGAGAGCTAACCATTGGAACATTTTCCACAGAAGAACATAGAGACATTATGGTAGCATACAAATACTAGAGAGAACAAAATTCTAATAAGATAAACTGAGTCCAAGAAGCAGCCTAAACTCAGAAATAACGGCAACCTAACTCATAAAACAACAAGATGCCGAATAGTTCATGAAGGAAGGAGAGAATTACAAAATTACGAGGCCAATATCTCCCAGCACACTGATTATAACAACGATCCGTTCGGTCAAGATGTAGAGTGGGTTCCGAAGAACAACACACTCAAAAATGGTAACGATCCAACGGTGAACAAAGGAGATCAAGCTATGACAAACCACTCTGAAACTAGCAAGAAAAGATGAAACTTTTGCCAAAGAACCGTGATTTAATCTTCACATGTGGCAAAGGCCTTCATGTCCATGACAATCCATTCACTATGCTGCAACTTCACCACTTCTCCATAGTTCCAGAACTGAAAATGCAGAACAGTAGAAATATTGCGAGATCAATATCTCTTACCTCGTTGATTGGATAACAAATCCGTTCGGTCAATGTTGAGAGAAGGTTGGAAGGAACAACATAGTCAGAAATGAGAACAATCCAACGGTGGGCCGGAGTAGATGTAGCTCGAGCAGACCACTCTCTCTCTCCAACTTCACTTTGAACGATTTGTTTTTCAGAACAAGTGCTATCATTCATTCATTTGGAAACATGACATCGGAGATGAATTGCTACCCTCATTGTCATCAACATCAGGAACCCTTCAAAGCAGTTAAAAAGTTCAATTTGGGTCTAGGTTTTAGTTGTTCTTGTTGGTGAGACCCTACCTTCACCTCATCAACTTTAGAACCCAACACATGGTTCATTTCTGGAACAACATTAGGAGCTTGGACAGTCGAGTGGTTCTCCATACCAACATCAGAATCAGCTTGAAATTGAGAAATCCCCATCCCATGGCTATTCAACATATCTTGCAATTCTAATCTTAATCTATGTCCAGACTTAACTTGATTGTGTTGTTCAATGTGAGAGCTAACCATTGGAACATTTTCCACAGAAGAACATAGAGACATTATGGTAGCATACAAATACTAGAGAGAACAAAATTCTAATAAGATAAACTGAGTCCAAGAAGCAGCCTAAACTCAGAAATAACAGCAACCTAACTCATAAAACAACAAGATGCAGAATAGTTCATGAAGGAAGGAGAGAATTACAAAATTACGAGGCCAATATCTCCCAGCACACTGATTATAACAACGATCCGTTCGGTCAAGATGTAGAGTGGGTTCCGAAGAACAACACACTCAAAAATGGTAACGATCCAACGGTGAACAAAGGAGATCAAGCTATGACAAACCACTCTGAAACTAGCAAGAAAAGATGAAACTTTTGCCAAAGAACCGTGATTTAATCTTCACATGTGGCAAAGGCCTTCATGTCCATGACAATCCATTCACTATGCTGCAACTTCACCACTTCTCCATAGTTCCAGAACTGAAAATGCAGAACAGTAGAAATATTGCGAGATCAATATCTCTTACCTCGTTGATTGGATAACAAATCCGTTCGGTCAATGTTGAGAGAAGGTTGGAAGGAACAACATAGTCAGAAATGAGAACAATCCAACGGTGGGCCGGAGTAGATGTAGCTCCGACAGCACCCTCTCTCCAACTTCACTTTGAACGATTTGTTTTTCAGAACAAGTGCTATCATTCATTCATTTGGAAACATGACATCGGAGATGAATTGCTACCCTCATTGTCATCAACATCGGGAACCCTTCAAAGCGGTTAAAAAGTTCAATTTGGGTCTAGGTTTTAGTTGTTCTTGTTGGTGAGACCCTACCTTCACCTCATCAACTTTAGAACCCAACACATGGTTCATTTACGGAACAACATTAGGAGCTTGGACAGTCGAGTGGTTCTCCATACCAACATCGGAATCAGCTTGAAATTGAGAAATCCCCATCCCATGGCTATTCAACATATCTTGCAATTCTAATCTTAATCTATGTCCGGACTTAACTTGATTGTGTTGTTCAATGTGAGAGCTAACCATTGGAACATTTTCCACGAAGAACATAGAGACATTATGGTAGCATACAAATACTAGAGAGAACAAAATTCTAATAAGATAAACCGAGTCCAAGAAGCAGCCTAAACTCGAAATAACAGCAACCTAACTCATAAAACAACAAGATGCGGAATAGTTCATGAAGGAAGGAGAGAATTACAAAATTACGAGGCCAATATCTCCCAGCACACCGATTATAACAACGATCCGTTCGGTCAAGATGTAGAGTGGGTTCCGAAGAACAACACACTCAAAAATGGTAACGATCCAACGGTGAACAAAGGAGATCAAGCTATGACAAACCACTCTGAAACTAGCAAGAAAAGATGAAACTTTTGCCAAAGAACCGTGATTTAATCTTCACATGTGGCAAAGGCCTTCATGTCCATGACAATCCATTCACTATGCTGCAACTTCACCACTTCTCCATAGTTCCAGGCGAAAATGCGAGCAGTAGAAATATTGCGAGATCAATATCTCTTACCTCGTTGATTGGATAACAAATCCGTTCGGTCAATGTTGAGAGAAGGTTGGAAGGAACAACATAGTCAGAAATGAGAACAATCCAACGGTGGACGGAGTAGATGTAGCTCCGACAGCACCTTCATTTTGAACGATTTGTTTTTCAGAACAAGTGCTATCATTCATTCATTTGGAAACATGACATCGGAGATGAATTGCTACCCTCATTGTCATCAACATCAGGAACCCTTCAAAGCAGTTAAAAAGTTCAATTTGGGTCTAGGTTTTAGTTGTTCTTGTTGGTGAGACCCTACCTTCACCTCATCAACTTTAGAACCCAACACATGGTCCATTTCTGGAACAACATTAGGAGCTTGGACAGTCGAGTGGTTCTCCATACTAACATCAGAATCAGCTTGAAATTGAGAAATCCCCATCCCATGGCTATTCAACATATCTTGCAATTCTAATCTTAATCTATGTCCAGACTTAACTTGATTGTGTTGTTCAATGTGAGAGCTAACCATTGGAACATTTTCCACAGAAGAACATAGAGACATTATGGTAGCATACAAATACTAGAGAGAACAAAATTCTAATAAGATAAACTGAGTCCAAGAAGCAGCCTAAACTCAGAAATAACAGCAACCTAACTCATAAAACAACAAGATGCAGAATAGTTCATGAAGGAAGGAGAGAATTACAAAATTACGAGGCCAATATCTCCCAGCACACTGATTATAACAACGATCCGTTCGGTCAAGATGTAGAGTGGGTTCCGAAGAACAACACACTCAAAAATGGTAACGATCCAACGGTGAACAAAGGAGATCAAGCTATGACAAACCACTCTGAAACTAGCAAGAAAAGATGAAACTTTTGCCAAAGAACCGTGATTTAATCTTCACATGTGGCAAAGGCCTTCATGTCCATGACAATCCATTCACTATGCTGCAACTTCACCACTTCTCCATAGTTCCAGAACTGAAAATGCAGAACAGTAGAAATATTGCGAGATCAATATCTCTTACCTCGTTGATTGGATAACAAATCCGTTCGGTCAATGTTGAGAGAAGGTTGGAAGGAACAACATAGTCAGAAATGAGAACAATCCAACGGTGGACGGAGTAGATGTAGCTCCGACAGCACCTTCATTTTGAACGATTTGTTTTTCAGAACAAGTGCTATCATTCATTCATTTGGAAACATGACATCGGAGATGAATTGCTACCCTCATTGTCATCAACATCAGGAACCCTTCAAAGCAGTTAAAAAGTTCAATTTGGGTCTAGGTTTTAGTTGTTCTTGTTGGTGAGACCCTACCTTCACCTCATCAACTTTAGAACCCAACACATGGTCCATTTCTGGAACAACATTAGGAGCTTGGACAGTCGAGTGGTTCTCCATACTAACATCAGAATCAGCTTGAAATTGAGAAATCCCCATCCCATGGCTATTCAACATATCTTGCAATTCTAATCTTAATCTATGTCCAGACTTAACTTGATTGTGTTGTTCAATGTGAGAGCTAACCATTGGAACATTTTCCCAGAAGAACATAGAGACATTATGGTAGCATACAAATACTAGAGAGAACAAAATTCTAATAAGATAAACTGAGTCCAAGAAGCAGCCTAAACTCAGAAATAACAGCAACCTAACTCATAAAACAACAAGATGCAGAATAGTTCATGAAGGAAGGAGAGAATTACAAAATTACGAGGCCAATATCTCCCAGCACACTGATTATAACAATGATCCGTTCGGTCAAGATGTAGAGTGGGTTCCGAAGAACAACACACTCAAAAATGGTAACGATCCAACGGTGAACAAAGGAGATCAAGCTATGACAAACCACTCTGAAACTAGCAAGAAAAGATGAAACTTTTGCCAAAGAACCGTGATTTAATCTTCACATGTGGCAAAGGCCTTCATGTCCATGACAATCCATTCACTATGCTGCAACTTCACCACTTCTCCATAGTTCCAGAACTGAAAATGCAGAACAGTAGAAATATTGCGAGATCAATATCTCTTACCTCGTTGATTGGATAACAAATCCGTTCGGTCAATGTTGAGAGAAGGTTGGAAGGAACAACATAGTCAGAAATGAGAACAATCCAACGGTGGACGGAGTAGATGTAGCTCCGACAGCACCACTCTCTCTCTCTCTCTCTCTCTACTTTTTTATGTTCGTATGAGTTTGGACTTACAAATGGTTAGTCATGCTGTTTGGACTTACAAATGCACCTAGTATGTTTATGCATTTAATGAATCATGTATTGCTTGTGTTTATAGGTAAGTTTGTTGTTGTGTATTTTGATGACATTTTAATCTAGAGCAAGAATTTAATCTTGATCATTTGTATAATGTACTTAGTGTATTGCGTAGTGAGAAATTGTATGCTAATCTTAAGAAGTGTACCTTTTGCATGGAAAAAATTGTGTTTCTTGGCTATGTTGTAACTGTGCAGGATATCGAATGAACGAGGAGAAAGTTAAGGCCATCTAGGATTTGCCTACACCAAAATTGGTAAGTGAGGTAAGGAGTTTTCATAAAAGGTTTGATGCGAACCTCATCATCACGTGGTCACGCAACCCACATGCAAAGACACCAATTCTCGGAAAGCCAAGTAAATCAAGTTTGTTAGGAGTGTGACACAAAGATAACTTGTACCTAGGCACCAACACTATTGGAAACAGAGTCCCCCACCCAATGAATATTGATTGACGAACGAGAAGTATAAGGATGACGCCACGAAGACAATTGTTCTTCGATAAGTCATTTTTCAGTTCTTTAGAGAACCATGGAAGGGAGATTATCTCACCAACACACACACACACACACAAAGTGCGGCAAACAAGAAGTTTTATTAATCTGAATTGTCTTACTTACATGTCTGGTTATGTCTTTATTTATACTAACTCTAGACTTAAATAAACCCTAATGGACCCCTTTAGGTGGACTTATATGAAACCCACTAGAAATTGAACCAAATAAGTAATAATAACCCAAAGACTAAGAAGAAAATAAGAAAACACAATAAAAATAAAAAACTTAGCATCCTAAATATGCTAGAATCAGATTTGTAACTCTTAGGAAGTCCCAAATAAACTAGGAAATCTGATCTGAAGCTAGAATTAATTCTGAAGTCCTTGTTATAGCTAGGATGAAAATGGAATCCTTGTAAGAAAAGGATTTTGAAACATTAATGAATCCTTTCCACACTTGAAAAACTATATTGCTGCCCATTAAATATCCTTGTAGAATTAGAATATTCCCAAAACAAGCTGGCACATCCTTTTAGGAAAAGAATCCTAGCCAAATAGGAAGTCCTCAAGTTAAAAGGAAGTAAATAACAAAATTCGTACAGCCTCTGTTGACCCGTATTGAGATGCCTTTCCGAACTTCGATTGACATAAAATTGTAACCCAAGATAGGACAAAATGTTAGGAGACTCCACGTAAACGTTTAGCCCGATCCAATGGTCGGATTAATAATTATGACTATTGCCGTAAAACTGGATAGTTGCACTTTTTACATCAAAATCCGAATTTGACCTTGCTTGGATCGTATCAAGGTTTGTGAAGGATTTTAGTACTATTGTCTATACCGGAAGAACCATGCGTAAATATTTCAATGGACTTCGTCTTAGGTTTACCTAGGTCAAAACGGGGTAGGGATTCTATCTTTGTAGTTGTTGATAGATTTTCAAAGATGGCACACTTCACTCCATGTCATACCACCAATGATGAACTAAAATTGCTGATTTGTTCTTTCGAGAGATGTACGGCTTCACGGGGCCCCTAATAACATTGTTTCTGATAGAGATGTTAAGTTCCTAGCTATTTTTAGAAATGGACTGAATTCTCGGCTTCACGGGGTCCCTAGAAGGTGTTCTAGGGCAAATTGAGTACTAAATTGTTGTTTTCAACTACTTGTCACTCCCAAACAGACGGACAAACCGAAGTAGTTAATAGGACCTTAACACAACTTTTGCGTGATGTCATTCAAAATAACTTAAAGAATTAGGAAGATTGTTAGCCATTTATAGAGTTTGTATATAATCGTAGTGTGCACTCTACTATTGAATATTCACCATTTGAAATTATGTATAGATTTAACCCTTTAACTCCAATGGATTTGATTCCTTTGCATGTTGATGAAATGGTTAGTTGGGATGGTAATTACAAAGCACAGGTGGTGAAGACACTCCATGAGAGTGTGCGGCAACATATTGAAAAGAGGAATCATGGTTATGCGACCAAAGCCAAAAAGGGGTGCAAATATTGTCTTTCAGCCTGGCAATTGGGTTTGGGTGCATATGAGCAAGGAGAGATTTCCGGCCCATAGAAAATTAAAGCTACAACCACGAGGAGATGGGCCATTTCAGATCCTTGAGAGGATTAATGACAATGCCTATAAAGTTGATTTACCAGGTGAGTATGGTGTTAGTACTACCTTTAATGGTTTTGATCTTACTATGTTTGATGGAAGTGATGATTCGAGGTCAAATCCTTTTGAAGAGAGAGGGGATGATGAGGATCAACCCAACACCAAGCGTAATCATGCCAACAACTCATTGAAGGTACCAATTGGGCCAATTACAAAAGCTAGGGCGACGAAGCTTAAAGAAACATTGAATGGGCTTGTTCAGAATATGTGAAACAAAATGGACCTAGAAGGGCTTCGTACATTTAAGGAGAATAAATGACAGCCTTTAATTCATTTAATTCAGGTTCAAGAAGAGCCCAATTTGTGTGGAACAAGGGGCTGATGTGTTCGACCAAATACCAGCCTTGTTAGGCTTTTTTTTCCTAATGCTACAAGGATAGAAAGTAAGCAATTTACTCTCCTAATTAAGTAAGGAAGTTGGCCAAATCTTATTCTTTTTTTTTGGTAAGTTGACGTATGTATTAAAAGAAGAAGATACAAACATTATAAGGGGCATACCCCAGATTTACAATGATAACAAAAACATAAAACAACAGATGGCTACAGGCTAGCCACCGACCCTAAAACTGAAACCTCACTAGATTCATGAGGGAAACCAATACAACCAGCTAACTAACAAATTAAGAATCTATGGTATTCACCCTCTAAGCTCGTTGGATCCTTTTGTTTTCATTTGTTGGTACGACATTCCTCATCAAATCAAGCTTATCACGAATGATACATTCGATTTGATTAAAGACCAAATTCGAAGTTCTAGACATTCCAGCAAAGATCCTTGCATTCCGTTCTTGCCATACATGATACACTGTAGCTGCAAAACTCAGTTTACGAGAAAAATTGACGAAACTCTTGCCATGCCAAATCTTATTCCTAATGAGAGAAGGATTATTTAATGTTTTTCCTAACTTAGGATGCAAACTAATTAAATTAGTAACAAAGCAGGAAATTTGTTTTCTTATTTGTCCAAGTTAAACAAGGAAATCCAAGCTAATCAACGATATCAAAGGGGGCACCAACACAAATTTTTCAAATCTGATTCCTCTTAGTTTATTTGGGACTTCTTAAGAGTGACAAATCTGATTCTAGCATATTTAGGATGGTAATTTTTGGATTTTTATTATTTTCTTCTTAGTCTTTAGATTGTTGTTACTTATTTGGGTCAATTGTAAATGAGTTTCATATAAGTACACCTAAGGGGGTCCATTAGAGTTTCTTTAAGTCTAGAGTTAGTATAAATAAAGACATAACCAAACCTACATGTAAGGTTACGTAATTTTTAGATCAATAAACTTCTTTTCCACACTTGTGTGTTGGTGGGATAATCTCTCTTCCTTGTTTCTCTAAAGAACTGAAAACGACTTATCGAATAACAACTGTCTTCATGGCGTCATCCTTATACTTCTCATTCGCGAATCAATATTTGTTGGGTGGGGGTTTCTGTTTCCAATAGTGCTAGTGCCTAGGGACAAGCTATCTTTGTATCACACTCCTATCAAACCTGATTTACTTGGCTTTCTAGGAATTGGTATCTTTGCGTGTGGGTTGCGTGACCACGTGATCACAAGGTTCGCATCAATAAGGATTCCACATTAATATGGAGTTCATATCACATATGGAAACTATGTTGTTGCCTATTAAATATCCTTACAAGACTAGAAAATTCCTAAAACCAACTGCCACATCCTTGTAGGAAATGAATCTGATTGACTTAAAATTTTAACCCTAGGCAAGACAACATGTCAGGCGATTCCACATAAAATTGCCATTCGATCCAACAGTCAGATTGAGAATTATAACTATTGCCATAAAACTAGATAATTGCACATTTTACATCAGAATTTGATTGTTTTTTTGTTGCCCGGATCGTATTAGTTGGTGACTCTAAAAAAAGACCTTAAAGTAGAGAACATGCTGACGAAGAGTTAATATCTTCTTTGAAGATAGATAGGGATCACTATAAGTTAAAATGGGAAGATGAAAAGGAGAAGAACACATTAGTTGATCTCACTATTGAGGAAGAAAGAAGCTTCAGAGCTTGATACTAGGTTCAGGTGGATGAGGAAAGGGCAGCTGAATCAAATATGAGGGAATACCTAGACAAAGTAAATGCCTTAAAAAACCGAGTTTTTGCAACACAAACCGAGCTTGAGTCATCCCAAGAGGAGGAAGTGAAGAAAATGCAAGAACAATTTGAGTAGTGGCAGGACTATATCAACAACTTTAATGTACAACTAAAAACTAAAATAGTTGAACTCGATATAGAGAAAGAAGAACTGCAAAGGGTCAGAAATCAGATCTAGTAGTTAGGGAAGATGGTTCAAATACTGGAAAGGAACAACGAATCATTCACCATCAATAATGGAACACTACTTCAAGACAACACTCTGTTCCATTACAAGATTGAACAAATTGACAGGCTAATTGATATGGCTGCCTGAAAGGCCAACGAGCTATGAGTGACAGCTTCCGTGATTAGTAACAACGTCAACAAATATAGAGAATGTTTGAATGAAGTCTCCTCTTTTATCAAGAATGTATGATGTGAACTTCGTGATCACGCAACCCACAATCAAGATTGAGATCTGATCCTGGAAAGCCAAAAAAGGTCTGACAGGAGTGTTACACATGAAAACCTGCCCCAAGGCACCAATACTATTCGAATGAAGTAGAATGACATCATGAAGCCAGTTAATCTTCAATCAGTCAAATTCAGTTCGTTCAAGAACTGAAGAATGCAAGAATCACTCTCACACGTTAAAACTGAAAAATTCAGAAGTAATATTCTTCAATGGGTACCAAAATTTAGGTTACATGTGTTTAAATAGTTCTTAAAAGTACAAAAGATTAACTGGCTTCATGGCATTATTCTACTTTATTCCAATAGTGTTGGTACCTTGGAGCAGGTTTTTATTGTTTCACACTCCTATCAGACCTATTTTAGCTTTCCAGGATTAGATCTCAATCTTGATTGTGGGTTGCGTGACTACGTTATCATGAGGTTCGCATCATCAAAGGTTTGAGCTTGGATATAAGCCCAAGAAAGGTGATTACAAGTGGGCTGCCCATATTAGAAGGGCGTCAAGAATGACAATGATTAAAGGAAGAGAGTCAGAGGAAGAGGATTTGCCATCCCACCGCTTTAAGCATCTTTTCCTAGGTCTTCAGAAGTAACTAAGTCCAACATAGCAGATCTTCACATCAGCGTCCTTGATTGCCAAGAAGAGTGATGGATAGAGGAGGCAAGGGTGGAAATAAAGGATGCTCATAGTTAGCATATAATTGCTCACTATGCAACACACTAAGTACATTACGCAAATGATCAAGATGCTCATTTAAGTTCTTGCTATAGATCAAAATGTCATCAAAATACATAACAACAAACTTACCTATAAACGCACGCAATACATGATTCATTAAACGCATAAACATGCTAGGCGTATTTGTAAGTCCAAACGGCATGACTAACCATTCATACAAACCATGCCTAGTCTTAAATGTTGTTTTTCACTCATCACCCTCTTTCATCCTAATTTGATGGTACCCACTTTTTAAGTCAATCTTAGAGAAAATACATGATCCATGTAACTCATCTAGCATGTCATCAAGCCTAGGAATAGGATGTCGATACTTTACCGTTATGTTATTGACGGCACGACAATTGACACACATCCTCCATGTTCCATCTTTTTAGGCACAAGTAGCACTGGCACAGCACAAGCTCTCATTCTCTGATGAATGTACCCCTTCATCATCAACTCATCTACTTGCTTTTAAAGCTCCTTTGTCTCCTTGGGGTTGCTTCTATAGGTTGGACGGTTAGGAATTGAAGCTCCGAGCACAAGATCAATTTGATGTTCAATCCCCCTTAATGGTGGTAATCCATTAGGGATGTCTTCAGGGAATACATCATCAAACTCCTGCATCAAAGAAACAGCCACACTAAGAATAGCAGAATCAAGATCGTTAGTGTTAAAATAAGCCTCATTATATACAAGTAAGATCATTGGCTTATTAGTGAAAAATACAGATCTGATTTGAGATCCTTTTGCATAAAAATTAGGTTGTTTCTTTAATTTTTCCACACTATTATCATCACACAAGCTTACTTTCTTCACTCGGTTTTTACCTCCACTCTCAACCGGTTTAATTAATTATTTAAGTTTAGCCGAATTTGATGGTTTTCTCTCACCATTGTCCTCACGTGAATTTTCACTCTTTCCATCCTCGCACTCCCTTTTTAATGTGATTTGATCATCATACACTTGTTTCGGAAAAAGAGGTACAAGAGTGATGGTTTACCATCGTTTGCAATAGTGAATCTATTTCTAAACCCATCATGAATCGTCTTCCGATCAAACTGCCATGGACGCCGCAAAAGTAAATGACTAGCATGCATTGAGACTACATCACACATAACCTCATCAAAATACTTCCCAATAGCAAACGCAATCAATACTTGCTTAGTAACCTTCACTTCACCACATTGTTTTTTGGTAAGTTGACATATGTATTAAAAGAAGAAGATACAAACATTATAAGGGGCATACCCCAGATTTACAATGATAACAGAAACATAAAACAACAGATGGCTACAGGCTAGCCACCGACCCTAAAACTGAAACCTCATTAGATTCGTAAGGGAAACCAATACAACCAGCTAACTAACAAATTAAGAATCTATGGTATTCACCCTCCAAGCTCGTTGGATCCTTTTGTTTTTATTTGTTGGTACGACATTCCTCATCAAATCAAGCTTATCACGAATGATACATTCGATTTGATTGAAGACCAAATTCGAAGTTCTAGACATTCCAGCAAAGATCCTTGCATTCCGTTCTTGTCATTCCATCTCCTATGATGTACTTCATCTTCGGCCATGCTAAGGATCTGAGCTTTAGAATCTTTCCCCAAGCCCAAGAGCAATTCTGTGGCGTCTTGATTGTCTAGAAATTCCTACCTCGTAACATATTGGATCTGATCCAAGGAGACCATATTGAGCCATCTAAGTCATGCCACATAAGGCCATTGCAACCATTGAATTTCACTTCACCACATTTATTCAACCATTGCAATCTATAAGGCCTAAAACGCTTAACACAACTCAGATTGAATTTCTTCACAAGAGTATCACTAGCTACATTAGCACAACTACCTCCATCGATTATCATGCCACATACTTTGTTTTGGATGTGACATCTTTGATTTGGATGCTCAGCACATGCCTTATAACCATGGCCCCTCCCTCAATTAGATATGCAGTCTCCTCATCACTACAATCCACCAAAGGTGGCTTCTCTTTTCTTTCAGATTCAACCTCCCCATTGTCTCTTGTAAGCATAACTTTTTGGTTTGGACACTGAGATGCAATGTGCCCCTTCCCTAAACACTTGAAACATTTAATATCTCTATCACGATTAGGTTGAGATTCAGATTTACCTTTCCCATCTGTATGAGTATCCTTTTTGGCATTAGGTGGTTCGGCCTTTGCATAAGGCTTTGATTGGACAACCCCTTCTCTCTTTAAATTCAGCCTCCATGTTAAGGAAGTGAAGCCGAATTGGTCTGAAAACATGTACTGCCACTTCTCTTTATTTGCTTGTCCACCTTTGTTGCCATATGGACCATGTCCTCTAATTCCACACAATGTTGTAATTCTACAACATTCGCAATGTCCCTATTCAACCCATTTAGAAATCTAGCCATAGTAGCTTCCTGATCCTCAATCACATTGGCCCGAATCATGGCAATCTCCATCTCCTTGAAATACTCATCCACGGACCTAGAACCCAGATTCAAACCCTACAATTTCAGATACAAATCGCTATAATAGTGGTTAGGCACAAATCTCCTTCTCATCAACACTTTCACTCCTCCCACGACGCTACCGGCCTCTCTCCACTCCTCCTTCTACTAAAAACATTCTGATCCCACCAAATCAGTGCACAATCCAAGAATTCGATGACTACTAATTTCACGTTCTTCACCTCCGAATAGTTATGGCAATCAAAAATCCAATCCACCTTTTTCTCCCACTTCAAATATGCCTCGGGATCGTTTTTACCTTGAAAAGAAGGTATTTTCAGTTTGATAGCATCCAAATCACCATCTAAATCAGCATGTCCCCCAACACTACGAAAATTTTTGTTTTGGCCGAATTGACCCCTAGTTCTATTCCCATAATCCTTTCGGTTTCTAGGCTGGCGAAAACCTTCCCGCTGGCCTAAGGCCTCATCCTCAAAACCACTATCATCAATATCATCAACGGTCGCCTCCTCAAAATCCTCATAATCAGCCCACCTTGGCCTTTCGGCCCTACTGCCTTTGTTTCCTTTCAGTTCAGCCCCAAGCTTCCTCACATTTTGGGTGCTTGTACCAGCCTCGTTACCACGTTTCTCCACCCTATCTCTGTCACACAAATTTCCCATTACAAAATTCACCCTCTCCATCATTTGCGTCATGGCTTGCATTTGGAATGTCAGTTCTCCCTCGGGATGGGGTGGTGTGTTGTTTTGATCTGACATGATAGTACCTGCAAAAATTGGTTAGTGGTAAAAAAAAATTATCCTCACAAAAATTGCTCGTGTTTCGCTCAAACACTCTTAATATCCTCACACGCTCACACCTCTCGTCTCACCTTCTTGCGGTTCTTGTGAAACTGAAACCAACACCAAATAGAACCAACTTGGCAGCGTAATCCAAATATATATGACTCAAGAAGCAATAAAAACTAGAAAACAAGCAAAACAAAACTGCGATGATAGTCTCGCGAGTAGTAAGTGAGTCTATCCGAAATGTGAACGAAACTAAAGACTCGAACAAAAACAGAAACAAAAAAATGCGAAATCATGAAACAACACCCAAATATGTTGGCTATAATGAAATTAAACTACAAGAAATGAAAACAACAGAAAGCAAGTGAATTTCAAAAGTTGACGCAAAACAGACTCGTTTATGACGAGTTAAGTTCGAATTTGGAACCTAAAGTAAATGATTTCCAATTGAGTCAAAACTTCAGATACGGTGCGATATCAAACCAAATAGACAGAATATAAAGTTTGAGCAATTTACGACAAGGTTTGATATACTGACGCAAAAACGTTATGAATTAGACCTGATTAGACACGATTTTGAAACCCCAAACAAACGATATCTAATTGACCCCTTAGGTGGCCTTATATAAAGCCCACTTACAATTGACCCAAATAAGTAATAATAACCCAAAAACTAAGAAGTAATAAAATTCTGAAAATTATCATGCTAAATATGCTAGAATCAGATTTGTCACCCTTAAGAAGTCCCAAATAAACTAGGAGAAATCTTATTTGGAAAATTTGTGTTGCTGCCCCCCTTGATGTCCTTGATTAGCTTGGATTTCCTTGTTTAACTTGGACAAATAAGAAAACAAATTTCCTCATTTGTTGCTGATTTAATTACTTTCCTTTCTAAGTTAGGAAAAGCATTAAATAGTCCTCCTCTCTTTAGGAATAAGATATGGCCAACTTCCTTACTTAATTAGGAGAATAAATTGCTGACTTTTTATCCTTGTAGCATTAGGAAAACAAGCCTAACAAGGCTGGTATTGGGCCGGACACATCAACCCCTTGTTCCACACGAATTGGGCTCTTCTTGGACCTGAACTAGATGAATTAAAGACTGCCCTTCATGCTCCTTAAATGTCCCAAGCCCCTTTAGGTCCATTTTGCTCCATATGTTCTGAACAAGCCCATTCAATGCTTCTTTAAGCTTCTTTGCCCTAGCTCTTGTGATTGGCCTAATTGGCACCTCCAATGGGTCATTGGCATGATTACGCTTGGTGTTGGGCTGATCTGCATCACCTTTGTTGACCAGTATTGCGGTGCCTTCCCGAACATCGATTGACCTGACATTTTAACCCAATGTAGTTTGGACAGTTGATGTAAAAGTTTAGCCCGATCCAACGGTTGGATTGAGCATTATGATTGTTGTCATAAACCTGTTGCGCATTTTACTCCAAAATCGAAATCTGACCTTACTTGGGTCATATCACAAGGCTGAACCGTATCAGGCTTTTGATGTGCATCATGGGAATTATAATCCATCTTGTAAAGCTAAAACTAATATGCAAGAGGATTCAGATGGTTCAATGACAAGAGCGAGAGCGAAACAACTACAAAGGGCCTTGACGAGTTAAATTGGAATGATTGAAGCTGCGCCGGAGTTAAAAATTAGCAATCAATTTGAAATTGGTTCAAGGATGTTTATTTGCCTACAATTGGAACTTGGAGATGGGAAAAGCCCTTAATGGTTCTTTTGATGCTGGGCTACTTGAATTTGGGTTGATATGCAAATAAGTGAAGGAATTGATGTTGTTTATGGTCAGAACAGCAAATGAATTTGAACCTGAATTTGAAGTCATCCATTGCATGTGAAAACAAGACTAATCTAGGTGGATTTCAAGTTCAGAACATGTTCTTTCTAGATTGTCCAACCATGATTGCATTGGACTTTTGTGTAAGAAGATATGGTTGTTTTAAATTTGGTCTGTTTATGTTAGAAAGGTCAAAAAAACGTGTGCTAGTTAATTTGTCTAGGTTAGTTTGTCAAAGTCTATTTTTTGGGCTTGACTTCTGCCATGTTGAATTTTTCCTAACTTTGGAGGGATGTTCCAGTTATAAATATAGTATCTTTTTTTTTTGGTAAGTTGACGTATGTATTAAAAGAAGAAGATACAAACATTATAAGGGGCATACCCCAGATTTACAATGATAACAGAAACATGAAACAACAGATGGCTACAGGCTAGTATCAGAATATGTAATAAGGCACTTTTGGCCAATATTTGAAACTTCATTCACAGAATTACGAGTTGTTCTTCCAAATTGATTTTGTGAAGAACCCTACCTGACTTATCACTCTTCAATCACAAAGAGTGTGGCGTCGAAATCCTAGATTGATCTTTGTGGCGTCCAGATCGACTTATCAAAGTATCATTCAAGTCTATCCCCCATCTTATTTACCTTAAAATCACTATAATCCAGCCTAAACACCAAAAGAAAGACAACACAACCAGACCCATCTTTCATCCATTTTTGTCAGATTCATTGTTGCTGGATTTCGAATCATTCACGGCACATCATCTGGTATCAGAGCATCAGTTGCGATCTAAGACAGGAGCCAAAAACAGAAGAAGGCTTGCTGGAATTAAGGTTGATAAACTTAATTATGGCTGGAGATAAAGAAGATTTGCTAAGAGGGTTAAGTTTGGAACAGGCACAGGTTATGGGCTTACAACGATCTCATGCTGAGATTCGGGATGAAATGACTGGAATTCGTGAACAGTTGAATACCCTTATGCAAATGATGCAAAGAAATAATTTGCAACCCCAACAAAGGCAAGCACTTAGGGTGCCACGAAATGATATTATAGAAGCTGACGAAGATCCAAATGGGGATGATGAGACCGACGATAGGGGCAGACCAAGAAGGCAGAATTATAATCCTCCTAATGGTCTCAAACTTAAGATTCCATTGTTTAGAGGAAGTAGTTCACCCGAGGAATACTTGGAGTGGATTCAGAAGGTTGAAAAGGTGTTTGAATGGTATGAATATTCTGAACAAAGGAAGTGCAAGGTGGCAGCACTTGAGTTTACGGATTATGCTCTTTTATGGTGGGAAAACTTAAAGATTCAGAGGAGAAGGGATGGAGAAGAGGAGATTACAACGTGGGCAACAATGAAAAGAGTGATGAAGAAGAGATTTGTTCCTGATTACTATAAACAGGAGCTATACATCAGACTTCAGACTTTGCGACAAGGATCTTTGAGCGTGGAAGAGTATGTGAAAGAGTTTGAGTTGCTGCTGATTCGATGTGAATTGATGGAACCCCAAGAGCAAACAATAACTAGATTTCTTGGAGGGTTGAGGAAGGATATAGCTAATGTTGTTGAATTACAGCCGTACATCTTCCTTGAGGAAGTTATAAAGCTTGCAACTCGAGTAGAGAGGCAGCAGAAACGAGGTGTGCGAACTGGTGTAACTACGTCAAGCACAACAAGGGCTGTTTCTACACCTACACGAACATGGAGCACACCTAAACGAGATGAGAAGGTGGAGTTTACTAAAGGGAATACCAGTTCTGAGTCTTTGAAGGGAAAGGAGAAGGTGACAGAACCTCAACATCCTAAGAGGTCTCGGGACATCAAGTGCTTCAAGTGCTTAGGACATGGGCACATTGCTTCGGAATGTCCAAATAAAAGGGTGATGATTTTGCACGGGGATCATGGAGAGCTGATCAGTGGAGATGAGGTTGAAACTGAAGATGAAGATGAGGTACAAGTGGCTGAACAAGAAGAGGATTTCGAACCAGTGAAGGGAGATTTGTTGGTTGTGCAACGGGTTCTGAATGCACAAATTGATGTTAGTGATGAGCAACGTGAGAACATCTTCCATACTCGATGTCAAATTTGAGATAAGGTGTGTGGGATGATCATTGATAATGGAAGTTGCACTAATGTTGCGTCAACTACCTTGGTGGAGAAATTGGGTTTAACTACCCTTCCACATCCCAGGCCGTACAGTTTGCGATGGCTGAATGAGAATGGGGAGATTCGGGTGACAAAGCAAGTTCGTGTACCTTTTTCCATTAAAACCTATCATGACGAGGTTTTGTGTGATGTTGCGCCGATGTCAGCTAGCCATTTGTTGCTGGGCATCCATGGCAGTTTGATAAGGAGGTGACCTATAATGGACGAAAGAACACTTATTCTTTTATGCTGAACGGAAAGAAGGTGAACTTGTTACCATTGAGTTCTCAACAGGTCAGAGAGGATCAGATACGAAGCCAACAAAAGGAGGTGAAATCACGTAAGGGGCTGTTGTTAGCCAAAAAAGGAGACATCAAACAAGCATTAGCTTCAGCGGGGGCTGTTTTCATGATCTGGGCAAAGCAATTACTACAAGTAGAAGGATTGGACTTACCAATACAGATTAAAGAATTGCTTGAAGAATTTAAAGATGTGTTTCCAGATGAATTACCCAAAGGGTTACCACCTATTCGCGGAATTGAGCATCAAATTGATTTGGTGCCGGGAGCTTCACTTCCTAACAGACCAGCATACAGATGTAATCCAGAGGAAGCAAAGGAGATTCAAAGGCAGGTTGGTGAGCTCTTAGAGAAGGGCTATGTGCGAGAATCACTTAGTCCATGTTCCGTACCTACTTTGCTTGTACCCAAGAAAGATGGTAACATGAGCATGTGTATGGACAGTCGCGCTATCAACAAAATAACAGTTAAGTATCGATTTCCTATACCCAGACTTGATGATTTGCTTGATGAGTTGCATGGCGCTGCATTGTTTTCTAAAGTCGATTTAATGAGTGGTTATCACCAAATTAGAATGAAAGAAGGAGATGAATGGAAAACAACATTTAAAACTAAACAGGGGTTATATGAATGGATGGTAATGCCGTTTGGGTTATCTAATGCGCCTAGTACATTTATGAGGCTTATGAATCATGTTTTGAGGAAGTATATTAGGCTGTTTGTTTTAGTATATTTTGACGATATCCTGGTGTATAGCAAGACTTTTGATGATCATATGAAGCATCTTAGATTTGTGTTTGAAACTTTGCTAGATTCTAAGTTGTATGGGAAACTCACAAAGTGTTACTTCTGTAAAGAAAGTGTCGTGTTTCTTGGGTATATTATCTCTAGTAGGGGAGTTAAGGTTGATGAGGTGAAAATTGAGGCAATTCGGGACTGGCCAAAACCTGCTAGTATCGCTGATGTGAAGAGTTTCCATGGTTTAGCTTCTTTCTACAGGCGATTTGTGAAAGACTTCAGCTCTATTGTTGCTCCTATTACAGAATGCTTGAAAAAAGGGAACGAGTTTAGATGGATTGAAGATGCGCAGAAAGCTTTTGAGCTAATTAAGGAAAAGTTGTGTACTGCTCTAGTTTTAGCACTTCCAGACTTTGCTAAAACATTCGAAGTAGAGTGCGATGCTTCCGGAGTTGGAATTGGGGCTGTCTTGCTGCAAGAAAAGAGGCCGATTGCATTCTTCAGTGACAAGTTAAATGGAGCATGTTTGAACTACTCTATTTACGACAAGGAGTTCTATGCTTTGATTCGGGCTCTAGAGGTATGGCAGCACTACTTGTTGCCTAAAGAATTTGTTATACATACTGATCATGAATCCTTGAAGTATCTTAAGGGCCAAAGCAAGCTGAATCGCAGACATGCTAAATGGGAGGTTAATGTGGTTGCTGATGCTTTTTCTAGGAGGTTTGCACTGATCTCTATGTTGAATGCAAAGCTGATGGGTTTTGAACAAGTAAAGGAACAGTATGCTAAAGATTCCTACTTTGCTAATGTGGTTGTCGAATGTGCAAAGGGAGCTTGTGATGGGTTCTTTATGCATGAAGGTTACTTGTTCAAAATGGGCAGAATGTGTATTCCTTCAGGATCGTTACGGGAGTTGCTTGTGCGAAAGGCTCATGGTGGTGGTCTTAGTGGTCATTTTGGGGAGAAGAAGACTTATGAGCTGCTGAAAGAACATTTCTTTTGGCCTAGCATGTTACGGGATGTGCACAAGGTGATTGAGAGATGTGCTATTTGCAAGAAAGCTAAAGGTAAAGAGAATGCATATGGACTGTATATGCCACTTCCTATTCCAAAGCAACCATGGATGGATGTTAGCATGGGCTTTGTACTTGGGTTACCAAGAACACAGCGTGGAAAGGATTCAATAATGGTCGTGGTTGATCGATTCTCCAAAATGTCTCATTTCATTCCTTGCAACAAAACTGACGATGCAGTACATGTTGCTGATTTGTTCTTTCAAGAGATTGTTTGTTTGCATGGAGTTCCTAAAAGCATTGTCTCTGATCGTGATACAAAGTTCTTAAGCCACTTTTGGAAGACTCTTTGGAGGAAGCTTGGAACGAAGTTACTTTTCAGTACGACATGTCATCCACAAACTGAGGTAGTAAACCGAACTTTATCTTCCTTGTTACGAGCTGTTATACATAAGAATTTGAAGAGTTGGGATACTTGTTTGCCTATTGTAGAGTTTGCATATAATCGTAGTGTGCATGGGGCTACAAAATTTTCACCATTTGAGGTTGTGTATGGCTTTAATCCTTGTGTTCCTATTGATCTTGTTCATATTTCAATTGATGAGAGGACATCTATGGATGGAATTAGAAAGGCAGAATTGATGAAGAAACTACATGAACAGGTTCGATTACATATTGAGGAGAAAGCGACAAAGTATGCTAAACAAGCTAACAGGGGGCGGAAAATGGTTAGGTTTGAACCTGGATATCTTGTTTGGATTCATATTAGCAAGGGCAGATTCCCAAGTAAACGTAAGTCCAAGTTGATGCCAAGAGCTGATGGTCCATTTCGGATTATAGAGAAGGTGAATGACAATGCGTATAAGGTAGATCTTCCTGGTGATTACAACATATCAGCTACTTTTAATGTGAAAGACTTGACTCCATACTTGGATGACAATGACGATTCTGATTTGAGGACAAATCATTTTCAACCCGGGGCTGATGATGTGCATCATGGGAATTATAATCCATCTTATAAAGCTAAAACTAATATGCAAGAGGATTCAGATGGCCCAATGACAAGAGCGAGAGCGAAACAACTACAAAGGGCCTTGACGAGTCAAATTGGAATGATTGAAGCTGCGTCGGAGTTAAAAATTAGCAATCAATTTGAAATTGGTTCAAGGATGTTTATTTGCCTACAATTGGAACTTGGAGATGGGAAAAGCCCTTAATGGTTCTTTTGATGCTGGGCTACTTGAATTTGGGTTGATATGCAAATAAGTGAAGGAATTGATGTTGTTTATGGTCAGAACAGCAAATGAATTTGAACCTGAATTTGAAGTCATCCATTGCATGTGAAAACAAGACTAATCTAGGTGGATTTCAAGTTCAGAACATGTTCTTTCTAGATTGTCCAACCATGATTGCATTGGAATTTTGTGTAAGAAGATATGGTTGTTTTAAATTTGGTCTGTTTATGTTAGAAAGGTCAAAAAACGTGTGCTAGTTAATTTGTCTAGGTTAGTTTGTCAAAGTCTATTTTTTGGGCTTGACTTCTGCCATGTTGAATTTTTCCTAACTTTGGAGGGATGTTCCAGTTATAAATATAGTATCAGAATATGTAATAAAGGACTTTTGGCCAATATTTGAAACTTAATTCACAGAATTACGAGTTGTTCTTCCAAATTGATTTTGTGAAGAACCCTACCTGACTTATCACTCTTCAATCACAAAGAGTGTGGCGTCGAAATCCTAGATTGATCTTTGTGGCGTCCAGATCGACTTATCAAAGTATCATTCTAGTCTATCCCCCATCATATTTACCTTAAAATCACTATAATCCAGCCTAAACACCAAAAGAAAGACAACACAACCAGACCCATCTTTCATCCATTTTTGTCAGATTTCGAATCATTCACAGCACATTAGCTTCCTAGTAACCTTAATATTATGTGGCGACTCCTGAACCTTATAATCATAATTTTGTGATTATACCCAAAATTCTTTTTTTTTTTAACATACACACTCTCAAGAGGCAAACCTGCCTTCTCTTAACACCCCCATATGTGCCCCTCAACACCAGGGATGGTAAACTTCAGTGAATCATGATACATGAGTTAGATGACCAGATTTATATTGTACTTGGATTATCAAAATGACATTACAGTAGTTTGATCACGATCTTTAGGAGCATTATCGAAGGACATCAACGGGGTCGAGTTTTTCTAATCTCGGGAGAATTAATGGGGACATCAGACCCAAGACATAGTTCACACGTCCATATGATCTATCACGACAGAGGATAGCCAACCCTTGTGTTATTAGATTGAAAGATTGGGCTTATCCAAGCCTAAATTATTAGATTTTATTTATTTTTATTATTAGACTTTAATTTTTGTTATTTTATTAGACTTTTATTAGTTAGTGGATTTTAAGCCCAAATTGATTATGATTAGAATTTTATTATTTATATGTGATTTTCTTGACATTACGAGCATTTTTTGATGATTAAATAAAAATAACAGACTTTTTCCTTCCTGAATTATCTTTTCTTCCTAGCTATTCCTTTCTTTGTTTGAGGTCATTTTAGGTGCTTCATAAAAAATACCCTTACCCTTGTCTTCTCTAGGTATCTGGAAAATAGTAGAATTAGGTTTATGGGGTTAAGCACCCAATATAGAGTTATTATTACTAGGTTGGGACTTAGAAATGATACTACAAGTGTCTTGACGTCTCATCCACTAGCTCTTTATGACCAACTCATAGTTTTGTACTAGTGTATAAGCTTCTTCAAGGGTGGACACACCTCTAAGCACAACATCTCTCCTAAGGTAATCTTTTAAGCCTTTTAGAAATCCACTTAGGGTAATTACATCATCATCCCTAATTGCACACCTCATCCTGTATTCATCAAATTGACCACATGTTTATTGGTAAGCTTACTTCATTGCCTCAAGTTATTTCACTAGTCTAGGAGATTTTTCCTATAAGAATGAGGTAGGTACTTTTCTTGTAACTTATTTTTCATCTCAATCCAATTAGTAATCCAATTAGTAATAGGAGGTTGACCTCTCCTAACAAAAGACTTTTCTACATTTTCCCAATAAAGTTGAGTGGTCTCACTAAGTTTCATAATTACAAACCTTACCCTCCTATTCTCAAAATATTATACTAGTAAAAAAATCGATCTATGTCACGGATCCATCTATCAAAGATCCATGGGTCAATTTGACCATCAAAAGTTGTAATCACTCTTAAATATCCTTAAGAACATTACTAGAGTCCAGGTCCATACTAGTTGTGAGTTCTTGATTGTGTACTAGACGACTACTATGTAGCATCTAAAACTAATCTTAAGAAGATCACAAATGACACTTGCAAGTAAAAGACAATATAAAACTAAAGCTAATATTTAATTATTTTATTTATCTTGGAAACTAAGCAATGACGGATTAAACTAGGAAAATTCTCTAGCACGCAATGTAAGTAATTTAAATGCATACATGTAATCCAAACACAATTTTCACAAATTTAATCAAGCTCTACATTAATTAAAAGGATTGGATATTCAATGTAAATAATTAAACCCAAAATTAAGATAATTTAATTTGCAAAGTGAACGTTTTTTTACGGGCAAGCACAAAACAACAATATTAATACTAAATTTTTGTCAATAAATGTAAAAAAATATACCATGAATAATGATATTCAATTGTTAAAAAACGTTTATAGTGGCTTATTGACCAAACTGCAATGGGAACATGCTGGAATTTCTTACCAGATGACGTGGCCTCATGTTATAGTGAAACATGATATGGCAGCTGACATGCAATCTGGAGCTGACGTGACAGATTCTGCTAATGTGTCACCCTGGGTTGTGCTCGGTGATGTGGCGCTAACTATCACTGGCATGTCTAGGGTGAATTAATTTTCTCAAGGAGCCTATTTCCTTTGTCTTCTGTGACTTGTTGCTACTGCTCACGTCGTCTTCACACAGATTGGTCGTGTTGTGATTGGTGTGGGAAGATCTGGAGTATTGGAAGCAACAAATCAACGTGGATCTATGAATTGATGTGGTGGTCTTCTTGATGGCCGATTTTCAATAGTTGTTGTTATAATCTAATTTTTTATTGATTTATTTTAATTTTATAATAAAAAGAAAAAAATGATGAAAAAAATATATATAATAATAATGATGAAAAAAATAAAAATAAAATAAATGAAGAATGAATTAAAATTTGGGTTAAGGGCAACATGATTAATAAGTTTTGAGACTTAATTAAACTTGGAAATAATTTAATTAATCCAATCAAGGGTTTAATTGGAGAATTGATAAGTTTTGAGACTTAATTAAGCTTGAAATTAATTTAATTCATCCAATCAAGGGTTTAATTGGAGAATTGATAAGTTTTGAGACTTAATTAAGCTTGAAAATAATTTAATTAATCCAATTAGGGGCTTAATTAGAGAATTGATAAGTTTTAGACTTAATTGAACTTTGGATTTACTTAAATTAATGAAATCAGGGACTTAATTGAAGAAATATTAACGTTTGGGGTCCAAATTGCGAAATTAAAATCCAAGGACTGTATTGAAAAAGGCGCGCAAATGTAGGGGGCCAATTACAGTTCAAACCAAGGGCTTAATTACAAGACGTTCAAAACCGTATGGATCAAAACGTAAAATGGCCGAACGACGTCGTTTTGAAGACACTGTTCATCTTCTTCTCCTTTAAGCCAGTGACCGTTTTCTACAGTAAAGGAAGCCGAATGTTGCAGTAGTAATCGTCGTACGTTGGCTTCAGTTATGGGCGCCTTAATGGTAGTCGGCCCTCGGCCTACTGCCCGTTACCACCCGTCGAGCCCTATATAAACTGAGCAGCACCAAGAGCAGGGGTTGGTTAGAGAGAGAGAGGACGAACGAAACCAAAAGAGAGAAACCTAAAGATACCAGTCGAATTTTTAAGTGTTTTTTTTAACCCCATACCAGAAGTGAACCCTTCCCTTACCAATACTGGCCTTAAAACAACGAAAACAGAAACAAACTGGGAGAGAGTAGAGAGAGTTTAAAAAACAGAGCACTTGAATAATTTTTCAGACGAGGGCAGAGGAAAGCAGAGGTCGAAGGAGGAATTCTAGCTTATTATTGATGGTCACCCGACACGCTAGCACTCCGGCGAAGCAACCTGCAACAAGGTAGGCTTCCTCTATTTTCATCGTTTTTTTTTTGCTTTTGAAATTTCAGGGCATTAGGCACTGTGCCAAGGTAATTAATTACCTTGGCACAGCGCCATGCACGCATGAAGCTAGTTCATGCGTGCTGTGGCCTAGCCGGGTCACTGGCTTGGGCCAGTGAGTGGGCTGGGGCGACTGGGCTTAGTCCAGCCCATGTGGGCTGAGCTGGGCCCAACCCCAAAAAATAAAAAAATAAAAAAAGGAGAAATATAAAAATAAAAAAAATATGTGTATGCATGAATAAGAATAATATAAATTTACCGGTTTATTCACCAACGCCAGAGTCGGGAGTAAAATACTGGTTTAAGTTTATATTATTTTTATTCGTTATATTTTATTTTATTTAGCAAAAAACAAATATGTGTGCATGTATGAAAAATAAATTTATTTATTTATTCACTGACGCTAGAGTCAGGAATAAAAAACACTGATTTAATTGTTTTTTTTATTTATTTACATAAGAAATATAAAAATATATGAATGTGTAATAAAATGAATTTAGTTTATTTGTTTATTCACTAGCGTTAGAGTCAAGAATGAAAAAATATTAATCTATTTTATGGCTACGTAATAGTTACCAACGCCAGAGTTGGAATTATTCGTAGTCGAATATTCATTTATACCAGAATCAGGAGTATTGTGAATAAATCATTAGAACATAAAGCAATAAATTTTTTTTAGCAATTTAAGACAAAAAAAAAAAACAATGCAATTTACCTTAGGTAGAATGTTTAATGGGTGATAATATCTTCCCTTTTACGTAACCAGTCCCGAACCATAGAATCTCTGTTGACTAGTTAGGGTTCCTAGTGACCATAACACTAGATGGCGACTCCCCAAACAAGACATTTTTCCCTAAAAGAACAAGATGCCAGAAATCTGTTCTTTTTCCAATAAACGAGAATAAAATTTTAGGGCCGCCGCGATGTCGGGTGCGACAGCTGTTATGATCAACATTGATGTAGGTTGAGGGAGAGAGACTGGCACAGGCGCTGCTGCTAGATGGCGGATCTGCTGCTAGTTGTGGATGCACAAATTGGAAGAGGTGATCGACTGGCTGTTGATGTAGAACGATTTATCGTGAATCCTGGATGTGCTATCTCTTGGTGCTTGATGACACTGCTGGAGATCTTAATGTTGATGATAACAATTTTTTTTTTAGATCAAACTAGAAATTTCCCAAGCCCTTAAAAGTTGATTAATTATGAGAACAATTAAAAATCTTAATCTCTCATAACAAAGTTGATGTGAAATAATAATAAAAAAATTAAAGTAATAAAAAAAAGATAAGAATTAAAAGCAAACAAATAGAAAAGTCAGGAAAAAAGAGAATTCAGGAAGGGAAAAATTTGTTATTTTTATGTCATCAAAAACTATTTCACAAAATGAAAGAGAAACATATAAATAGTATATAACCCTAAAACATCAAACTATTAGGCTTAATTATCAATTAAAACTGTCTAATACAAATACAATTGCGAACCTCGTGTATGGTCCGTATCATTCTCTCCTTTTTCAAGAAGATTTGCCTTCAAATCTTGAATAGGATTAGTAGGGATTTCATTTACCTCTTGTTTAAGGCTTCAAAATTTCTTTATTACTAACACCTTTTTTCAACAATACTGTATGGAAGTAGTGACTCATAAAAATTTCAAATAAGCACGTTGTACTAACCACTTGCTTATATAGTTTTGAATGATAACAATTGCGGCTCTCCTTCATTTTTCATTTTTTTTGGCGCTGTACCTCCATTTCCCATGAGCTTGAAGATCATATAATTTCTACACTTATCAACTTCTTGTTCTAATCCTTCTTCGTTCCCTTTTCATTGCTGAATACATGACACAAAAGGAAAAATAGAAGACAAAGACACGGCAAGAATAGAGTTTACAATAAGAAGAACACTAATCTAGACTTGAAATTTCAAATCCGACTTTTGTTTGGACCAGAATTGATCGAAAACAAACAAATGTGAAAGTGATGAAAATGAGTCAACAACAGCCAAATATCCCAAATATGATGCTAATATACTGGCGAGAACAAAGTCAACATAAACAAAACAAGTTTTGAAAGATAACGCAAAATAGACCTGTTATGGCAAGACCAAACCCGATTCTGGAACCTAAAGAAAATGCTATCCAAATGACCTCAAATTTAATATATAGTATTCGGATACCAGGAAAACAAAAAATATCATTATATATAGGCCGTTCTATTATGTCTAGGTATCCAAACACCTTGTATGATCAGTTTGTGGCATAAGCGAACCTCCAAGTAAAACCTCAAGAACCTGATATCCAAATAAGCCTAAATTTAATATATGATGCGATCTCACCCCCAGTAGACAGAATATAGAGGTTCAATTGATTCTAAGGTGATTTGCTTATGGTTCACTAAGAGTAGTGTTTCTGCGGTAAAATAGAATCTCGAATTAAAATCTCAAGCAAATGATATCCAAATAAACCCAAATTTAATATGTGGTGCGATAACATACCAAATAGAAAGAATGTGGAGTTTCAATTGATTATGAGGTGGTTTGCTTATGGTTCACCAAGAATTGTGTTTCTACGACAGAATTGAACCTCGAATTAAAATCTCAAGCAAACGATCTCACTCCCAATATATAGGAGTTGAAGTTTCAATTGATTCTTGGGTGGTTTTCTTATGGTTCACTAAGAGTTGTTTTTCTGCGGCATAATTAAATTATCCTTCAAATTTCATCTAATATCTTTGGTTTTTTTTGTTTTTTTTTATATATGTTACTGATATGGTTAGAGACAGTAACAAGATGGAATATAACTTTTTTTTTGTTAGATGATGCAGACACAAAGCACAAGAAAATGAACGACATAAACATTCAAAAACTTAAAGGAACACTAAAAAAAGAAAAAACATTGAAGGATATGAGCTGATGCAAACCTCGTGATCACGTGGTCACGCAACCCACACGCAAAGACATCAATACCCGAAAAGCATAGTAAATCATGTTTGATAGGAGTAGGGGTGATCATTTTCTGTTCGGTTCGGTTTTTATCAAAAAAAGTGACCAACCTGAATTAAAAAAAAATCGATACCGGTTCAAACCGACCGGTTTCGGTTCGGTTCGGTTTTTTAGGACAAAAACCAGTTCAAACCGGTTTGGCTCAGTTTTTTCAGTTTGGCTAGATTTTTTTTGGTATGGGTTCAGTTCGGTATTTTCGATTTTAGGCATATAAAACCGAACCGGTCGGTTTTTTCAAAATTTTAATCGGTTTTTTTTCACGGTTTGATTGTTTTAGTTATTTTTTTCCACTTTTCTCGGTTTTTTGGTTTTTTTGCTCACCCTTAGATAGGAGTGTGACACAACGATAATTTGTACCTAGGCACCAGCACTATTGCAAACGGAAAACCCCCACCCAATGAATGTTTATTCGCGAACAAGAAGTATAAGGATGACGTCATGAAACCAGTTGTTTTTCGATAAGTCGTTTTCAGATCTTTAGAGAACCAAGAAATGGAGATTATCTCAGCAACACACACACACAAAGTGCGGTAAACAAGAAGTTTTATTAACCTTACATGTTTGGTTGTGCCTTTATTTATACTAAACGTAAACTTAAAGAAACCCTAATGGACCCCCCCTTAGGTGGACTTATATGAAGCCTACTTACAATTCACCCAAATAAGTAATAATAACTCAAAGAGTAAGAAGAAAATAATAAAAATTCAAAAACTATCATCTTAAATATGCTAGAATCAGATTTGTCACCCTTAAAAAGTCCCAAATAAACTAGGAGAAATCTAATTTGAAATATTTGTGTTGCTGCCCCCCCCTCTTTGATGTCCTTGATTAGCTTGGATTTCCTTGTTTAACTTGGAAAAATAAGAAAACAAATTTCCTCTGTTGCTGATTTAATTACTTTCCTTTCTAAGTTAGGAAAAGCATTAAATAATCCTCTCCTCTTTAGGAATAAGATCCAGCCAACTTCCTTACTTAGCCAACTTCCTTACCTAATTAGAAGAATAAATTGCTGACTTTCTATCCTTGTAGCATTAGGAAAAAACAAGCATAACAAGGCTGGTATTGGGCTGGACACATCAGCCCCTTGTTCCACACGACTTGGGCTCTTCTTGGACCTGAATTAGATGAATTAAAGGCTGTCCTTCATGCTCCTTAAATGTCCCGAGCCGCTTTAGGTCCATTTTGCTTCATATGTTCTGAACAAGCCCATTCAATGCTTCTTTAAGCTTCTTTGCCCTAGTTCTTGTAATTGGCCCAATTGACACCTTTAATGAGTCGTTGGCATGATTAAGCTTGGTGTTGGGCTGATCCTCATCATCCCCTCTCTCTTCAAAAGGATTCGACCTCGAATCAGAACCTATATTAAACAGAGTTAGATAAAAAAACATTAAAGGTAGCACTAACACCATACTCACCTAGCAAATGAACTTTATAAGCAGTGTCATTGATCTTCTCAAGGATATGAAATGCCTCACCTCCTCGTGGTTGTAGCATTGATTTTCTTGCGCATATGCAACCAAACCCAATCGCCAGGCTGAAAAACAACATGTTTGCGCCCCTTATTGGGTTTGGTCGCATACACACGATTCCTCTTTTCAATCTGTTGCTGCACACTCTCATGGAGTGTCTTCACCACCTGTGCTTTATGATTATCATCCAAACTAACCCTTTAATCAACAGGCAAAGCAATTAAATCCATTGGAGTTAAAGGGTTAAATCCATACACAATTTTAAATGGTGAAAATTCAGCAGTAGAGTGCACACTGCGATTATATGCAAACTCTATAAATGACAAACAATCTTCCCAATTCTTTCAGTTCTTTTGAATGAGAGCACGCAAAAGTTGTATTAACGTCCTATTAACTACTTCGGTTTGTCCATCTGTTTGTGGGTGACAAGTAGTTGAAAACAACAGTTTAGTACCTAATTGCCCCACAACACCTTCCAAAGATAGCTAAGGAACTTAACATCTCTATCAAAAACAATGCTCTTAAGGACCCCATGAAGCCGTACTATCTCTCTAAAGAACAAATCAGCAACGTTAGTTGCATCATCGGTTTTATGAAATGGAATGAAGTGTGTCGTCTTTGAAAACCTATCAACAACTACAAAGATGGAATCCCTACCTTGTTTTGACCTAAGTAAACCTAAGAAGAAGTCCATTGAAATGTCTACCCATGGTTCTTTCGGTACAGGCAAAAGGTAATACAACCATGTGGTCGAGTCCTAGACTTTACTTTCCTACAAGTTATGCATTTATCACATATGTGTTACACAACTTTTTTCATTTTAGGCCAATAAAAATGTTCATGCAACATATTCAAAGTCTTACACGACACCAAAATACCCTAAAAGGTACACTTCTTAAGATTAGCATACAATTGCTCACTGCGCAATACACTAAGTACATTACACAAATAATCAAGATACTCATTTAGACGCACGCAATACATGATTCATTAAACGCAAAAACATACTAGGCGCATTTCTAAGTCCAAACGGCATGGCTAACCATTCATACAAACAATACTTAGTCTTAAATATAGTTTTTCACTCATCACCCTCTTTCATCCTAATATGACGGTACCTACTTTTAAGTCAATTTTAGAGAAAATATATGATCCATGTAATTGAGGGGTCAAACTTATAATTTGTATGTAATATGTAAATGAAAGTAAATGTAAAATTAAGTGTAATTTGATAAAATAATTATATTTTTAGAAAATCATTCTAAATTATCATTCTGGTTGGTTCTTTGCGCCTAGTTTTGGCATAGTAGCTATATTTTGATTCATCCTTTTTTTCCAAGGATATCATTCTAAATTATATTTCGATTTCATCTAGCATGTCATCCTGTCTAGGAATAGGATGTCGATACTTTACAGTTATGTTGTTAATGGCACGATTGTCGACACATATCCTCCAAGTTCCATCCTATTTAGGCACAAGTTGATACGATCTAGGAAAAGGTCAAATTCAGATTTTGACGTAAAATGTGCAACTATCCAGTTTTACGGCAACAGTTATAATTCTCAATCCGATCGTTGTATCAAGCTGAAACTTTACATGGAGTCTCCTTGCATGTTGTCCTACATCAGTTTAAAATTTTAGGTCAATCGGAGTACGGTAAGGTATCAAAACACGGGTCAATAGAGGCTGTATGAATTTTGTTATTTACTTCCTTTTGACTTGTGGATTTCCTATTTGGCTATGATTTTTTTTCTAAAAGGATGTGGCAGCTTATTTTGGAAATCTACTAATTCTACAAAGATCTTTAATGGGATGCAACATTGATGCGAACCTCGTGATCACGTGGTCACGCAACCCACACGCAAAGACACCAATTCCCAGAAAGCCAAGTAAATTAGGTGTGATAGAAGTGTGACATAAAGATAACTTGTACCTATGCACCAGCACTATTGGAAATGGAGACCGCCACCCAACGAATATTGATTCGCGAACGAGAAGTATAAGGATGACGCCACGAAGACAGTTGTTCTTCGATAAGTCGTTTTCAGTTCTTTAGAGAACCAAGGAAGGGAGATTATCCCACCAACACACAATAAGTGCAGCAAGAAGTTTATTGATCTGAAAATTGCGTACCCTTACATGTTTGGTTATGCCTTTATTTATACTGACTCTAGACTTAAGAAAACCCTAATGGACCCCCCTTAGGTGGACTTATATGAAACCCACTTACAATTGACCCAAATAAGTAATAATAACCCAAAAACTAAGAAGTAATAAAATTCTGAAAATTATCATGCTAAATATGCTAGAATCAGATTTGTCACCCTTAAGAAGTCCCAAATAAACTAGGAGAAATCTTATTTGGAAAATTTTGTGTTGCTGCCCCCCTTGATGTCCTTGATTAGCTTGGATTTCCTTGTTTAACTTGGACAAATAAGAAAAAAAATTTCCTCATTTGTTGCTGATTTAATTACTTTCCTTCCTAAGTTAGGAAAAGCATTAAATAGTCCTCCTCTCTTTAGGAATAAAATATGGCCAACTTCCTTACTTAATTAGGAGAATAAATTGCTGACTTTTTATCCTTGTAGCATTAGGAAAACAAGCCTAACAAGGCTGGTATTGGGCCGGACACATCAACCCCTTGTTCCACATGAATTGGGCTCTTCTTGGACCTGAACTAGATGAATTAAAGGCTGCCCTTCATGCTCCTTAAATGTCCCAAGCCCCTCTAGGTACATTTTGCTTCATATGTTCTGAACAAGCCCATTCAATGCTTCTTTAAGCTTCTTTGCCCTAGCTCTTGTGATTGGCCCAATTGGCACCTCCAATAGGTCGTTGGCATGATTACGCTTGGTGTTGAGCTGATCCGCATCATCCCCTCTCTCTTCAAAAGGATTCGACCTCAAATCATCACCTATATCAAACAGAGTAAGATCAGAAACATTAAAGGTAGCACTAACACCATACTCACCTGGCAAATCAACTTTATAAGCATTGTCATTAATCCTCTCAAGGATCTGAAATGGCCCATCTCCTCGTGGTTGTAGCTTTGATTTCCTATGGGCCGGAAATCTCTCCTTGCGCATATGCACCCAAACCCAATCGCCGGGCTGAAAGACAACATGTTTGCGCCTCTTATTGGCTTTGGTCGCATACACATGATTCCTCTTTTCAATCTGTTGCTGCACACTCTCATGAAGTGTTTTCACCACCTGTGCTTTACAATGACCATCCAGACTAACCCTTTCATCAATTGACAAAGGAATCAAATCCATTGGAGTTAAAGGGTTAAATCCATACACAATTTCAAATGGTGAAGATTCAGTAGTAGAGTGCACACTACGATTATATGCAAACTCTATAAATGGCAAACAATCTTCCTAATTCTTTAAGTTCTTTTGAATGACAGCACGTAGAAGTTGTGTTAAGGTCCTATTAACTACTTCGGTTTGTCCATCTGTTTGGGGGTGACAAGTAGTTGAAAACAACAGTTTAGTACCCAATTTTCCCCATAACACCTTCCAAAAATAGCTAAAGAACTTAACATCTCTATCAGAAACAATGCTCTTAGGGACCCCGTGAAGCCGTACTATCTCCCTAAAGAACAAATCAGCAATCTTAGTTGTATCATCGGTTTTATGACATGGAATGAAGTGTGCCATCTTTGAAAACCTATCAACAACTACAAAGATGGAATCCTTGCCCCGTTTTGACCTAGGTAAACCTAAGATGAAGTCCATCGAAATGTCTACCCATGGTTCTTTCGGTAGAGGCAAAGGGGTATACAAGCCATGTGGTTTGAGTCCTAGACTTTGCTTTTCTACGCGTTATGCATTTATCACATATGCATTGCACATCTTTTTTTCATTTTAGGCCAATAAAAATGCTCATGCAACACATCCAAAGTCTTAACAACACCAAAATGCCCCATCAACCCGCCTCTATGTGCTTCACGTACAAGCAATTCACGCATAGAACTTAATGGAACACACAAACGATTCTCTTTAAACAAATATCCATCAAGTCTATAAAGCTTTCCAAAAGCCAAAGTTTCGCAAGCATCGTAAACATTAGCAAAATCACTATCATCCTTATACAATTATTTTATGTGTTCAAATCCTTTAAGTCAATCTTAGAGAAAATACATGATCCATGTAACTCATCTAACATGTCATCAAGCCTAGGAATAGGATGTCGATACTTTATCGTTATGTTATTGGCACGACAATCAACACACATCCTCTATGTACCATCCTTTTTAGGCACAAGTAGCACTGGCACAGCACAAGGACTCATACTCTCACGAATGTACCCCTTCATCATTAACTCATCTACTTACCTTTGAAGCTCCTTCATCTCCTCGAGGTTGCTTCTATAGGCTGGACGGTTAGGAATTGAAGCCTCGGGCACAAGATCAATTTGATGTTCAATCCCCCTTAATGGTGGTAATCCATTAGGGATGTCTTCAGGGAATGCATCATCAAACTCCTGCATCAAAGAAACAGCCACACTAGGAATAGCATAATAAAGATCGTTAGTGTTAAAATAAGCCTCTTTATACACAAGTAAGATCATTGGCTTATTAGTGAAAAATGCAGATCTGATTTGAGATCCCTTTGCATAAAAATTGGGTAGTTTCTTTAATTTTTCCACAGTATTATCATCACACAAGATAACTTTCTTCACTTCTCGGTTTTTACCTCAACTCTCAACCGGTTTAATTAATGATGTAGGTTTAGCCGAATCTGATGGTTTTCTCTCACCATTGTCCTCACGTGAATTTTCACTCTTCCCATCCTCACATTCCTTTTTCAATTTCATTTGATCATCATACACTTATTTTGAAGAAAGAGGTACAAGAGTGATGGTTTTACCATCCTTTACAATAGTGAACCTATTTCTAAACCCATCATGAATCGCTTTCCTATCAAACTGCCATGGACGCCCCAAAAGTAAGTGACTAGCATGCATTGGGACTACATCACACAAAATCTCATCGGAATACTTCCCAAATAGCAAACGCAATCACAACCTTCTTTGCCCTAGCTCTTGTAATTGGCACCTCCAATGGGTCGTTGGCATGATTACGCTTGGTGTTGGGCTGATCCGCATCAAACATAGTTTCCAAATGTGGCAAGGATTCATTATTATTTCAGAATCCTTTTCTTACAAGGATTCCTTATTCATCCTAGCTACAAAAAAGAAAAAAGACTTCAGAATAAATTCAACCTTCAGATCAGATTTCCTAGTCTGTTTGGGACTTCTTAATGGTGACAAATCTGATTCTAGCATATTTAGTATGGTAATTTTCAGATTTTTATTATTTTCTTCTTCTTTGGGTTATTATTACTTATTTGGGTCAATTGTAAGTGGGCTTCATATAAGTCCACCCAAGGGGGGTCAATTAGGGTTTATTTAAGTCTAGAGTTAGTATAAATAAAGGCATAACCAGACATGTAAGTTAGACAATTCAGATTAATAAAACTTCTTGTTTGCCACACTTTGTGTGTGTGTGTGTTGGTGAGATAATCTCCCTTCCATGGTTCTTTAAAGAACTGAAAAATGACTTATCGAAGAACAACTGTCTTCGTGGTGTCATCCTTATACTTCCCGTTCGCGAATCAATATTCGTTGGGTGGGGGTCTCCGTTTCCAATAGTGTTGGTGCCTAGGTACAAGTCATTTTATACTAACTCATCTTACGTGATCACGAGGTTCGCATCACAAGTACCACTAGCACAGCACAAGAGCTCATACTCTCACGAAAATACCCCTTCATGTTCAACTCATCTACTTGTCTTTGGAGCTCCTTTGTCTCCTCGAGGTTGCTTCTATAGGCTGGATGGTTAGGGATCGAAGCCCCATGTTGTCAATATGATGTTCAATTCCCCTTGATGGTGGTAATCCACTAGGGATGTCTTCATGGAATACATCAGCAAACTCTTGCAACAAAGAAACAGCCACACTAGGAATAGCAGAATCAAGATCGTTAGAGTTAAAATAAGCTTCCTTACACACAAGTAAGATCATCGGCTTGTTAGTGAAAAATGCATCTCTGATTTGAGCTCCTTTTGCATAAAAATTAAGTTGTTTCTTTAATTTTTCCACACTATTATCATCACACAAGCTTACTTTCTTCACTCCTCGGGTTTTATCTCCACTCTCAACCGGTTTAATTAATGATTTAGGTTTAGCTAAATCTGATGGTCTTCTCTCACCATTGTCCTCACGTGAATTTTCACTCTTCCCATCCTCACACTCCCTTTTTAATGTCATTTGATCATCATACACTTGTTTCTGAGAAAGAGGTATAAGAGTGATGGTTTACCATCCTTTGCAATAGTGAATGTATTTTTAAACCCATCATGAATCGTCTTTCGATCAAACTGCCATGGACGAGTAAGTGACTAGCATGCATTGAGACTACATCACACATAACATCATCAAAATACTTCCCACTAGAAAACGCAATCAATACTTGCTTAGTAACCTTCACTTCACCACATTCATTCAACCATTGCAATTTATAAGGCCTAGGATGCTTAACACAACTCAGATTCAATTTCTTCACAAGAGTATCACTAGCTCCATTAGCACAACTACCTCCATCGATTATCATGCCACATACCTTGTTTTGGATGTGACATCTTCTTTGATTTGGAAGGCACACGCCTTATAACCAAGGCCCCTCCCTCAATTGGATATGCAATCTCCTCATCACTACAATCCACCAAAGGTGGCATCTCTTCTCTTTCAGATTCAACCTCCTCATTATCTCTTGTAAGCATAACTTTTCGGTTTGGAAACTGAGATGCAATGTGCCCCTTCCCTAAACACTTAAAATATTTAATATCTCTATCACGAGTAGGTTGTGATTCAGATTTACCTTTTCAATCCGTATGAGCATCCTTTTTGGCGTTAGGTGGTTCGGCCTTTGCATAAGGCTTTGGGTGGACAACCCCCTCTCTCTTAAAATTTTGCCTCCATGTTGAGGAAGATGAAGTCGAATTGGCCTGAAAACATGTACTGCCACTTCTCTTTATTTGCCTGTCCACCTTCGTTGCCATATGGACCATGTCCTCCAATTCCACACAATGTTGTAATTCTGAGATGTTCATATTCAGCCCATTTAAAAATCTAGTAGCTTCCCTATATTCAATCACATTGGTCAGAATAATTGTGATCTCCATCTCTTTGAAATACTCATCCACGGACCTAGAACCCTGATTCAAACCCTGCAATTTTAGATAAAAACCTCTATAGTAGTGGTTAGGCACAAATCGCCTTTTCATCAACACTTTCATCTCCTTGCACGACTCTTATCAGCTTCTCTCCACTCCTCTTTGTACTAATCACATTCTGATTCCACCAAATTAGTGTGTAATCCGTGAATTCGACGACTACCAATTTTATTTCTTTGCCTTCAAATAGTTATGGCAATAAAAAATCCAATCCACCTTTTTCTCCCACTCCAAATACACCTTGAGATCATTCTTACCTTGAAAGGAAGGTATTTTCAGTTTGATAACATCCAAAACACCATGTCCCCCAACACTACAGAAATTTCCCCTTTGGTTGAATTAGCCCTTAGTTCTAATCCCAAAATTCCTTCAGTTTCTAGACTGCCAAAAACCTTCCTAATGGCCTATGGTCTCATCCTCAAAACCACCATCACCAATATCATTAACATCCTCCTCATAATCAGCCCACTTTAGCCTTATTGCCTGTTTCCATTCAGTTCAACCCCAAGCTTCCTCACGTCTTGGGTGCTTGTACCAACCTCGATAGCATGTTTCTCCACCCTATCAAGTCTGTCACACACGTTCCCCATTGCAAAATCCATCCTCTCCATCATTTGCGCCATGCCTTGCATTTGGAACTTAAGTTCTCCCTCGGGATGGGGTGGTGTGTTGTTTTGATCTGACATGATAGTACTTGTAAAAATTAGTTAGTAGTAAAACAAATATCATCACATCGCTCGTGTTTCGCTCAAACACTCTCAATATCCTCACACGCTCACACTTCTCGTCTCACCTTCATGCGGTTCTTGCAGAACTGAAACCAACACCAAATAGAACCAACTTAACATCACAATCCAAATATTTATATATGAATCTAAGCAATAAAAACCAGAAAACAAGTAAAAATAAAACTAAGATAATAGTCTCGCGAGTAGCAAGCGAATCTATCTGAAATAGGAACGAAACTGAAGAATCGAATAAAAATAGAAACAAAATATGCAAAATGATGTAACAACACCCAAATATATTGGATATGTTGAAAATATACTGCAAGAAATGAAAACAACAAAAAGAAAGCGAATTTCAAAAATTGATGTAAAACAGACTTGTTTACGACGAGTTAAGTTTGAATCTGGGACCTAACGTAAATGATGTCCGAATGAGCTAAAATTTCACATATAGGGTGATATGAACTCAAATAGACAGAATATCTTTGAGCTATTTATGATAAGTTTTGATATACTAACGCAAAAATGTTATGAATCAGAGCTGATTAGATCCAAAATTGAAAACCAAAGCAACTGATATCCAATTGACTCGAAAATTATTTTTTTTAAGTTATTTGAATTGATTCGATCAGAGTGTCAAATTTGAGTTATTTCCGAGTTGATTTGATCCAATTTTCCCTTGTTTAGTTTTATGCGGCAGAAACCAATAAACGTTCTTTTTAACTATTTTTTTTCTTTTTTTTATGCTACTGGTATATTTGGACAATAGTAGAATGGAAAAAACAAAATTTTTGTTTATTGGTTTTTTCTTGATATGCTACAAAATCAAGAAGAAGAAGAAATTGGATACTTAGGAATTAGTTTTTGCGAAAACAACAACAAAAATTTCAGAAGGGTATAACAAATAATGTGAACCTCATGATCATGTGGTCGCGCAAGCTACACGCAAAGACATCAATTCCCAAAAAACCAAGTAAATCAGGTTTGATATAGAAGTGTCACACAAAGATAACTTATACCTAGGCACCAGCTCTATTGGAAACGGACAACCCTCACCCAATGAATATTGATTCGCGAATGAGAAGTATAAGGATGACGCCTTGAAGCCAATTGTTTTTCAATAAATCGTTTTCATTTCGTTAGAGAATCAAGGAAGGGAGATTATCTCACCAACACACACACACACAAAGTACGGCAAACAAGAAGTTTCATTAATTTGAATATTGTGTAACCTTACATGTTTGGTTATGCCTTTAATGTATGAACTCAAACCTGAAGACTTTAGTGATATAGACAAAGAGAGTGTGCAAGAAGAGGGAATTATCATTATAAGTCCAAATGAGTCTGAAAATGAGGTTAATAAAGAAAATATTAATTCTTCTTTAGTTGTAGAGAAACGTTTTAGAAAACTCTCTAGTGGAATTGCCCAAAGAGGTAAATATCGTTTTAAAAGAGTCTTGTGATATTGGTTTTCTTAAAATACCTGATTCCCTACCCACAAGGCTTGGCATCTAGCACGTTAAAGGTTTAGAACAACATGTTCCTTACCCCCTCATGCTTGACGTCCAATACATCATAGGTTTAGAGGAACATGTTTAGCTTCATGATCCCTTACTCCTGACACGTGATGAGAAAGATGAAGATAATCATAATTTACTAGATGATGAGGATCAGCCCAACACCAAGCGTAATCATGTCAACGACCCATTGGAGGTGCCAATTGGGCCAATTATAATAGCTAGGGCAAAAAAAGCTTAAAGAAGCATTGAATGAGCTTATTCATAACATATGAAGCAAGATGGACCTAGAGAGGCTTGAGACATTTAAGGAGCATGAAGAACAATCTTTAATTCATCTAATTAAGGTCCAAGAAGAGCCCAACTCATGTGGAACAAGGGGCTGATGTGTCCGGGCCCATACCAGCCTTATTGGGCTTTTTTTTTTCTAATGTTACAAGGATAGAAAGCAATTTATTCTGCTAATTAAGTAAGGAAGTGGGCCGGATATTGTTCCTAAAGGGGGGAGGATTATTTAATGCTTTTCCTAACCTCAGAAGGAAAGTGCTTATTAAATCAGCAATAAAGGAGGAAATTTGTTTTCTTATTTGTCCAAGTTAAACAAGGAAATCAAGGCTAATCAAGGACATCAAAGGGGGCAGCAACACAAATGTTTCAAATCAAATTTCTCCTAGTTTATTTGGGACTTCTTAAGGGTGACAAATATGATTCTATCATATTTAGGATGGTAATTTTTGGGTTTTTATTATTTTTTTTTTAGTCTTTGGGTTATTATTACTTATTTGGATCAATTGTAAGTGTGCTTCATATAAGTCCACCAAGGGGGGTCCATTAGTGTTTCTTTAAGTCTAGAGTCAGTATAAATAAAGGCATAATCAAACATATAAGGGTTAGACAATTAAGATCAATAAACTTCTTTTTGCTACACTTATTGTGTGTGGGTGGGATAATCTCCCTTCCTTGGTTCTCTAAAGAACTAAAACTGACTTTTCTATGAACAACTGGCTTCGTGGCATCATCCTTATACTTCTCGTTCGCGAATCAATATTCGTTGAGTGGAGGTTTCTGTTTCCAATAGTGCTGGTTGCCTAGTTACAAGTTATCTTTCTGTCACACTCCTGTCAAATCTGATTTACTTGGCTTTCCGGGAATTGGTGTCCTTGCGTGTGGGTTGCATGACCACATGATCACTAGGTTCGCATCAGTTGTGTTTAAAATATATCTACTATGATCACAAGTTATCTTTCTATCACACTTCTGTCAAACCTGATTAACTTGGCTTTCTGGGAATTGGTGTTTTTGCGTTTGGGTTGCGTGACCATGTGATCACGAGGTTTGCATCAGTTGTGTTTAAACTATATTTACTAAGGCTTCAAATAGTGTTTGTTCCACTACACATCCTTAGTCATTTAGCGTTTATAGTTATGAATCTAGAAGTTTGTAGATTCTTTTTCTATGTCTCCTCACTCTCAAATATCTAATTTAGCTGAGTCTTTTTCATGTAAAGTTCATAATTTGTATATTGAGATCATAAAACAAATTCAAGTAAGTTTCATGATGTACTTAATATTGGAGATTATTTCATGATACAGATTGAACCTGAACGATGTCTTTTGAAAACAAGTCATAAATTACAATTGAGTAGTGCTAGTCCATTCAAAGTGTTGCAAATGATTGAATCAAATAATTATATTATTAAATTGCTACTAACTTTGATATTAGCTATGCTTTTGGCATAAAAGACCTCATTATATATAAAACACAATAACCAATTTCTAATGATCCTTTTGAAACCCTTGCCCTGTTATCTTTATCTTTGGCATAAAATGAACATACTAATGCTGCTTTGAATGTACAAGTTGTTCTTACCAGGAATGGTGAACTTTAGTGAATCCTAATATATAGGCTAGACAATCAGATTCAGAAAATACTTGGGATTATCAGAGAGACATACAACAACTTGATCCTTATCTTTAGGAGTGTTATCGAAGCTGCCTTGACCTATACTTGATGGGGTCGAGTTCTTCTAAGCTCTAGAGAATTAGCGGGGACACTGGATCCGAGACATTGTTTGTGCACTCGTATGATCATAGACGATGGAGGGTAGCCTAAACCATTCGGAAAGTGACCAGAAATGGAATGTATGACCCATATGATCCCGGATCTAGAAATGAGGCTAGAGCGTGAATCCTCCACTTGGAGATTGGCTTTACCAGGGAATATTTCAGCCTGTATGGACCCCTATTTGATAATCGATGGGACAAGAATCATAGGAATGAATTCCTAGGAGTCTCCTTTGAAGTAGACCCGAAACAAAGGCTCCAAAATCAGTTATTTCAAACTTTAGCTTATATTTTGGTTTAATTTATTTGAAATTTTAATTGAGATTTATTAATTAGGCTTTATTTGTTGGGTTTGATTTAATTATTGTTGAGTATTTTATATAGTGAGTCATAAGCCCAATCGCTTGTTCTAGTTAGAGTTTTAGTATTTATATCCTACTTTTCTAAATGTTAAGGAGTTTTTGATGATTGAATAAAATAACAGATTTTTCCTTTCCTAAATTCTCTTTTCTTCCTAGCTTTTCCCTTTCCTTATTTTAATTCTTAACTTATTTCTTTAAAGCTTCTTTCTTTCTTGCTTTAATTCTTTTTGTTCATTGTTCTACATCATCTTTGATCATTGGTGAAACGTTTTCATTATTTTGGATAAATATCATGCCTGTCTCTAGTGTAGCTGAAAGGTTTGACCACAAGAATCCCAACCTTTCCAAGTTGTAGTGATGCGAACCTCGTGATCACTTGAGCAAAGACACCAATTTCCAGAAAGCCACGTAAATCAGGTTTGATAGGAGTGTGATATAAAGATGACTTGTACCAAGGCACCAGCACTATTGGAAATGGAAAACCCCTACCCAACAAATATTGATTCGCGAACGAGAAGTATAAGGATGATGCTACGAAGCTAGTTGTTCTTTGATAAGTCGTTTTCAGTTCTTTAAAGAACTTTGGAAGGGAGATTATCTCACCAACACATATACACACAAAGTGCGGCAAACAAGAAGTTTTATTAATCTGAATTGTCTAACCTTTCATGTTTGCTTATGCCTTTATTTATACTGACTCTAGACTTAAAGAAACCCTAATGTGGACTTATATGAAGCCCACTTACAATTGATCCAAATAAGTAATAATAACCCAAAGACTAAGAAGAAAATAATAAAAATAATAAAAATCTGAAAATTACCATCCTGAATGTGCTAGAATTAGATTTGTCACCATTAAGAAGTCCCAAATAGACTAGAAAATCTGATCTGAAGGTAGAATTTATTATGAAGTCTTCTTTCCTTTTTGTAGCTAGGATGAATAAGGAATCATTATAAGAAAACGATTCTGAAACATTTATGAATCCTTGCCTCACTTTAAAATTATGTTGCAGCCTGTTAAAGATCTTTGTAGAATTAGGATATTCCCAAAATAAGTTGCCACATCCTTTTAGGAAAAGAATCCTAGCTAAATAGGAAGTCCACAATCAAAATAAAGTAAATAACAAAATTCATACAACCTCTGGTGACCCGTATTGCAAAGCCTTCGCTAACTCGGATTGACCTGAACGTTTAACCTAAGGTAAGACAATATGTCAGGAGACTATACATAAAATTTCAGTCAGATCCAACGGTCGGATTTAGAATTATAATTGTTGCGCCGTAAAACTAGATAGTTGCATATTTTACATCACAATTCAAATTTGACCTTTCCTGGATCATATCATGTAGCTTGTATAATCCTTGTAAATTAATAACCTCGTGTTTTTCCTGAGCTATGCATGTTATTTTATGAGTTGCTTTTGTTTTTATTGAATGAGAATTAAGTTGACAAGCAATACTAAATTGAATAATAGATACTGATTGTAAAAGTGCTCGAAAATAATTTTCCCTTTAAAAGTAAATGGCTTTGTGGTGCGAACCTCATGATTACATGGTCACGCAACCCACAATCAAGATTGAGATCTGATCCTGGAAAGCTGAAATAGGTCTGTGATGTGCCGTGAATGATTCGAAATCCGGCAACAATGAATCTGATGAAAATGGATGAAGGATGGGTCTGGTTGTGTTGTCTTTCTTTTGGTGTTTAGGCTGGATTATAGTGATTATAAGGTAAATAAGATGGGGGATAGACTAGAATGATACTTTGATAAGTCGATCTGGACGCCACAAAGATCAATCTAGGATTTCGACGCCACACTCTTTGTGATTGAAGAGTGATAAGTCAGGTAGGGTTCTTCACAAAATTAATTTGGAAGAACAACTCGTAATTCTGTGAATTGAGTTTCAAATATTGGCCAAAAGTGCTTTATTACATATTCTGATACTATATTTATAACTAGAACATCCCTCCAAAGTTAGGAAAAATTCAACATGGCAGAAGTCAGGCCCAAAAAATAGACTTTGACAAACTAACCTAGACAAATTAACTAGCACACGTTTTTTGACCTTTCTAACATAAACAGACCAAATTTAAAACAACCATATCTTCTTACACAAAAGTCCAATGCAATCATGGTTGGACAATCTAGAAAGAACATGTTCTGAACTTGAAATCCACCTAGATTAGTCTTGTTTTCACATGCAATGGATGACTTCAAATTCAGGTTCAAATTCATTTGCTGTTCTGACCATAAACAACATCAATTCCTTCACTTATTTGCATATCAACCCAAATTCAAGTAGCCCAGCATCAAAAGAACCATTAAGGGCTTTTCCCATCTCCAAGTTCCAATTGTAGGCAAATAAACATCCTTGAACCAATTTCAAATTGATTGCTAATTTTTAACTCCGACACAGCTTCAATCATTCCAATTTGACTCGTCAAGGCCCTTTGTAGTTGTTTCGCTCTCGCTCTTGTCATTGGACCATCTGAATCCTCTTGCATATTAGTTTTAGCTTTACAAGATGGATTATAATTCCCATGATGCACATCAGTCTGATAGGAGTGTGACATAATGGAAACCTGCTCTAAGGCACCAACACTATTGGATTGAGTAGAATGACGCCATGAAGCCACTTCATCTTCGATAAGTCAAATTCAGTTTGTTCAAGAACTAAATAATGCAAAAATCACTCTCACACGTTAAAACTGAAAAATTCAAAAGTGATTATTATCAAAGCTGCCGAAATTTTGGCTTACATGAGTTTAAATAGTTCTTAAAAGTTACCCTAGTGGATCTACCCTTGTGGGCTGAATTGACCCAAAAACCCTAAACTGAAAAGCCCATAAGATCCAAACAAGCCTTGGATCCTAGCTCAAAACAAAGTTTTAATTAAGCCCAAACATGAAAGAAAATAATAAAAATAACTAATGTGTTATTAAATATTACTAGCCCTTTTTTCCTTGTGTAGCTAAGATGAATAAGGAATCCTTGCCACACTTGGAGATTATATTGTAGCTAATTAAAGATCCTTGTGGAACTAGAAAATTCCCAAAATCAGCTACCACATCCTTGTAGGAAAAGAATCCTAACTAAATAGGAAGTTCACAAGTCAAATAGAAGTAAATAACAAAATTCATTCAGCCTCTGTTGACTAGTATTAAGGTGCCTTCCCGAACTCCGATTGACCTGCAATTTTAACCCATAGTAGGAAAACATGTCTGAAGAGTCCATATAAAATTTTAGCCCGATCCACGGTCGGATTGAGAATTATGATTGTTGCCGTAAACCTAGATTGTTGCGCTTTTTACGCTAAAATTAGAATCTGACCTTACTTGGGTCGTATCACAAGGCTAAACCGTATCACCTTGTTCATGCAAAACTATAGGTTTTTCTCAGTTTGATGTTAGTGTCTAGTATATCTTTACTATATCCGACTTTACATCTCATGCAGGGCAGCACTCCTTGTATCGTGAAGTTATGGAACAACACCAGTTGTTGTGGTGGTACCCCTGTTAATTTTTTTTTTGGTAAGTTGACGTATGTATTAAAAGAAGAAGATACAAATATTATAAGGGGCATACCCCAGATTTACAATGATAACAGAAACATAAAACAACAGATGGCTCTGTAGCCAGCCACCGACCCTAAAACTGAAACCTCACTAGATTCGTGAGGGAAACCAATACAACCAGCTAACTAACAAATTAAGAATCTATGGTATTCACCCTCCAAGCTCGTTGGATCCTTTTGTTTTCATTTGTTGGTACGACATTCCTCATCAAATCAAGCTTATCACGAATGATACATTCGATTTGATTCAAGACCAAATTCGAAGTTCTAGACATTCCAGCAAAGATCCTTGCATTCCGTTCTTGCCATACATGATACATCTGAGCCGCAAAACTCGGTTTTACGAGAAAAATTGACGAAACTCTTGCCATGCCAAGAGATGGTGGCCCATCGAATCCATTCATCTCAGCCTTTTGTCATTCTTGGAATGTCGCATCTGTCACAAACATCCCACCAGATCGCTTTAGTATAGGAGCATTCAAAGAACAAGTGGTTGTGATCCTCATTGTTGTGGAGACAGAGTGAGCATCTATTGGGACCATGTATACCAAACCGATGAAGTTTATCTTGAGTTGTGAGTTTCTGTTGGACAGCCATCCATAGAAGAAATGAATGTCTTGGAACAGCATTCTTGAACCACACAATGTCATGCCATTCAACCATCTGACGATGACGTCTTAGTTGTTCCCAAGCTACTTTGACCGAGAATCTGTGATTTGGCGAATCCAACCAAACTATCTCATCCTTTTGCCCCATCTTAGGATTAGAATTGGAAGGAATGGCTTCTATAATGGGGTGCCAGCCAATAGCTTGGGTGGTAGGAGTTTTCCATTCTGAGTTCTGAATTAGCCAATAGCTTGGGTGGTAGGAGTTTTCCAATAGCTTGGGTGATACCCCTGTTAATTTTTGCTATTTTAAAGATTATAAGTGATGCGATCCAAGCAACACCAAAGGATCTGAGGTTTGTTGGGATCGGGTTATGGGTTTTTTTTTGCTTAAAGTTTTTGGATCAGTTTTGTAAGTGTGCCAAATCAGTCTAATAGAGTAGATTCATGAGGATTAAATTTTCAAGAACTATTTAAACTCATGTATCCTAATTTTCAGCAGTCATTGATGAATATTACTTTTGAATTTTTTAGTTTTAACATGTGAGAGTGATTCTTGCATTATTCAGTTCTTGAACGAACTGAATCTGACTTTTTAAAGATTAACTAGCTTTATGGTGTCATTCTACTTCATTTCCATAGTGTTGGTGCGTTGAGAGAGGTTTCTATTGTGTCATACTCTTATCAAATCTATTTCAACTTTTCGAGATCAGATCTCAATTTTGATTATGGGTTGTGTGACCACGTGATCACAAGATTTGTGTCAGTCGGTATCATGATCTCTTATGTCTAGGTACCCAAACCCCTTGTATGATCAATTTGCGGTAAAATTGAACCTCGAATTAAAACCTTAATCAAACGATATCAACAAATACCAAAATTTAATGTATGGTGCAATCTCACCCCCAATAGACAAAATATGAAGTTTCAATTGATTATGAGGTGGTTAACTTATACTTCACTAAAAATTGTGTTTCTGCGATAGAATTGAACCTTGAATTAAAACCCCAAGCAAATGATGTCAAAATAAGCCCAAATTTAATATATGGTGCAATATCATCCCCAGTAGATAAATTATGAAGTTTGAATTGATTCTGAGATGGTTTGACTATGGTTCATTAAGAGTTGTGTTTCTTTGGTAGAATGGAACCTCAAATTAAAACCTCAAGTAAACAACGTCAAAATAAGCCCAAATTTAAGATATGGTGCGATCTCATATCATAGGCTTGTTCTTTAGGAAGTTGTATGTTTGCATGGCATTTCTAGGAGTGTAATGTCAGATCGTGATGTTAAGTTCCTTAGCTAATTTCGGAAGACTTTGTGGGGAAAGTTGAGAACTAAACTTTTATTTTGACAACTTGTCATCCTCAAACATACAGATAAACTGAGGTAGTGAATAGAACTTTATCCCAACTTTTGCGTGTTGTTATTCAAAAGAATCTGAAAAGTTGGGAAGAATGTTTGTCTTTTGTTGAGTTTGCTTATAATAGAACTATCCATTCGACCACTTGCTTTTCTCCTTTTGAAATTGTTTATAGGTTTAATCCACTAATTCCTATGGACTTAATTCTTTCACCTTTTGAAAGAAGGGTAATTTGGATGGTGAAAAGAAGGTAAAGATGGTGAGACAATTCCATGAGGAAGTTCGACTGCAAATAGAGAAAAAGAACAAACTGTACATTTCTAAAGCAAATAAGGGGCATAAACAAGTTGTTTTCCAATCCGATAATTGGGTTTGGGTGCACATGTGTAAGGAACGATATCCTAACCAAATGAAATCAAAATTATAACCTCGTGGTGATGGTCCATTTTAGACTTTAAAGAGGATTAATGACAACGCATATAAAATTGAACTTTCATGTAAGTATGGTGTTAGTGCTACCTTTAATGTTGTTGATCTTACTTTGTTTGACACAAGTTTTGATTTGAGGTCGAATCCTTTCAAGGATAAAGGGGATGATGTGGACAAGCCTAGAAAAACCGGCAAGGATGCATGTTCCAAATGGTCCAATGACTTGGTTCAAGAGAAAGGCATTGAAAGAGGCATTGAATGCATTGATTTTAAAGGTTTCGACCAAGTCAGATTTGAAGGGTCCATTAAAGTATTAAGAAGAGGCCCTAATACATCTTATTCATGTGCAAGAGGGGCCCAATCCAACCTTATTTGGGCCATAAGGTGAGGACAACAAAGGACACAAAATAATCCTACTATAACTTGGAAACAATATGGGTGGCTACCTTTTTAATGGAAGGCTATAAATAAGCTTTGAATCTGTTCTGTAATATTTTATTTCGTTCTCTTCAACCCAAGGTTTGTTTGGGCTTAATTATTACTGTGTTTTCAACTAGGATTCAAGGCTTGTTGGGATCGAGTTATGGGTTTTTTTAAAAAAAAGTTTTTGGATCAGTTTTGTAAGTGGGCCAAATCAGTCCACTATGGTAGATCTATTAGGGTTAATTTCTCAAGAACTATTTAAACTCATGTAACCTAAATTTCAGCAACTATCGATGAATATTACTTCTGAATTTTTCAATTTTAACATGTGAGAGTGATTCTTTCATTTTTTAGTTCTTGAACGAAGTGAATTTGACCTTATCAAAGTGAACTGGCTTTATGACATCATTTTACTTCATTCCAATAATGTTGGTGGCTTGGGGGCAGGCTTCCATTATGTAAAACTTCTATCATACCTATTAACCTGAAATTTTAAATCAAGGTAGGACAGCATGTCAGGAGACTCCACGTAAAATTTCAGCTCGATCCAACGGTCGGATTGAGAATTATAACTGTTGCCGTAAAACTAGATAGTTGCACATTTTACGTCAAAATCTGAATTTGACCTTTCCTGGATCATATCAAATAAGATATGGCCAACTTCTTTACTTAATTAAGAGAATAAATTGTTAGCTTTTTATCCTTGTAGCATTAGGAAAAATAACAAGCCTAACAAGGCTGGTATTGGGTCGGACACATCAACCCCTTGTTCCACACGAATTGGGCTCGTCTCGGACCTGAACTAGATGAATTAAAGGCTGTCCTTCATGCTCCTTAAATTTCCTAAGCCCCTTTAGGTCCATTTTGCTCCATATGTTCTAAACAAGCCCATTCAATGCTTCGTTAAGCTTCTTTGCCCTCTCTTGTGATTGGCCCAATTGGCACCTCTAATGGGTCGTTGGCATGATAACGCTTGGTGTTGGGCTGATCCGCATCAAGTTCACATCAAAGGATTACATTCAAGAGAGCATGAGTCATTGTATAGTTCATTGGTTTGGTATACATGGTCCCAATAGGTGCTCTCCATATGTTCTGAACAAGCCCATTCAATGCTTCTTTAAGCTTCTTTGCCCTATCTCTTGTGATTGGCCCAATTGGCACCTCCAATGGGTCGTTGGCATGATAACGCTTGGTGTTGGGCTGATCCGCATCAAGTTCACATCAAAGGATTACATTCAAGAGAGCATGAGTCATTGTATAGTTCATTGGTTTGGTATACATGGTCCCAATAGGTGCTCTCCATATGTTCTGAACAAGCCCATTCAATGCTTCTTTAAGCTTTTTTGCCCTATCTCTTGTGATTGGCCCAATTGGCACCTCTAATGGGTCGTTGGCATGATAACGCTTGGTGTTGGGCTGATCCGCATCAAGTTCACATCAAAGGATTACATTCAAGAGAGCATGAGTCATTGTATAGTTCATTGGTTTGGTATACATGGTCCCAATAGGTGCTCTCCATATGTTCTGAACAAGCCCATTCAATGCTTCTTTAAGCTTCTTTGCCCTATCTCTTGTGATTGGCCCAATTGGCACCTCCAATGGGTCGTTGGCATGATAACGCTTGGTGTTGGGCTGATCCGCATCAAGTTCACATCAAAGGATTACATTCAAGAGAGCATGAGTCATTGTATAGTTCATTGGTTTGGTATACATGGTCCCAATAGGTGCTCTCCATATGTTCTGAACAAGCCCATTCAATGCTTCTTTAAGCTTCTTTGCCCTATCTCTTGTGATTGGCCCAATTGGCACCTCCAATGGGTCGTTGGCATGATAACGCTTGGTGTTGGGCTGATCCGCATCAAGTTCACATCAAAGGATTACATTCAAGAGAGCATTGTATAGTTCATTGGTTTGGTATGGCCGGGGGGGATCAAGTTCCATCGGATTACATTCAAGAGAGCATGAGTCATTGTATAGTTCATTGGTTTGGTATACATGGTCCCAATAGGTGCTCTCCATATATTCTGAACAAGCCCATTCAATGCTTCTTTAAGCTTCTTTGCCCTATCTCTTGTGATTGGCCCAATTGGCACCTCCAATGGGTCGTTGGCATGATAACGCTTGGTGTTGGGCTGATCCGCATCAAGTTCACATCAAAGGATTACATTCAAGAGAGCATGAGTCATTGTACAGTTCATCGGTTTGGTATACATGGTCCCAATAGGTGCTCTCCATATGTCTCGCAAGCCCATTCAATGCGACCTTTGTCTTGGATGGGTCACATCAAAGGATTACATTCAAGGGGGGGAGCATTATGGTTTGGTATACATGGTCCCATGGCTCGCAACAATGAAGATCACAACCATTTGTTCTTTGAATGCTCCTATACTAAAGCAATATGGTGGGATGTTTGTGACAGATGCGACATTCCAAGAATGATAAAAGGGTGGGATGAATGGATTCAATGGGCCACTATCACTTGGCATGGCAAAAGTTTCGTCAATTTTTCTTGTAAACTGGGTTTCGCAACTACAATGTATTATATCTGGCAAGAACGAAATGCAAGGATCTTTGCAAGAATGTCTAGAACTTTGAATTTGGTCTTTGATCAAATCGAATGTATCATTCGCAATAAGCTTGATTTGATGAGGAATGTTCTACCAACAGATGAAAACATAAGGATCCAAAGAGCTTGGAGGGTAAATAACATAGACTCTTAATTTGATATTTAGCTGGTTGTATTGGTGTCTCTAACAAGTCTAGTTAGGTCTCAGTATGTTGTTCGGTGGCTAGCTTGTAGCCATTTGTTGTTTTACGTTTATGTTCACATTGTAAATCTGGGGAATGCCCCTTATAATCTTTGCATCTTTTTCTTTTAATACATTTGTCAACTTACCCAAAAAAAAAAGTCATTGTACAGTTCCTATACTTCTAGTGCCAAAGAAAGACCATACTTGGCGAATGTATACTAATTACAGAGCCATTAATAATATCACTGTAAAGTATAGACATCATATCCCTAGATTAGATGATATGTTAGATGAATTGTATGGTTCTAATTTGTTTTCAAAAATTGATTTGAGAAATGGTTAAATTAAGATGAAAAAAGGTGATGAATGAAAAACTGCTTTTAAAACTAAATATAGTTTGTATGAATAGTTAGTTATGACCTTTGGACTTACTAATGCACCTAACACCTTTTATGAGTTTAATGAATCAAGTTTTATATGCATTTATTGGTAAGTTTGTGTATTTCGATGATAAACTCTTTTATAGTAAAGGATTAAATGAGCATATATGACATTTAAGATAGGTTCTTGAATTGCTTAGAAAGAAATCCTTGTATGCTAATTTACAGAAGTGTGACTTTTGTATGGATAAGATCATATTTCCTGGTTATGTTGTTAGTGTAAAGTGCATAGAGATGGATGGGGCTAAGGTTAAGGTTATACAAGAATGACCTATGCCTAAATCAATCATAGAAGTTAGGAGTTTTCATGGTTTAACTAGTTTTTACAAGAGGTTTGTTAAAAAATTTAGTACATTAGTTGCCATTGACTGAAATAATTAAGAAATTAGTGGGATTCAAATGGGGTGAAGAACAAGAAAATACGTTTAATTTATTGAAATCAAAATTAATTTTGGCACATTTGTTATCTTTACCTGATTTTAATAAAGCCTTTGAGATTACATGTGATGCTTCAGGAATATGTATTGGCTTGTTCTAATGGAAGAGAAACGACACATTGCTTATTTTAGTGAAAAACGTAATAGTGCAACTTTTAATTATCCAACTAATGACAAATAGTTATATATATTAATAAGGGCATTGGAAAATTGACAACATTATCTTTGGTCAAGGGAGTTTGTGATACATACGGATCACCAATAATTGAAACAGTTGAAAAGCCAAGGTAAGTCAAATAGGCGACATGCCAAATGGATTGAATTTATTGAGACATTCACATATGTGATTAAGTACAAGGTTAGAAAAATATGGTTGCAGATGCCTTATTACGAAGGTATGTTCTTCTTAATACTCTCTGAATACTAAATTGTGAGGATTTAAGTATATTAAAGAATTATGTCCTGATGATAATGATTTTGGTAACATATATGTTGAGTGTAGAGTTTCGGCCAAGGACAAATGTTTTAAGCATGATGGATTTTTGTTTAAGGAGAATAGATTATGTGTGTCTAAATTATTTTATACGTGAATTGCTTGTAAAGGAAGCTCATGGGGGAGGTTTAATAGAGCATTTTTGGAATTGCTAAGACTTTAGAAGTTTTAAATGAATATTTCTATTGGCCTAACATGAAAAAAGATGTGCAAGGAATTTGTGATAAATGCATAACTTGTAGACATACTAAGTCTAGAGTAAAGGCTCATGGGTTATATATACCTTTATCTATTCCTAGGAAATCTTGGGTTGATATTTCTATGGATTTTATCTTAGGTTTACCTAGGTCTAAGAAAGGAAGAGACTCCTTATTTGTTGTTGTGGATAGATTTTTTAAAAATGCACATTTCATTGCTTGCTATAAAACTGATGATGCGACAAATATCGCAGGTCTTTTCTTTAGAGAGGTCATTCGGCGGCTACATGGTGTCCATAGGAGCATTATGTTCGATCGAGATGTTAAGTTTTTGAGTTACTTTTGGAAGGTTTTATGAGGTAAGTCAGGGACTAAACTTTCATTTTCTACTTCTTGTCATCCACAAATAGATAACCAAACTGAAGTTGTAAACAAGACTTTAATTCAATTATTAAAGGCTATCATTTAAAAGAATCTTAAAAATTGGAAAGATTGTTTACCTTATATTGAATTTGATATAATTGTAATGTGCATTCTACTGCTAATTATTCACATTTGAGATTGTTTATGGTTTTAATCCTTTAACACCATTCGATTTGATTTCTTTACCTATTGATGAAAGGGTTAGTCTTAATGGTGATAAAAAAGTATAGGTGGTGAAGGACTTAAATGCAAAGATTTGGCACCAAATAGAAAAAAAGAATGAAAAACATGCATTCAAGGCTAATAGAGGATGGAAATTAGTAAGGTTTGAACCAAGTGATTGTGTTTGGGTGCATATGAGGAAAGAAAGGTTTTCTGAACAAAATAGATCTAAATTAATGCCTAAAGAAGATGTTTTTAGATCATAGAGAGGATTAATGACAATACATATAAAATAGATCTACTAGGTGAATATGGTGTTAGTGCTACATTTAATATTGCTAATCTCATTTTTTTTAATGTAAGCGATTATTCGATGTAAAATTCTTTTGAAGAGAAAGGGAATAATGCTACCCAAGCAACACCAAAGGATCCATTGGAGGTTCCAGTTGGTCCAATAACAAGGCTAAGGGTTAAGAGGTTCAAATAGGCTTTCAATGAGCTTCTTCAAGATACATGGGCTGAGTTGGACTTCAAGAGGGTAATAAATAGTGAACAACAAGTCTTGATTAATCTGATTCATGTTTAGGAAGGGCTTATTGGTGGAACCATGACCATTACACAAGAATTGGGATACGAAGACTCAAATCGGATAGTTTGCCCTTGCGATACTGTTTTGATCATAACCGGAGCTAGATGTTGAATTTGGATGTGATTCTAGTTGGGTTGGAAACTAGACTTTCATACATTTCCAATGATATATGGCACATCTTCTAATTCATTACAACGAGAGAGAACCATTTGTTTGAAGTTGGGTTTTGATGCTGCCAACAGATTATGAGAAAAATTGACCTTGTCTTATTTTAATTAGTTGGGCTATTGATCTATCTTTGTTTCATGCAATAATACTTGTTTAAGTTTTAGACTTATTTATGTTATTTATTTTAATTAGTTTGGGCTAATTTTAGCTTGGTTTGAGTATTATTTAAATTGAATTTATGTGTGATCCATTAGGGAAACTAGGGTTACTTAGCTTTCTAGTATAAGTAATCTTTTTGAAGAATATTGAAAAAAATGAATTTTACAAAATAAAAATATTGCCTTTCTTGATTCTTGATTGGACTTCAACTCTTCAAATAATTGATCAATCTTTGCTAGTGATTTTATATTTTTTTTGCTCATCTCCAAGTCTAGCCATTGTGATTGAGTGGTTTATAGTCTTGTTGACTTAAAGCAAGTTTTCCATTATGATAAATTCAATTTCATACTCAAACTTGGATTAGATAGATTTTAAATTCACGAATTTCATTAAGTTCCGCTAGGTTTCGTATCAATAAGTTTGCAGGTATTTGTAGCTGGTTGCTTTAATCTCTCTCTCTCTCTCTCTATACACACACACATATATGTTCCATGTTTCTGTCTTAATTGGAATCATGAACTCCTTGAAATAGGATGCTGAAAGAAATGCCTGAACACCATTTCGTCTTTTTTATTTAGGGTGTGTTTGAAAATATGGTACAAAATGTGTTATTAAAAATTTTGAATTTTTTTGTTTAATTTTTTATATATATTTTTAAATCGTTTTAATATGCTAATGTCAAAAATAATTTTTTAAAAAAATAAAATTTTTTTATTTTGATATATTTTTAAATAAAAAATATTTTAAACCATGACCGCTGCCACAATATCAAAATTGATGGAAGAAGCAACATTCATGTTTGGTTATGCATCAGGATTGCATACATTTGCATCGGTACCCTACACAATACGCTGTGATGCAACAAAAAGTACATTTTTTATTTCTGTCTTTTTTTTTTTACGTTGTAAAATGCGAAGAAGGAAATTAAAAGAAAATGGATACAAGGATAAGCAACTTTGAAATGTCATCTGCATGGTTTATCACCGCAAGTGAATTTGGGTTTTATGACTTCATGTTTTTGTGTGTTTATATTTTCTATATTTTGATGGCTAGAAGAAGAGAAAAAAATGAGTTAAATGAGAGAATAATTTTATACAACATCTTATAATTTATTTTTATTTTTTAATAAAATTTATCATTGTCTCGTATATAAAGTAGATCTAAGTTGTAGAAACATATATACTTTTATATGATTTGTTTAATTTTTTTTTATATTTATTCAATATTAGTTTGAGATTTTAGAGCTCTTCAACAACAAATAATTTAGCATTTGGCAAAGTTGACGTATAGTTTTGCAGCCAGAGTTGATTCAACAATTGTTGTCTTGGCTCTGGGACTCGATTTGCGTGGTAGATTCTGGCTAAAGTTGATTGAAAACATTTCTTCTGTATATATATATATATATATGTTTCAAACAACTGTGCTTTCCACCCCCTAAATCTGTGTCTTATTATGTGATCTTTTGTAAAAAGTTTTCAATGGTGCTGTCTGTCTTCTCATTGTTGTCAAACTCAACTGTTCAGCATCCAAATGATCTATTATGGTCACATTTCTAAGTAAAATCTGTTAAAATAGCCTTAGAATAAGGACATGTAAAGAAAAGATGGTACCTGTCTTCACCAGCTTGATCACTAAGAAAACAACAACCATTGGTTCTACCCTTCATATTTCGCATGACCTCTGCTGTCAGGCGAATAAGCACTGGTTGCTCCTGATACGCATGGTTGATGTGTTCCACTGACCAGCAGGAAGAAGTACGTACCCAGTGCCGTTTAAATATCCAGTCTGGATGACCTGACCAGACGCCAAATGCATGGAAAATAAGGAGGGCAACAATTCATGGCAAGCAAACACTGGAATATCACAATCCATAAATGCTTGGTCCTGTGGTTCAAAATTCACTGTCTTTATAGGAACACACGTGTGCAGTCAAGAATGCAGCAACTGTGGACTACATGCACCTTTGTGGTCCGCACATATACCTAGAACACCCAATTTGGGGCTCTGGTCTATTGATGGGTCATCTTCTCCTGTGCCCAGTCCCTACCATATCTCTTTTTTTGGTTTAAAACAATCTTTAATAACACCCTCCCGTGTCAGCATGGTGGTCTTGGTTTCAAATTTTAAATTAAAAAAAATTGAAGTATACCTTCATAATAACCAAATCAACTCCGTAATATTACTGTTAGTTTTATAATGAAAAGTTATTTTCTTTCTTTCTTAAAAAAAACCCCACAGAGATATGCCTATCATTTGTGATGACTTCAAAGGAGATATTCTAATCTTGTGCTCGAATAACAAAAACTTAAATTTTCATCAAGTTAAAAATTGACCTATCAATTTAAATTAGATTAATTTTAAATTAATTTTTTTACATTTAATTCAAGACAAGGAACAATTTAAAAGCATCAATTTAAATTAGATTAATTTTATACTAATGTTTTTTACATTTAATTCAAGACAAGAAACAATTTAAAGATTTCAAGTCAACTTAGCAGAGGTTGGACTAATAATAAAGGTCTTTGGCTTAAGATTAAGTTCAGGGTTTGAATCTTATTAGCTATATTTTCTTGCGGTCATGCCTCATAGTATAAAAAACTAGTGATTTATCCTATTCTTGTGTGAAAAATTTCTGTTGGCAAGAGTATAAAAGCCTAAAAATTTAGTTAAAATACATGCAAATTGATGAAATATATTAATTACAAATAAAAAGACTATATTTAATTATAATCAACAACACAGCACACTAACGACAATACCATTATTCATTTAAAGGAAATGCACAGAAGGGTATTACTAAATTTTCATCCCTATAGACTCCATGCAAATCCACTTAGACCCTTAAATTTTGGGATCAACTGTAATGCAAGAATTGATGTTTCCAAGAATTTTCATTTTTCCACAAATACTTTAATGGCTCAATAAAGCTAATTACGGGCAAAGAACACTTTTTAAATTAATTTTTGTAAATGAAAAATTACTCTTATTTTTTCTAAGATTTGAACCAAATTTCACTTTTACTTTGTAATTTTAGAAATTATACTTTACATATAAGGTTTTTTTAATTAAATTTTGGCTCAATTTATAAAGGATTATCAACTATATAATTTCTAAAACTACGAAGAGAAAGTGAACTTGCATTTATTGGATATTATCATATGTATGGTTGCCTAGAAGAAAAGGATAAAAGAAAAACATGAAAAGTGAGAGAAAAAATTGGGGCTGAAACTTTTTGGAAACAAAAGAGTTGAAATTGGAAAAAGTTAAAGTAAACTGTAGGAATCTAAGTTGAATATTTTGAAAATCTTAGGGACTAAAATATAGTTTGGAGCTCGGAGTTCGGAGGAGATAGCGAGAGGCCGAGTGCTGAGAAGAGAGTTCAAATAGAACTCAAAAAAGGGGATTACTGGTTAACGTGAACCAAGCAAAAGAAAAGAAAGTTCCTCTTGTTTTCCTTTTTATATTTTTTTATTTTTATATATATATATATATATATATATATATATATATTCTCCACCACCTAAAATATAATCTTTCCTTCTATATCTTTCTCTCTTAGATATCTTGCCTTGCCTATTTTTAGTACTTCTTGCCCTTTTATCCACACCTTTTCACTTAAGAGACACAACAAGCTTACATTCTCTGTCTGGTCCCTTGTTTTGGGCCGAACTAGTGAGGTGGGAATTCATTTTTTAGCTCTGTATGTTATGTTTTTCATTTGAATTTTGATTACTGTATGGACTTGGCTTACTGTTTTGATACCATCGGTGTTTTCTTGAATACTTGAATGTTTTTCTTGTTTTCTTGTTTAATTTGGTGTCTGTTTCTTGATTAGGAGATTTTGGCTTTTTCTTTGTTGAAGTAATCATCTATCTAGTCTTTAACGGTGCTTTCTTGTCAGCCAACTTCAGAAGTTAATTCAATATAGACAATAAATCTTTAGAGGAATATGAAATCCATGGAATGGCCAAATATAAATATGGATCATGATTACTGAACAAATTCAGAGTTTCTTGATAGACATGATATATTTTTATTGGATCTTCTCGTGCTTATTGAACTTAGATGCTTAAAATCTAAGAAATAGCTATTGAATGGGGTTTACAGTTGCATAAAATAGGGTTGAAATTTGGATGTGTGTAAGCTATGTTTAAGTGCTTTTAGGTTTTTAAAGGCTAAAGCCCTCCTCCATCTGCATCTCTAGGATCCCTTTTCAAGTTGCCTAATATTACCTTGCAATCATCTTCTTTGGGAGACAATTCTAACATGGGGGGTGAAACTTGATCGATTCTGACAATCTCTTGATGAGCAAACGGACCCAAGGTGTTCTTTTAAGATTTACATAGCTTTCTGAAAGGACCTCTCGTCCCTATTATAAGTTTTGAACCCAAGGTGTTCTAAGGATCTCTAGTATCCGGTGGCTGATTCTTATTTATGATTTATCATGTGTTATAGTCATTAGCATGCGTGTGTTAATCTCTTAATTTTGATTAATTCGTAAAATTTTACATCTTGATGTTCTATATTGAGAGATTAATTGCAGGTGCTTTCCTTATTTCATTGAAAAATAATGCTAGGAGAAAATACAGTTAATCCTGAAGGAGAATTCAAGATCAGTTTTGGTTATGAATGCAATGCCCATAACGGTTGCTCTTGCATGGTTCCTAGTGGATTTGAAAGTCTTCCTGGAAAAATCCCTAAGAATAGCAGCTTCTCTCGCTTGTCTGGTGCTGCCTTAAGTGCGAATGCCACATTAGCCAACACAAATATCTGCAATGGTGTAATAGGGGCAGAAATACTTCCCAGCTGGGATTCCCCTAATTCATTTCGTAGGATTCCTTCATCACCAACTCTTTCAAGGTTGGATGTATTATCATCTTCTCTTCAAAGCAGTATGTCAAACCTAAGTTGTAGTCCACCCACCCCAAGTCCACCTGAATATGATTCTTGTTCATTTAGATCCATGAGTGCTCCTTCTAGAAATGAAGGTTTTCTTAATGCAATGGAAGTTCAAGTGGCAGGTGGAGCTGCTGGTGAAGACAGGGTTCAAGCTGTCTGTTCTGAAGAAAATGGCTGGCTCTTTTGCGCAATCTATGATGGCTTCAATGGAAGAGATGCAGCTGATTTTCTGGCTGGGACATTATATGAGAACTTCATACATCAGACTAGATTATTAGATTGTGACTTGAAGCAGGATGTTACCGGAGCTTCGAATGTTTTCTATCCGCACGGTCCCTTTCAACATGCTTTCAAGGGAGCTAATAATAGTCATGTAGAGAAACCACCGACAGGAATTTTTGATAAGAACAATTCAAGTATAAAAAAGTCCATTAATAATGCTCTAGTTCATGATTCATCTGATTCATTTAGACAGGGGATGCTAGATAGCCTTCAGCGTGCCCTTAGTCAGGCTGAGAATGATTTCTTGTACATGGTAGAGCAGGAAATGGAGGATCGCCCTGATTTAGTATCTGTTGGTTCATGTGTCTTGGTCGGCCTTCTTCACGGGATGGATTTGTACACACTTAATCTGGGTGATAGCAGAGCTGTATTGGCAACATACGATGAGGGCAGCAATATGAAGGGCTTTGGGCGAATAAAACCTATCCAGATCACTGATTCTCACACTGTAGATAATGAACTTGAAAGAAGTAGAGTGTTGTCTGATCATCCCGATGACCCAGCAGTGATTGCAGGTGGAAAAGTTAAGGGAAAACTGAAGGTCACTCGAGCCTTGGGAGTTGGATACTTAAAAAAGGTTTGTAAAATATTCATTCAATTTATCTCCATAATCAAGTTAGCAATGACATTCCAAAAGAACCATTGTACATGTACCTGAAATTCTTACTCTATTTGTAATGTTTGCCTTTTCTTTTTCATGCAGAAAAACCTAAACGATGCATTGATGGGTATTCTACGAGTTCGTAACCTCATAAGCCCTCCATACATTTCTACTGAACCATCGCTGAATGTGCATAGGATATCAAAATCAGATCACTTTGTTATCTTTGGCAGCGATGGTTTGTTTGATTTCTTCAGTAATGATGAGGCAGTAAAGCTTGTGCATTCTTACATCATGAGCAACCCAAATGGTGATCCAGCAAAGTTTCTACTAGAGCAGCTTGTAGGGAGAGCTGCTGATTGTGCAGGTAAATTCCTTGATACCACATATGTCCTTCTTATTCCAATTTATTCGTTATAAATTCCCCAACAATTTAGCATTGCTATTGCAGGTTTCAGCATGGAAGAATTGATGAATATTCCAGCAGGTAGGAGGAGAAAATACCATGATGATGTGACTGTAATTGTGATTATTCTTGGAATAAACCAGCGCACCTCAAAGGCATCAACTTGGGTGTAAGTTTTATGGGACTGTTCTCTGTCTTGCAATAGAGTATTTGGTTGTCTCTATTCTGTAGTTATAGGTTTCAAATTGTACATATCTGATGCAAAGAAACAAGATATATTTTCTTTTATTTTTTTATGATCTCAGAATTAGCACGAGTGTTTTTTTTTATTTTTTTTATTCTTTGAACTGTGCATGAGTGTCTAAAATTGGACTTTTTATATTTTCTTTTGGTCAAAATGAATTGGACTTTTCCTATAAACAAAAATGAAAGGAAGAACAAAAACTTTCTCATCAAAATAATCAGTCTGTATATTTTATTAGAGACCCATTCGTGCTATATCAGAGGTTCCCTTTAAGATTAAGAATCACTTTCGAAAGGATGGTCCAGCATGGTTGCAGCTTCCTGTCTTTTCATGTCAATTCGATCCCACTAGTTTTTGCTCCCGTCTTCTTTTTGGTTTCTCTGCCTTGCAAGCTTCTGAAAATGGAACTACTATTATTAACATGCTTCTGCTTTTCGTGTTTTTTGAACTTTATTTCACTGGTTTCTGCAAGCTCTTAGGCCCACAAACAAACGCTCCTCTTTTAATCACACAAAGTAGTTGCTTTAGAATCTTAAAAACTCGGATTGCCGATGATTGTGGGATTGAATTCTGCCTTCTCTCATGCTGCCTTTTCATCTTTATGCAAAGAAACATGAAAACTACTGAGCATTTTATATTATTGTCAAGACAACAAGCAAAATTAACACAAAATCCTGCAGAATAAAGTCACCACACACAAGTTATATTTTGAAATTTTATTACTTAATATTTTCTTTAATAAAAAAATCAATATTACAAATTTTCTAGGCTGCTTATATACTAAGAAAAATGTTCTGAAAAAATATTGAGTTTTAAACTAATCCTAAATCAATTAAGAAAATATTGTATATTCTAAATTGTAATATCTAGGTCTCATTTGAAGGATTGATTGGTTACGAAATTTTAACATTATAGAAAACAAGATTTTTAAAATCTTTGAAAATTTTTTAGCTTGCAAAGCATTATATCAAAAGTTATACCAATATATTAGAGGAAAATTTTATACATCAATTTTTTTAGATGAGAGAAAACTCGTCATCGAAGTTTAAATTACTGTCTTAATTTTAAAAATATCCAATTAAAAAGTTACCAAATCTTTACATATTCAACATTTTTATTCATACCTACTAGAAACTTCATCATAATGTTAATTAGGGTATGTCATGTTTGTATTTTAGTATACAGAAATATGCAAAAAAAAAAAATTAAAATTAAAATATCATAAGAAATGATGAAGTTGAAAATAAATAAAGTAAAATGATCAAAATAAAAAAAAAATGCATGGTTTATTGAACAATGTTGTACATTTCAAGTTTTAGGGGAGAGCAAAATAAACAATAGCAAATAAAGTATTAACAAAAAACTAAAGGGGGAGGGGTCCATAATATACATCTCTGTACATTATACTATTTATTTTAATAGTGTTTTTTTTCTAATTTATATATTTTTTAAAATTTTAATTTCATCATTTAATATTAGGTTTATTGAGGAATGAGCTATATATTTTTTTCATTAATTGTTCTATGAGATCATCCCATATTCATGACCCGAACTGCAAGTTTAACAGGTTGACTCGGTTGACTCAATTTTTTTTTTCATTTTTCCAATTGATTTTTTTTTCTTAGTTACATCCCTCGACATTAGGTTGATTGGAAAATAGACTTCGTGATTTGTTTTGATTTGTCTTCTATGATGTTATTTTCATCTCATGACTCAGGTCATAAATTCAACAGATTACCATTAGTTGAATTGGGTTATTTTTTTGTCAATTTTTAATCAATTTTTTTTTTAATTTTATCTTTCAAAACTGAGTTGATTGAGAATTGAGTTTCATAATTTGTTTCAATTTGATCTTTATTAGACTATCCTAGTCTCATGACTCGGATCGTAAGTTTGACAAGTTGACTTGAATTATTTTTGTCTTTCTTTTATTTTTTTTTCAATTTCATCCTTCAACATTGTGTTTATTGGAAATTGAGTTTCGTAATTTGTTTTGATTTGCTTTTTATAGGGTTATCATGATCTCATGACTTGGTATGTGTATTGGCAGGTTAACCTGGGTTGACCCGAATCGATTCAATATATTGTTGTTTCATTGTTTATTAAAAAATCTTATCTTAAATATTTACTTTGACCCAGACTATGTTTTTACCAGTTATCTAAGTTACCTTTGAATTTGTCAAAATGATCAAGTCACATCAAATCAATTCCTACACAGTTTAAAAATCAATTAATAGAAAAAAACATTAGCAATATCTAAATTTTTTTTACGTTAATTTTTTTTATATGATCCACATTGAAGCGCTGAAAATAATCTAACAGTATAATATATAATGAAAGCTATCAAGTTACAAAATAAATAAACTTCCCTTCTTGTGAGCACCACAGACTTATGAGTAAAACTTTAGGTTTAATAATCTCTTTACCACCAATTTTGTTGTGGTATTCATCTTTTCGAACATCATTTCTCACTTGCCCTAGCACGAGGTGTTACCCAGGTTAAGGTTTCTTTTTGAAAAAAAGGATTCTTTTGGGTCCAAAAGGGGATCGCAAGTGATATATTTACTTTATAGATATCAAAGATGGTTTTTTTTTTTTCATTTCAAGCAAGACTATTTAAGACTGATAAATTTTGACTTTACCGTTATAATGATCTTTTGTATTTATTTTGCAATTATTGTGATGTATAAAAAACTTCATTGTCGTTTGTTCCGAATAGTTTTCTCTCAATAAGAACCTTATGGTTAGGTCATCTGTTTTGGTTTTTGGGCATTTAGCCACCTCCTAGGGGTTGCGTTTTAACATATCATTAATTTCCTCAAAATTATTTAGATAAAAACCACATAAAAAAAAATTTTGGAGAAATTTTGATATCATTCTTTGCAAAAAAATACACAAGATGTATTGAGAATGAGAGACAAAATTTTATTAGTTCAAAGCAGAATGAGTACATTATGCATTACAAAGTCAAAATTCACAAGCCTTAGCAAGTCATCGCCATCCATCCTTGTTAACATGAGGAGCCCATAGAGAATTCTTTCTTTACCATGTAGGGGCCTTCTGATATGATCTGAGCAACGAAATGACAATCAGATTTGGATTCTGACGTAAAATGCGCAACTGTATAGTTTCACAGTAACAATTATAATTCTCAATCCAACCATTGGATTGAGCTAAAAGTTTATGTGGAGTTTCCTGACATGTTGTCCTACCTTGGGTTAAACTTTTAAGGCAATCGGAGTTCAGAAAGGCATCACAATACTGGTCAATAGGGGTTATATGAATTTTATTATTTACTTCCTTTTGACTTATGGACTTTCTATTTGGCTAGGATTATTTTCTTACAAGGATGTGGCAGCTGGTTTTAGGAGTTTTCTAGTCTTGCAAGGATATTTAATAGGCAACAACATTATTTCCATGTGTGGTATGGACTCTATATTAATGTGGAATCCTTATGGTGTATGGAAACAACTATTCTATCCTTATTATAGTAGGAATCTATCATTAAATAAGTTTTCAAGTCAGCTAAGAATACTTTGCAAACAAGAAAACTAAAGAGGAGGCAACTCAGATTTGATTCTCCTAGCTTATATGGGACTTCTAAAAGGCATCAAATCTGATCCTATCATATCTCCTAGTTTAGGGTTTATTTATATTATTTGGATTTAATTGTAAGTGAACATCATATAAATCCACAAAAGGGGTTCAAAACAGTTTATTTTAGTCTAGAGTCAGTATAAATAAAGGCATAACCAGACATATAAGTTAGACAATTTAGATTAATAAAACTTCTTATTTGCCGCACTTTGTGTGTGTGTGTTGGTGAGATAATCTCCCTTTCTTGGTTCTCTAAAGAACTAAAAAACAACTTATCGAAGAACAATTGACTTCGTGATGTCATTCTTATACTTCTCGTTCACGAATTAATATTCGTTGGGTGGGGGTTTCCGTTTCCAATAGTGTTAGTGCCTAGGAAACCTAATTTACTTTGCTTTCCGAGAATTTATGTCTTAGCGTATGGGTTGCTTAACTGCGTGTTCAAGAGGTTCGCATTACCTTCATAGTTGGGTGCCCATTTGTCTCTTCTAACTCAGATTTTTCAATATTTTGAATGATGGGATTTCCATTTCCAAAGGCAATACTTCTTCCATTCCATATACTAAAGAATACAGGGCTGCTTTTATTAACATCTTAACTACAACGCGATATGCATGAAGAGCAAATGGCAACATCGCATGCTTGTCCTTGTAAGTGACCACCATCATCTGAATGTTCTTCTTCATGTTTTTGTTTGCGGCTTCCAAAGAACTGTTCATTTTTGGTATGTCTGGGGATGAATTCGAGTGTTTCATCTTCCATTTTGGGCAAAGCTCTACAATCATTCTCTTATTAAAGTTTTGAGCATTATTATCAATCATTATTTTTTCAGGAGTTCCATAGCGACAGATTAAATCTCGTTCAATGAACCTCCTTACCATCTTCTAGGTTACATAGGCATATGAGCTGGCTTTTTTTTTTGGTAAGTTGACGTATGTATTAAAAGAATAGGAAACATAAAACAACAGATGGCTACAGGCTAGCCATTAATCAGAAAACTGAGACCTCACTACATTCAATAGGGAAACCAATACAACCAGCTAACTATCAAATTAATAATCTATGTTATTAACCCTCCAAGCTCTTTGGATCCTTTTGTTTTTATTAAAAGAAAAGGATACAAAGATTATAAGGGGCATACCCCAGATTTACAATGAGAACAGGAAACATAAAACAACAGATGGCTATAGGCTAGCCATTGATCAGAAAACTAAGACCTCACTAGATTCGATAGGGAAACCAATACAACCACCTAACTATCAAATTAAGAATCTATGTTATTAACCCTCCAAGCTCTTTGGATCCTTTTGTTTTTATTTGTTGGTAGGACGTTCCTCATCAAATCAAGCTTATCGCGAATGATACATTCGATTTGAATAAAGACCAAATTCGAAGTTCTAGACATTCCAGCAAAGATCCTTGCATTCTGTTCTTGCCATACATGATACACTGTAGCTGCGAAACTCAGTTTACAAGAAAAATTGACGAAACTCTTGCCATACCAAGTGACAGTGGCCCATCGAATCCATTCATCCCAGCCTTTTGTCATATGAGCTGGCTTCTACACAACCACTAAGATAAATCAATGCTCGTTGCTGGCTTTTGAATTGATAGGCCTAATTACATCGATTCCCCACATCGCAAAGGGTCATGAAGATGTCAAGTTGAAAGGGGGAGTTGGGGTGAGTTTATTTTATCACTCTATATCTGGCATTTATGGCATTTCCTAACATATTCTATGCAATCCCTTTCCAAGGTCAACTAAAAGTACCCTGATCTTTGTATTTGTATGGCCGTTATATTTCGCTAGCATAAGTTGTGCAAACCCCTTCATAACCTTTTATACAAAATCTCTTCATCGACATAATATCTTCGTAGGGTTTTCATATTTGTACTAAATACCTCCCGAGGATACTTCTGGTATTGGATAAACCATTTGATATCATGATACTGTGGATTTCCATTCATTTCTTCTTTGACTAAACAGCAATAAGCCGAAGAATTTTTTATATCTATATTTAGAGGTTGTGTTCTGTTTCCACAATCAATTTTGGCCATGGAAGATAAGGTAGCCAAAGCATTGGCGAATCGGTTTTTATCTCTTCCCATATGAGTGAATTTTATCTCGATTCCTCTGTTAGTTTGGACAAATGTTCTTAATACAACTTTAGCTTCTTGTTTTTTGTCCACCATTCCCTTTTTACTTGGCAAGTTATTAGCATTGAGTCTCCATAGATGTCAAATTTCTTTGTTTTCAATTCTAACACAACTTCTAACCCAATCATGCAAGCTTTATATTTAGCGGTATTATTGGTGCATTCAAACTGTAGTTTTATCGAGACAAGATACTGCTTTTTATTAGGAGAAATTATCATTGCTTCTACCTTGTTACCATACACATTTACTGCTCCGTCGAAGTACATTGTCCACCAATCTAGCTCTCTTTCCTCTTCTATTATTAGCACATCTTCATCAAGGAAATAAAAGTTCAAAGGCTCATAATCTTTTATTGTATTGTCTGCCAAATGGTCAGCAATGGCGTTTCCTTTCATGGCTTTCCTTGTCATGTATACTATATCATATTTGACCAACAACACTTGCCATCTTGTTATTCTACTCGACAAGTAAGGCTTTTCAAAGATGTATCTAAGAGGATCTAGCTTTGAAATTAGCCACGTGGTGTAATATAGTATGTATTGTTGAAGTAATTTTGTGGCACATATAAGTGTGCAATAAAGCTTTTCCATTGCCCTTTCCTTCATGCTAGACTCATCATGTTGCCCGAGTACATATCTTATCGCTTTTCAATTGTTGTCAGATACAAAATCAATGGTTTGTTAGGTATTAGGAGAACCAATAAAGGCGGATTTTGCAGATATCCTTTGATCTTATCAAAAGCCTCTTGGCATTCTTCATTCCATGCCCTCAGGATTCTTCTTTCAAAGTAGCTAGAAGAATGGTTCACAAGTTGTTGTCATTTAGGAGATAAAACGGGCAATGTAATCCACACGATCTAAGAATCCTCTAACTTCACTTTTGGTTTTAGGAGTCGGCATACCTTGAATGTCTTGAATTTCCTTCACTTCGCGCAAACCCCTTAATGGATTTTCCCCGATGAGCACTTCGCAGGGTTCTACTTCAGTTGATACCTTCTTAACCTTTCAAACAACTTTCTCAAATCTTGACTGATACGATGCAAGCAAGGTCAGATTCATACTTTTATGTAAACTTTCTATTGTCCAGTTTTACGCTATTGAGCATAACTCTAAATCCAACTATTGGATTAAGCTGAAACTTCACCATAAAATTCCAAAGGTATTTGTCTATGTTGGGATAAACTTTTAGGTGAATCGAAGTTCGAAAAAGACTTGCAATATAGGTTAGAACAGGTTGTACAAGTTTTGTTATTTACTTGCTTTTATCTTGTGGACTTCTTATTTCGCAATGATTCTTTTCCTCCAAGGATGTGACAGCTTGTTTTAGAAATCTCCTAGTTCTACAAGGATCTTTAATGGGATACAATATAGTTTTAAAGTGTGGCAAAGATTCATAAATATTTCAAAATCCTTATTCATCCTAGCTACACAAGGAAAAATGGCTGATGGTATTTAATGACATTTTGGTTTCTTGAAAGGAAACTAAATTAGTAAATATAAAAGAGGGAGATTTTTTCCAAGTCTTTGGTTTATTATTACTTATTTGGGTCAATTGTAAGTGCGTCTCATATAAGTTCATATCAGGGCGGTCCATTAGGGTTTATTTTAGTTTACATTCAGTATAAAAAAAGTTGTAATCAAGCATGTAAGGGGGATAAAAATTTCAGATTAATACACATCTTTTGCCCCAACTTTGTGTGTGAGTGGTGAGATATTCTCCCTTCTTTGGTTCTCTAAAGAATTAAAATGACATATTGAAGAACAACTGACTTCGTGATGTCATCTTTATACTTCTTGTTCACGAATTAATATTCATTGAGTAGGGGTTTCTGTTTTCAATAATTATGGTGTCTAGGTACAAGTTATCTTTGTATCACACTCCTATCAAACCTGATTTACTTGACTTTCTAGGAATTTGGTGTCTTTGCGTGACCACGTGATTACGAGGTTTGCATCAAAAGCTATAAATATCGAAACTTAAGCTTCTAAACCCTAGACCCAAGCTGTATACTTGTATAAGGCCTCCTTACAATCAGACCCAAACCCTTAATTAAACAAGCCCAAAATTAAAATTAAAATAAAGGTTCAGAGTTGCTGCCATAATAAACAAAGAAAATATAAGATATTAAATCTAATTCCCTAGTTTAGATGGTGTTATAGTCGAATAAGCCTTCTTTTCATGCTTAGGAAGAGTTGTTGTTCCAGATAAACTAGGGAAATCAATTCTGACTTGGAAACCTTTTGTGTTCCCTTTAGCTTTTCCTTGTTTTAGTTGGATAAAAATAATGATTCTTTCCTTTTTATTTGCTGAAATAATTAGTTTCCATCCTAGACTATGAGAATCATTAAATAATTCTCCCTAGCTTAGGAAACAAATTTTTCGCCCATTTGTTTCCTTGGTGGACTAGGAAACTTCTTCTTTTAAATGATAAGAATCCTCTCTCATTAAGGATCAGATCTGGCCAAATTACCTTGCACAAAATAGGAGAACAAATGTTGACTTTTAATCCGTGTAACATTAGGAAAAATAAGGCCAAATAAGGCTGACTTTTAGGTCGAACACATCAGCCCTTATTAAGACTTGGACTAGGCTCTTCTTGTATTTGGATTAGATGAATTAGAGGCATTCCTTTAAGCTCCTTTGGCACCCCAAACTCTTCTATGTCCATCTTGACTCATATGTTTTGAACAAGCCCATTCAATGCCTTTTTAAGTTTCTTTGCTCAAGTTCTTGTAATTGGTTCAATTAGCCACCACCAATGGATCTTTGATGTGATTAAGATTGGTGTTGGGCTGGTCCTCATCAGTATGTATGCTAGAACTTTGAATTTATATTATTTTTAAGATTGAATATATATTTAGTATGCATGCTCGAATTGTATTTATGTTGAAAGCATGTTTGCCATGAGTTTTTATTTTGCATGCTTGTAGATTTAAACTTGTATGAACCTTAGGCTTTCCTTTAATATCTTTTATGTTTTGAATGCTTTTGTTACAATAAACTAAACATCCTTTTTTGTTAGTTTAATACAATTAAATCTTTGAAAAATAATCTTAAAGCTTTATTTTTTTTTATTAAACTTTAAAGTTTATCTAGTGGAGAAAAAAAAACAATGTAGATTAAATGTTTAAAAGGTTTTTAGCATCTTTAAAATTTAAGTCATATATAGATTTAGTTTTAATTCTATACATTTTAACCTATAACTGTTTGGTTTATATATATATATATATATATATATAGCTTTATGATTTTGTTCTCTTTCTTAATTTTAGAAGGTTGTTATATATCTTAGTTTTAAATTTATAGTTTTCTTCTAAAATTATTTTTTATGCAATTTGGATGTTTTAATGCATGCCATGTCTTATAGACTTATATTTTCAGCAAGTGAATTATTATTTTGTTTATGATCATGTTTTTTCTTAATATTCTTAAACATTTTATAATGATATGATGCATGTTAAAAGGAATTCAAGCTTTTAAGAGGTGACAACAAAAGATGTTCTATTTTGACCACCTTGAACTGGTAAAGTTTTTGATCGAGGAAGTGCTAAAATCATTCAAAAATTAATTTGACCCTACAATTGTAGCAACAGTGGATGAATGGAATCATATTGACTTCATGTGCAAAAACTACAACTTGAATGAGTTGGACAATACACTATATGATGTGTATAATTTAATAAATAGTGCAAAAATTTCTAGATTTCAAAGTGGTTGATTCTTGGCATTCTTGTCTTCCATCATTGGGCTCATGCATTTTTTTAGGCTTGCTTCAGTTTCCTTGCACTTATTTATTTTACACACACACACATTGAAGGTATTTCTCTAAGTGAGTCTTTTCAAGTGGCTATAATCATTGAAAAATTACCACTAATCTTGGGGAAAGCATAAATTCAAGGAAATGAGAATTGAAGATCTGATTTTAAGATTGAGGAGAAAATAGGATAATAAATTATTGGGAAGGAGAGCCATATCTTCTAGTGTCCTAAAAGAAGATATTATGGAATAAGCGATAAAGTCCCACAACAAAAATCAAAATAAAAAGCTTGTTGTGAAAGAAAAATGAATTGTCAATAAGTTCAATGACAGGTGTTTTATCTGCAACAAGACTAGGCATCTGGCCCAAGTTTTAAAGAACAAGGTTCAACAAGAAAACTCTAAAAGAAGCATTGCTCAAATGTTATCGAGGTTGATCACCTTACAAATAAAGTTTCAAAAATGAACCTATTTGTAGTTATTTCTAATAAATACCCTAGATCCCATAAAAAAGATAGAAACAACTCAAAAGGCTAAAATCATATTGAAGATAAAACCCGACATAATGATTACCTGAATCAAGACACCAAAGTTATTGAATGAAAGATCCCCAACTCGTTGATTATAAAGAATAAAAAAACTGAAGATATAAGATAGAATGCCATAAAGACAATTAATCTTTGATAAGTTCAAGATAGTTCAATAAAGAATGAATAAGCATGTGCAATCCTCGCACAAGCACACAAAGTATTATTCTAAAAGCAAAGCCTACAAAAAACCTAAATACAAGCTAAATAACCCTATTTACAATAGGTAAACACATCCTAAAAAAGGATGGGAAAATAACAAAATATTTCTAAATAAAATAGTGATGTGCATCATGGGAATTATAATCCATCTTGTAAAGCTAAAACTAATTTGCAAGAGGATTCAGATGGTCCAATGACAAGAGCGAGAGCGAAACAACTACAAAGGGCATTGACGAGTCAAATTAGAATGATTGAAGCTGCGTCGGATTTAAAAATTAGCAATCAATTTGAAATTGGTTCAAGGATGTTTATTTGCCTACGATTGGAACTTGGAGATGGGAAAAGCCCTTAATGGTTCTTTTTATGCTGGGCTACTTGAATTTGGGTTGATATGCAAATAAGTGAAGGAATTGATGCTGTTTATGGTCAGAACAGCAAATGAATTTGAACCTGAATTTGAAGCCATCCATTGCATGTGAAAACAAGACTAATCTAGGTGGATTTCAAGTTCAGAACATGTTCTTTCTAGATTGTCCAACCATGATTGCATTGGACTTTTGTGTAAGAAGATATGGTTGTTTTAAATTTGGTCTGTTTATGTTAGAAAGGTAAAAAAAACATGTGCTAGTTAATTTGTCTAGGTTAGTTTGTCAAAGTCTATTTTTTGGGCTTGACTTCTGCCATGTTGAATTTTTCCTAACTTTGGAGGGATGTTCCATTATAAATATAGTATCAGAATATGTAATAAGGCACTTTTGGCCAATATTTGAAACTTAATTCACAGAATTACGAGTTGTTCTTCCAAATTGATTTTGTGAAGAACCCTACTTGACTTATCACTCTTCAATCACAAAGAGTGTGGCGTCGAAATCCTAGATTGATCTTTGTGGCGTCCAGATCGACTTATCAAAGTATCATTCTAGTCTATCCCCCATCTTATTTACCTTAAAATTACTATAATCCAGCCTAAACACCAAAAGAAAGACAACACAACCAGACCCATCCTTCATTCATTTTCGTCAGATTCATTGTTACCGATTTTTTGAATCATTCACGGCATATCAAATAGAAAAAAGAATTATAAATCAACTAGAAAATTAATGTGAATTTCACATTGTGGCTTATGGTTTTTATCGCAAGGCCTTCTCGATGTCTGATTTCCATGCAATTTTAAGTCTATAGAAAACAGGACATTTAGAATCTTTTATCAAAATTTTAGCCCAATGCAACTGTCAGATCAAAAGTTATGTTTATTAGCATAAAATAATCCTTGCCTTGTAAGATTCCAAAAATCATATTGAAAACAATCCTTTTTTGAATTTCCTTGTTTGCGTATAAATTTCAATCCTAATTTCAATTGTATTGTTCTCTCTCATCTGGATGAGTTACTGGGCTTACTAAGTACGGATGGAAAGCTTAATGTTTAGTTTTTAGCCCAATAAGAATTGCAGCAAATTTCCACAAATAGATAAGCCCAAAAAGCACAAGGGGGTAGAGTGGGAAAAATAAGGAGAGGGTAAAAAAAAAAAAAAAAAAAAAAAAACACCCCCCCCCACCCCCCAAGCCAATGGTACCTTTAATGAATCTGATGTGAACCTCGTGATCATATGGTCACACAACCCGTAATAAAAATTGAGATCTGATCCTGAAAAGCCAAAATAGGTGTGATAGAAGTGCAACACAATGAAAACTTGTCCCAAGGCACCAGCACTATTGGAATGAAGTCGAATGATTTTATATAACCAGTTAATCTTTGATAAGTTAGATTCAGTTCGTTTAAGAAACAAAGAATCAAATCTCTCCCAAAAGCTAAGATTTAATCATGGGGGTTATGATAGGAGTGTGACACAATAGATAACTTGCCCCAATTGGCAGCAAAGACTCCATATTAAACAGTTAGATCAAGTTAAAACTTTACCAGAAGATACCAGAGTTATTTTTCTATGTTGGGTAAAATTTCAAGTGAATTGAAATTCAAGAAGCCCTTAGATATACCCAACGAATAGGGATGAATTTTGTTATATTTCCTTTTTGATTTGTGGACTTCCTAAAAGGTCCTTTTCCATGGTAAACTTCAATTATAAGGTCTTCATTTATCGCAACAAAGCTTTATTGAGGGTTTTTATTTTTATGGAAGGGTTGTGATCTTTCTTCTGATAATGTAAAAGTTGCTTGGAATAAAGTTTTTACCCATTTAAATCAGTTTATTCTTTATAAGGACCAAGTGAATTTTTGGGACTTATCCCACGGCCAAAGATTTCTTAGTCAATATTATTTGAGAACATATGAAACATTTTTTCTAATCACTACACACTCGTTAATCACAGATCAAACACCCACACATAAAGCACAATTCCCAAAAAAAAAGTTTTATTGGAATCTAAATTTTCTACCTTGGGGGGGGGGGGGGCCCCCCCCCATATTGTTCCAAACAAGAAGTATAAGGATTATGCAACAAAGCTAGTTGTTCTTCGATAAGCATTTTTGAGGGCCAATTAAGGGGTTCCCCCCCCCCCCGCAATAGCAGTATTAATCTAAATTTTCTACCTTATATGTCTGGTTATGCCTTTGAAAGTTTGATGGTCAATTAGGGGTTCAATTGCATAAATCTAAGACCAAAGACTATATTGCAAAAGACGCGTAAATCCGGGGCTCAAACAGTAATTCATCAGGGGCTTTATTGCATTAAATCAAAAGTTTAGGGTCAATTAGGGGTACCATTGAAACAAATTGAAAATTGAAGGACTACATTGAACTTTGGTGAAATCCCTAATTTAACATTAAACGACATCATTGTGATCATTAAAAAAAACCAGCGAAGAACCAGATGACGCGTTGTTTGGTTACTGTTCATTATCTTCATTGTCTGGGTGCCTACTTTTTAGGTACATTTAAGCTTCATTTCTCCATCAAATCTAACAAAAAATGCATGCAAATGGTCACCGGCAATTTCTCTACAACTGCATGTGAACAGATCAGGCTGAATGATAACGAACAGCGCCGACCTAAATAGGCCAACTCAGGCAGCCTTTCCTGCAGATTTGACAACTCATGATGCACGCTTTGAGCCAACGGTTGGGATCGTTCCCAGCCGAATCAAGGGTTGAAAATTTTCCTCTATGTAGACAAGATTACCCTCTTCGATCCCCTATAAATAGGGGTGGATTTCATACCCTAAAGGAGGAGAAAAATTGAACGAAAGTTGGTCGAAAACCAGCCTTCCTCGCCCAGTTTTCCTGCAACCGGTCCTCTCTCTTCTTTCTCTCTCCGCCATGGCCTTTAGCCGCCACCACCCTCATCATCGGTCTTCTCACCATCATCTCCACCACAAGAAGCCATCAAACCATCTACCGTGGTGGTTGCACCGTTTCTCTCTCTCCTATACAAAACTTTGCTTCTCTGCCACCACGCCCCCAGCAGCAACAACCATCTCGTCCAGAAGCTTTTGTTCCTCCTAACAAAAGCTAGGGCAACAACTCTCTCCTCAGCCACTCCAACAATTCCAATCGTGAGCTTCCCCTCTCCTTTGCAAGCCTTTGCTTCTTCTTCGAGCTGCAACCAGAGCTAGCCACTAGCCTCGCCACCTCCAGTCGCGCCGTGCACCACTAGTTAGGCCGCCAACTCCCTCAACACTGGGTTGAATTATAATTCAGGTAAGCCTCCCTCCTCTCTTCTTCTTTTTCCTCTTTTCTCTGCTACCACTGCATGCAAACAATGGAACGTGAATTATAATTCAGGCTCCACTGTTCATACACTCAGTTATGAACAGTGCAATATGAATTATAATTCACGTTGCACTTTTCATGCAACTTAGTCACTGGGTTGTGCTAGTGACTAAGTTACTTTAGACCGGACCCGTCTTAACCTAGCCTAGTTGGCTGACCTGGCCCCTAAAAATAAAGAAAAGATCTGTTGGGCCGAGATTGGCACAACCCTACATTCTTGGGCTCGGCCCAGTTAGTTGGGTGGGTCGAGCCTTGCCTATGTATATTTAGTATATATATTTATTTATAATAATAAATCTTATACTATTTAAAAAAAACAAAAAAAATCCAAAAAAATCATTTCAAATATGTGATTTTTCTCAAATGTTTTTCTATTAATTTTGCTTAATATTAGGTTGTGTACTTACACTGTAAAATAGAAATCCTATATTAAAATACCTTTTTTTCTCCAAAATGTTTTCAGAAAAAAAATTCAAAAAATATTAAATATTTTAAATTAATTGCCCCTTTAAAAAAAAATTGTTTTCATGCATACGGCCAAATCCTAAAAATTTTCCAAGCATATTTTCATTAAAAAATTGTATCTTTCTCATGTTTTAAAAATCCAAAAAAATAGATATCATAACTAGTTTATGATCATCCATTAGGGTTAGGCCAAAATATTAAAAACCTTTTTCTAATCTTTTTTAAGGTCCAGGTGTTGACTTATATCTGTGGGGTGTAAAATTACACGATAAAGTACACTCTCAGGTATTGAAGATACAAGGTGTAAATAAATACGATGCTAAAATTCAGACTTTAGAACGGTTAGGATTTAACCCAATGAGGTAGAGACTTTGTCATGAAATATACCTTGAACTTTAAAAAAGACCAACGAATAGAAACCCGACCTAGAAAAACAACCAAACAACAATGCAGCTTATCTTTGGTAGGGTGCATTGGGGGTGATGCGTCTTCCCCTTGCACAACCAGTCCCTTACCCAGACTCTCGTAGACCATAGGTTTCTAGTGACCATAATACTAGGTGGTGAGTCCTGAACCTTAATCATAATTTTATTATTAAATCCAAAAAAACCTTCCCAACACACCACACCCTCATCAAGGAGGCACGATAAGAGCCTCCCTCATCGCTAGATGACGTCGTGACACTCAACCCCTGCGACAGGATGGAAGATGAATTATGATTAAGGATCAGATTCTACCTGTATTTCACAAAGGAAGTCATGGATTAGCTCTTTAATCCATATACATGCATTTTTCATTTGCATTCATATTTATACATTCATTATAACACACATTCATACATCAGGTCAAAATATAGGTCCCCAAAGAGTCTACAACACCCGACTCCGAGCAAGGAACATGGAAGATGAAGAGAGTGCTTACCGTGAAGCTCACTTCCAAGAAGAGTTAGATTCACTAAAGGTTAGTGTGGCTCACCTCACCAGCTTCCTCAAGCAAGCACTTAGGAATACCTCTGGTGAAGGCCCTTCCATTAGACCTGCCACTTTCTCAGCAAATCAACCTGAAGAAATAATAGGAGAGCAAGCACTGAAGCCCCGGCACAATCCAGCATTTGTGCAGTCAACAACACCTGCAGTCGCAGATGCATTCACTAATGAGTCCCACAAAACCAAGCCATTTCATGACATTGATCAAGTCAAGGAATGTGTCTAGTCCAGGATCAGGGCCATTAAGGGAGTAGACTTATATGACCCAGTTCGAGCTGTAGAAATGTGTCTAGTCCCTAATGTGGTGGTACCAAAGAAATTTTGAGTTCTTGAATTTATCAAATATATCGGAACTCAATGCCTTGTTACCCATCTTAAATCTCATTGCAATAAAATAGTAGAAGTAGTGCACAATGCGAAGCTATTGATGCACTTCTTCCAAGACAACTTGAGTGGAGCGGCGTTAAGTTGGTATATGAGGTTAGATAATACCAGGATTCATACATGGAAGGATCTCGTAGATGCTTTTATCAAGCAATACAAATACAACATGGATATTGTTCTGGATAGAACCAGTCTGTCTAATTTGGAGAAAGAAGACAAAGAAAGTATAAGGGAGTATGCCTAGAGATGGAGTGATTTGGCAAAACAGGTACATCCCCCTCTCCTAGAAAAGGAAATGGTTGCTTTGTTTGCTAACGCTAAAAACGTCACACTACGAACATGTGATGGGTAGTTTGGCTTAACAATTCACCAATGCCATGGCAGTAGCAGAGCGAATAGAGCAAGGAGTAAAGAGTGGTAAAATCTCTACGCCTATGGAAAAAAAACGAGGGTTTTGGAGTAAAAAAGAGGGAGATTGATCATGTCGAAAGTAGCTATAAAAGCAAGAAAGGTCAATTTCAAAGATATAACACTCCATCATCCCAAATTGCCAACACCAATTTTAACTTCCCGATCCTAGCTAGAAAACCTAAACCCCAAACCCACCAAGTAGAAAACCAAGTTGAAAGTTTCCCAAAAAAAAACTACCAAAGAACCCACGAACAATTGCCTTCATTGCAACAGGTGAGGAGGTGTCCATGATGGAAGCACCGAATAAATGTTGAGTACAATTCATTACAGGAAAGCCACCCAAACTAGTCCTATCCAAACCAGTAATGGCATATAAAGGGAATTACGATGCCTTACCTCATGACTATGGGTGTTCCTTCAAAAGCACTCTGCAACTACCTATTTTTCAAGCAGAAATTAGAGGATTAACCCGTAGCGGCAGATGTTTCACTCCAGAAGAACTGGAAAAACAAAGAAAAGCTAAAGGTAAAGAGGGGGTTGACGTGGCTGAGGAAATAAACAAACCTATCACGGAAGAAGAAACCAGTGAATTCTTGAAACTGATGAAACACAATGAATATAGTGTTGTTGAACAGCTCAAGAAAACTCCAGCAAGAATATCAATATTGTCTCTGATTCTAAGCTCTGAGCCACATAGGAAGGCTTTATAAAAGGGTATTGAATGAGGCATACGTTCCTCAAGGCATCAATCAAGAAGCCATGTAACGTTTGGTGGGAAGAATCCAGGCCTCGAATTACATATACTTCATTGAAGATGAATTGGGTTCCAATGGTATCAGGCACAACAAGCCACTATACATTATAGTGCGATGTAAGGATATTCTAATTGAAAAGGTGCTCTTCGATAATGGTTCTGCACTGAACGTCCTACCATGGCATATGTTGAAAGAAATGCATATCGATGAGTCACATATGAAACCTAACACATTGATGGTGAGAGCATATGATGGTTCACCAAGACAAATAATTGGGGCCCTAGAAGTGGAGCTATTTGTAGGGCCGCAAATATTCCTGATAACATTATAGGTAATGGACATTCACCCATCTTACAACATATTATTAGGGAGGCCGTGAATTCATGCAACTGGAGTAGTGGCTTCTTCAATATGTGTCTTCATCCTTTTGTCTTTTCACGAATCACACTTACACGAACACACCTTGCACTTTCAGGAATCCTCAAAGTTCCATTGATTCACAAAACCACTGCACTAAGAATAATTGGCCAAACTTTGATAATATGGTTGCAATGGGCGATGAAGAATGGGAGGAAGAAGATATAAAAGAATTTCCTAGGTTGGTAGAGAACTCCAAGAAGTCTTGGGAACCTGCTAGTGAGAAACTAGAAGTCATCAACTTGGAAAATGAGCAAGAAAAGAAGGAATTGAAGATTGGCACCTTTGTTACCACTGGAGAAAGAAATAGACTGGTCTCTCTTTTACATAAGTATGCAGATGTTTTTGCCTGCACTTATGCAGATATGCCCGGTCTTGCTACTGACATAGTAGTACATAAAATTCCCTTAATGGAAGGAAGCAAACCGGTTAAGCAGAAAACCAGGTAAATTGGCTTGGACATGTTGCTCAAGGTGAAGGCTGAAATACAAAAATAGTGGGATGCAAGATTTCTGATGTGGTCCAGACATCAATCAAGAAGCCATGGAATTACAATGCCTTTGATGTAGGGATGCAAGACTGTTGTGCTTTTGACGCCAAAATCCGAATCTGACCTTACTTGGGTCGCATCACAAGACTGAACCGTATCAATTCTACTATAAAGTAATATCATTCGGTTTGAAGAATGCTGGAGCCACAATCAAAGAGCAATGATTACCCTATTCCATGATATGATGCACCGAGAAGTGGAGGTATCAAAGAAGGAAGAAGATCATGTCCAAGTATTAAGGAAACTATTTGAAAGGCTGCAAAAATACCAGTTAAAAGTAAATCCTCCAAAATGCTCATTCGGGGTAAAAAAAGGAAAATTGTTGGGCTTCATAGTAAGTGGTCGAGGAATAGAAGTTGATCCTGATAAAGCCAAAGCTATTCAGAAGATGCCTGCACCTAAGACAGAAAAGGAAGTAAGAAGTTTCCTTGGGCTCCTAAATTACATAGCTCGGTTTATATCTCAGCTGACAATGACCTGTGAACCAATTTTTTGTTTGCCCAAGAAGAAAAATCCTGGAGTATGGGACAATGATTGTCAGGAAGCCTTTGATAAAATAATGAGGTACTTGCAAAATCTACCACTGCTAATACCTCCAACATCAGGGAGGCTTTTAATCCTGTATTTGATAGTAACAGAAACAAATGGGCTATATGCTGGGACAACATGATGAATCAAGAAGGAAAGAGCAAGTCATTTACTACTTGAGTAAAAAAATCAATGACTGCAAGTCAAGATACACAACAATTGAAAAGTTGTGTCGTGCTTTGGTTTGGAGTGCGAAAAGACTCAGGCAGTATATATTGTACTACACAACCTAGTTGATTTCAAAATTAGATCCGCTCAAGTATATCTGTGAAAAACCTTACCTGTCAAGTAGAATAGCAAGGTGGCAAGTGTTATTGGCAGAATATGACATTGTCTTTATGACAAGAAAAGCTGTAAAAGGAAGCATAATTGTCGATCATCTTACAGATCATGCCATGGAAAACTATGAGCCTCTAAACTTTGACCTCCTAAATGAAGATGTGATAGTAATCGAGAATGGAGGTGGGGAAAGCGATCAGTGGACCCTTTACTTTGATGGTGCAATAAATGTATCAGGAAATGGGGCAGGAGCGGTAGTAATTTCCCCAGAAAATAAGCAGTATCCTATTTCAACAAGGTTACTGTTTGAATGTACCAATAATACGGCCGAGTATGAAGCCTGCATCATTGGCCTAGAAGCTGCTTTAGAAATTAAAGCTAAGAAGCTTGAGGTTCTTAGGGATTCCTTACTAATCATTTGCCAAGTCAAAGGTGAGTGGCAAACCAAGGATGAGAAATTGAAGTTGTATCAAAATTATCTCTTGAAGTTAGCCAGTGAATTTGAAGAGATCAAATTCACCCATATAAGTAGAGATAAGAAAAAATTTGTTGATGCCTTGGCAACCTTAGCTTCAATGACACAAGTCAATACTAGAAGCAAGATCTAGCCAATAGATATCGAAGTCAGAAGCTTCCAAGCCCATGGTTGCTTAATTGAAGATCTCTAGATGGGAAACCGTGGTACAATGACATCAAGAAGCTTCTCCAGCATCGAGAATACCCTTAAGGGATTTCCATGACAGAAGAAAAGATTTTAAGTAGAATGACCATGAATTTTTACTTAGATGGAGAAATTTTATGTAAAAGGTCATTTAACGGAACTCTACTCAGGTGTCTGAATGAAAATGAGATTGAACAAGAATTAAAAGAAGTTCATGAGGGGATTTGTGCTACATATGCTAATGGGTATGGGCATATAATGGCAAAACAAATACAAAGGTTGAGATATTTCTGGTTAACCATGGAAAGAGATTGTGTAGACTATGTTAGAAAATGCCATAAGTGTCAGATATATGGTGATAGGATAAATACGCCTCCAACACCTTTGTTCAAGATAATCTCACCTTGGCCTTTTGATATGTGGGGTTTGGATATTATACGATCAATCAACCCTAAAAGTGAGCAATTAGCATAAATTCATTCTGGTGCCCATCAACTACTTCACCAAATGGACAGAAGCCAATTCTTATGCCCATGTAACGCAGAAAGTAGTCAAGAGATTCCTTGAAAAGGATTTGGTCTGTCATTATGGTTTGCTAACGCAGAAAGTAAAATAACCCAAAACTAAGAAGAAAATAATAAAAGTAATAAAAATCCAAAAATTACTATCCTAAATATACTAAGTAGAATCGGATTTGTCAACATTAAAAAGTTCCAAATAGACTAGGAAATCTGATCTGAAGGTAGCATTGATTCTGAAGTCTTCTTTCCTTGTTGTAGCTAGGATGAATAAGGAATCCTTATAAAAAAAGGATTCTGAAATATTTAAAAATCCTTGCCACTTGAAAATTATATTGCAGCCCATTAAAGATCTTTGTATAACTAGGAGATTCCCAAAACAAGTTGCCATATCCTTTTAGAAAAAGAATCCTAGCCAAATAGGAAGTCCACAAGTCAAAATGAAGTAAATAACAAAATTCGTACACCTATATTGATCAGTATTGTAGTACCTTTCCGAGCTTCGATTGATCTGAACTTTTATCCTAAGGTAGGACAACATGTTGGGAGACTCCACATCAATGTTCAGCCCAATCCAATAGTTGGATTGAGAATTATGATTGTTGCCGTAAAACTGGATAGTTGCACGTTTTACGTCAAAATCTGAATTTGACCTTGCCTGGATCGTATCACTTCTTTCCTTGTGTAGCTAAAATGAATAACGAATCCTTGTAAGAAAAGGATTTTGAAACATTAGTGAATCCTTATAACACTTGGAGATTATATTGCAGTCCATTAAAGATCCTTGTAGAACTAGAAAATTCTCTAAACAAGTTGTGATATCCTTTTAGAAAACAAGTCCTTGCCAAATAAGAAGTCCACAAGTTATTGGGAATATTAATAATAAAATTTATAAAGCTTGTTTTGATCTATATCACAAGGCTTTCCTGAAATCTTACCCGAGCATAAAAACATATTCTGGGAAACACTAGGTAAATTGTTAGCTCAAATCCAATGGTCGGATTGAGAATTGTAATTGTTGTCGTAAAACTAGATAAGAGGCACAATTACACTAGAATCTGAATTTTCTTGCACAATCTAAATTTGATCGTCATAGGGGCCAATCCACCTTTATTTTGGCCATGAAGTTTTGATAACGAAGTTGCCAATTTTGAATAAGTTTTGGCCAAACTTTTTTTTATGATGTTTCCATGTGTTTTGTGAATTCCTTACTAGTTTTGGATTTCCTATTATATATGGGAACATTAATAATTTCATTTAAATATTATTTTTTAAATAATTTTCATGTGTTCTGTGAATTCCTTAGTAGTTTTGGATTTTTTATTATATATGGGAACATTAATAATTTCCTTGTCAAGTGAGGAGAAAATACAACAAAGAAAATAAAAGAATCCAAGCTGACTTAGAAAACATGTTGTGTTATAATTTCCGTGTTATGCAAGGAGAATAATTCAACAATTTAATTGTGTTTCCTAGTATTGAAAAGAAACACATGTGGTGGCAAAAAGAAGCATTAAAGGCAGCATCGTTTTCCTTCCAAAAGAAGGATAAATACAAGGCTAAGATCAGTCTTCATATTCTAACTTGGAAACCAAAGGGGTGGCAACTTCTCTTTTAGTTCATAGAATTATTAGGCAGCATTATAGATATAAATAAGTCATGTATCAGACCTGCAATGTTTTTTTTTCCTTCTTCTCTTCTCACGGCAGAATAGGACTTAGACTTATGGGATTTATTTTTATTTTGTTAGATACATCTCAAGGCTTGTATAAGCTTAATACTTTGTTTTCAGCTAGGATCATAGGCTTATTTGGATCAAGGTTTGAGCTTACTAGTAAAGGTTTTGGGTTAATTTTTGTAAATGGGTCACTTTAGCCCATAAGGGTAGATTCGTTAGGGTTAATTTTTCAAAACTATTTAAACACATGTAAGCCTAAATTTTGGCACATTTAATGAATAATACTTATGAACTTTTTAATTATAACATGAGAGAGAAATTCTTGTATTCATTCTAATAGTGTTGGTGTCTTGGGACAAGTTTTTATTGTGTCACACTCCTACCAAACCTCTTTTATCTTCTGGGATCAAATCCTAATCTTGATTGTGGGTTGCGTGACCACATGATCATAAGGTTCGCATCAGTTAATTTCTCAAAACTAGTTAAACACTTGTAAAGCCTAAATTTCGACATGTTTGATAAATAATACACTTAAACTTTTCAGTTTAACATGTGAGAGAGATTCTTGTATTCTTTAGTTCTTGAACAAACCGAATCTAACTAAATAAAGATTAATTGGCTTCGAGGTGTCATTAAATTTCATTCCAATAGTGATAGTGGTTTGGGACAAATTTTTATTGTGTCACACTCATGTCAGACTTTTTTCGGTTTTCTGTGATCATATCTCAATTTTGATTGTGGGTTGCATACAAGGTTCACATGAGTTGGTATTAGAGCAAGGCTTTATGAGCATGAATTCTCGGGCTTTTATCCTTCTGAAATTTTTGTTTTCCTAGTGTTCGTTAAGTTTTTTCAGTGTTTGTCTTAGTCTTCTTTGTGTTTGTGGCATACTAGTAAAAAAATTAATATTTTGTTTTGTTACTATCTATAAATATATCAGTAGCATAAAAGTAAAAAAAAATAAGATGTTATTCAAAGCTTGTTGCAATTGTGTCACAAAACACAACTCTTAAAGAACCCTAGGCAAAACATCTCTGAATTAATTTCAATTTTACATACTACTTATTGGGGGTGAAATTGTTCTACATATTAAATTTGGTTTTATGTTAACATCTTTTGCTTGAAGTTTTCAGTTCGGGGTTTAATTTTATCATAAACTGATCATACATAGGTTTTGATCACTAGGCATAAAAGAACAACCTATAAATTGATATCCATAGTTTCTTAGGTATCATGATACTTCATATTAAATTTTAGTTCATTCCAATATCATTATGTTTGGGTTTCATCATATAAGTCCACATAAAGGTCCATTAGGGTTGGTTTCACTCGAGGATTACTATTGTCATTTACAGCTCCATGAACGTTGCTAGCATTAGAAGTTAACCCTGCTTTCTATCGTGCTCTCGTTACGAACAAATAGTTCTCCATGTGTAGAAGATGTGTCATTATAACATCTAGATGAAGAAACTTTTTATTTTTACACCTCCTGCATGGACATCTAATACTGCCTTCACTAATATTTCTCAGAATAGATGTTGTGAAATTAATCCATGAACCCCATTACAATAATCCATCCTCTGCAATTCTTTGAGTGAATCTCGATACATCCTTGAATGATCATTCATGACTTCTAGGAAACCTCTGTAAAATAATGATGACATGTATTAATTAACTACGTTAAGTAAACAAATTTACCGAAATATTGCTTTAACTCAAGATTATCCAACTTAGTGTCAAACTTCTCTTAAACATTCATTATCAATTATTTATGTACATATAAATTTATACGCATTAACTTACAGAAATTACAAATCGACAATAAAATTGGTAAAAATTAAAACAAAACCGTTAAACAAGCCATTATTTATTTCATCACAAAACTAAGTCGGTAATTCAACATAAGTTTCAACAATTTACAAACAAATAAAATTTTACAAAATAAAAAACAAACAACTACAAAATTATAAATCCATACTGCATGTTTAAGAAAAAACAATAAAACAAGTAAACACCCAAATAAAATACATATACTAAAAAAATTTCAATAATAAAAATGACATTTTAAAATTGTATTAAAATGAAAAAATATAGATTTACTTAGTAAAAATTAAAAATCCGTAATAAATCAAAACACGAATGTTAAGACTAGAAAAGTTTGTGTTGAGATGAAGGATGATGTTTGGGGGAGGTTGGTTCTTAATGTTGGGGGGATGCAGGGGGAAGAAGAAGGAGAAATAGGGGAGGGGAGGTGCTTGGTCATATATTAAATATTATCGATGAAATTACAGACACAATTATTCCATATGTCTTTCCATTGGAAATTCTTTTGGTGTTTTTGACACGTATTCCAATTGTTTTCCACAAACACTTACATGTAATCGCACAACTTGTTTTGTTTATTCTTTATTTTCCATCTGGTATTCCCTCAGTATATACTGATGGATTGTTTTCATCAGTACATACCGATGGTTTTAACGATTGAAAACATTATTTTGGTAAATATCACTGTAAAATACCAATGAAAAAAAACCGTCTGTAATTCTGTATGTATTTGTTGAATTACTGGTAGTGTGTTAATAGGGGGTGAAAGAGGGACATTTTGTCTCTTTTGGGGACAAATCTTGGCCCTTAATTCAGTTGGAAAGGATTTCAAATGTTGCCTCAAAATGGCTATCATTGGCTGCAATATTTTGACAACTCAAGGCTGCCTAATTTGGCCACTTTGGAGAGGTGCCGAGGTCATTGTGGTGTCAATCAGCCAAAAATGACCACATCGGGGTATGGTCAAGTGGCTATCTGTTTCGTGCAAGTTTTGTCAAATTTGGTAGAGAGATGAACCATTAAATGCACCTAAAAAGTAGCTCTCCAAGCAGTCTTTCGGGCTGGAAACAAAGAAAAAGATGAACAATGACTTCTTAGACTTTTTTTTATTGTTCAAAATGGCTCCGTTTTGGACTTTTTAGGGTTTTAATTTAGAGTTTTTATCAAAGTTCAATTTGATCCTTCATCTTTTAATTTATTTCAATTGCACCCCTAATTGACCCTAATTTAGAGTTCTAATTTCTTTCAGTTTTATGCAATTTTGCCCAAGTTGAACTTCAACGCCAGCCTCGAATTCAAGTGCCTTTTTCACATTAGCCCTTGTACTTGAGCTTATGCATTTTGACCCTTAATTGACCATTAAACTTTCAATTTTCTTTAATTTCACCTTCAATTTCAATCAATTATATCCCAATATGATGTGAATCTCATGATCATATGGTAATCTTTAATAAGTCTGATTCAGTTCATTCAAGAATTGAAGAATGCATCATTAGTCTTATGGCAAGCAATGAAATGTATCATCTTAAAAAACCTATCAACCACAACAAAAATAGAGTCTTTATCTATTTTTGACCTAGATAAACCTAAAACAAAATTCATGAAGATATCTACCCAATGAAGTAGGCACAAGCAATGGTGTATACAGGCCATGTAGTTGTACTCTCTATTTTGCCTTTCTACAAGCAATGCTTTTTGTTCACAATTCGTTGCACATCCCTTTTCATCTTTGACCAACAAAAATATTTATGCAATACATTCAAAGTTTTTGCAACCCCAAAATGACCCATTAAACCACCTCTATACGCTTCCCGAACAAGCAATTCATGCAATGAACTAGCAAGAACACATAATCTATCTCTTTGAAAAAGTAACCAAAAGTTGAATGTCCACATGCATTATATATCTCGGCAAAGTCAGAATCATCAACATACAATGTCTTCACATATTCAAAGCCTAGCGATCTAGTATTCATGGTGTTTAGAAGAACATACATGAACGAAAATGTGGCAGCCCTATTCCAGACCTGATTCCTTGGCCAACAGTTGCAAAATCATAATCATCTTCACCCGATTCTGTGTTTTCTACAACAAACTCTTTAAACTCAGACCTTACATTTTGCACGACCATTTAGACTGTATTACCTCGGCGATTAGCCTAGCTATTATGTTGCTTTATCAAATTTACCTCATATTTCAGATCCTTGTACGTCCTAGACAAGAGCTTGAGTTGCTGGCTTATGGCTCGCAATTGAAAAGCGACGTCAGCATTTTGTATCCCTAATTCATTATTTTCAAATATTCTTTGAATCTACAAAATTTACTTAGTAGCACAAAATATATTGTCACTACGCCTTTTACCTCACAATTTGCTTTCTTTTAGTTCTTATGAACTAAAGTCAATAAATCAAAGTTAGTAGCCTTTGCAACGTAATCCAATTATAATTTTCAGACTCAAGAATCAAAAATATTCTGAAAACAAATCAAAACAAAACTACAGTTATGATTTCACGAGTAGCAATGCAAATTCGTACGAATTATGGATGAAACAAAGACGCGAAATAAAACAAAAGGTAAAAATTAGTGAGAACAATTACTTGACTCCTAAATAACCTAATTATAATATAAAAAAGGATTTGCACGAAAATAAGCAATAAGAATCACGTTTTGGAGCATGACGCAAATCTGACCTGTTACTCAATTTTTATGTACTAGAATTGAAACCTAGACCAAATGATATTTGAATGACCTTGATGCGAACCTCGTGATCACATGGTCACGCAACCCACACGCAAGACACCAACTCCCGGAAAGCCAAGTAAATCAGGTTTGATAGGAGTGTGACACAAAGATAACTTGTACCTAGGCACCAACACTATTGGAAACGGAGACCCCCCACCCAACGAATATTGATTCGCGAACGGGAAGTATAAGGATGACGCCACGAAAACAGTTGTTTTCAGTTCTTTAGAGAACCAAGGAAGGGAGATTATCCCACCAACACACAATAAGCGCAGCAAAGAAATTTATTGATCTAAAAATTGTGTAACCTTACATGTTTGGTTACGCCTTTATTTATACTTACTCTAGACTTAAAGAAACCCTAATGGACCCCCTTTAGGTGGACTTATATGAAGCCCACTTATAATTGACCTAAATAAGTAATAATAACCCAAAAAATAAGAAGAAAATAATAAAAATAATAAAAATCCAAAAATTATCGTGCTAAATATGCAGAATCAGATTTGTCACCCTTAAGAAGTCTTAAATAAACTAGGAAAAATCTGATTTGAAAACTTTGTGTTGCTGCCCCCCTCTTGATGTCCTTGATTAGCTTGGATTTCCTTGTTTAACTTGGACAAATAAGAAAACAAAATTCCTCCTTTGTTGCTGATTTAATTACTTTCAAATAATATCAACATTAGCCCAAGTTTAACATATGGTGTTATCTCACCCTTAAGATGATAGAATATGAAGTTTCAATTGATTTTGAGGTGGTTCGTTTATGTTTCATAGTTAGCCTGTTTGGGAGTGTGGCTGCGGTTCAAAGTGCTTTTAGCTTAAAAATGCATCAAAATGATGTTTTTTATTTTAAAAAAATTATTTTTGAAATCAGCACATCAAAACGATCCTCGCTCTTATGGTTCACTAAGAGTTGTGTTTCTGTGGCAAAATTAAATCTTGAAATAAAATGCAAACAATATCAAAATAAGCTCATATTTAATACATGGTGGAAAAATGTGAATTTTCAAATGGTTCTAAGGTGGTTTGCTTATGGTTCACTAAGAGTTGTATTTCTGTGACATAATTGAATCAGCCTTCAAATTTCATCTAATCCCTTTTTTTATGCTACTGATATGATTAAAGACAGTAACAAGATGAAATATATTTTCATAAAAGAACTCTTAGAAAAAAAACAAAAGGATATGACCCACAATCTAGATTGAGATATGATCCTGGAAAGCCGAAATAGGTCTGATAGGAGTGTGACACAATGGAAACCTTCCCCAAGGCACCAACACTATTAGAATGACGTCAAATGAGGCGATGAAGCTAGTTAATCTTCGATAAGTCAGATTTAGTTCGTTCGCGAACTGAAGAATGCAAGAATCACTCTCACATATTAAAACTAAAAAATTCAGAAGTATTTTTCATCAATGGCTATCAAAATTTAGGTTACATGAATTTAAATAATTCTTGAAAAAATAACTGTAATGGATTTATTCTTTTGGACTGATTTGGCCCACTAACAAAACTGATCCAAAAACCTTAAACTAAAAAGCCCATAACCTGATCCAAACAAGCCTTGGATCCTAGCTGAAAAAAAGTATTAATTAAGCCAAACAAGTCTTGGGCTGTAGCTAACAAAATAAAATAAATCCTCTAATATTAAATTCATGTTATGCCATGAGAAGAAGAGAAGGAAGTAAAATACTTCAGAACTAATTCAAGGCTTATTTATAGCTTTCCATGCAGCCCATTAATTCAAGGTAGTCACCTCATGTTGTTTCCAAGTTGTAGTAGGATTCTTTTATTTCCTTTGTTGTCCTCACCTCATGGCCCAAATAAGATTGTATTGGGCCCCTCTTGAACATGGATAAGATGTACTAGGGCCTCCTCTTGATACTCCAATGAACTTTTCAATTTTGACATGGTTGAAACCTTCAAAACCAATGCATTCAATGCCTTTATCTTAGACCGAGTCATTGGACCATTTAGAACATGTACTGGGTCCTTGCTGGTGTTCTTGGCTGGTCCACATCACGTGGACTTCCTATTTGGCTAGCTCTTTAAAGAACCATGGAAGGGAGATTATCTCACCAACACACACACACACACACAAAGTGTGGCAAACAAGAAGTTTTATTAATCTGAATTGTCTAACTTACATGTCTGGTTATGCCTTTATTTATACTAACTCTAGACTTAAATAAACCCTAATTGACCCCCCTTTAGGTGGACTTATATTAAGCCCACTTACAATTGACCCAAATAAGTAATAATATCCCAAAGACTTAGAAGAAAATCATAAAAATCTGAAAATTATCATCCTAAATATGCTAGAATTAGATTTATCACCCTTAAGAAGTCTTAAATAAACTAGGAAAAATATGATTTGGAAAATTTGCTTCGCTGCCCCCTTGATATCCTTGATTAGCTTGGATTTCCTTGTTTAACTTGGACAACTAAGAAAATAAATTTCCTCCTTTGTTGCTGATTTAATTACTTTCCTTCCTAAGTTAGGAAAAGAATTAAATAATCTTCCCCTCTTTAGGAATAAGATATGGCAAACTTCCTTACTTAATTAGGAGAATAAATTGTTGAATTTTTATCCTTGTAGCATTAGGAAAATAAGAAAAATTTGATTTACTTGGCTTTCCGGGAATTGATGTCTTTGCGTGTGGGTTGCGTTACCACGTGATCATGAGGTTCGCATCAATTAGCAGATAAAGGAATCAACCATCCCATTCTTTTTTTTAGTTTAACGTGGGAGTCCAGGCCAGCTTGCGCGTACCTCGATTAATCCCACGGGCCCTGAAGTTAATGACCATGTAAGCCTCCAGTGGCCATCATATGAGCAACCACAGGGCTTGAACTTGAGACCACAGAGGGAGCAAACCTCTTGATCCCAAGCAATGCACTATCAGCATCCTCTTCTTCTGCCGGAGCGAATTCAATGCACTATTAGCATCCCCCTAGAGAAAAAAAGGGATGTTCAGGAACATGAGTGCTTTAATTACAAACAGGTTTATGTATTAAAGAAAGCAGGAGCCATTCAAATATCGTGTGTGCAAAGCAATATTTTACCCTTAGGAAACAAAAGGAGAGCTTAGATTAAAATTTCCTTGCTAATCACTGTTATGAAACCGTACTAACCAGCAAGTCAACCTAGACCTACCATGAACATATCACTAAAAAAAAATGAAGTGATTTGATCTGATAAAAAATTTATGTTGATCTATGAACCGGTCAATTTAATGAACTGTTGACCTTTTAAAAAAATTATTATTTTTTAAAACAATACCATTCCAAGCTTTTTTAAAAATTGAGATAATCTACCTAACTAATCATAGATTAAAAAAAAAAAGCCATGAAAGCATATAGATTAATCCTCCCTTGCTAATCACTCACATATGCCATAAAACATGCATAAAATTAACAAGATAATAAATCATGCAATACCTCTAACTTCAAGTTACAGGTTGATTAGGTCAATAGTTATTATAATTATAAGATTTAATTTAAGACTCGGGTTATATGTTGACTATATCACCCAATTTTTTATTTATTAAAACCATGTTATTTTAGTTCCAAAGTGAAAACTTAGTCCAAAGTAGACTTTTACGATATTTTAGCTTCAGTTTTTATAACTATAGTAACAACCATTAAAAAAACTAAAACGACCTAGCCTTTTCTTGTAGCATATGAGGAGAATGGATTCAAGCAGTGTAATGATGATTTTACCCTTCATTGCTCTTAACAATTGCCTTGACATTTAGGGTAAAATCATCTTTTCAAAGAGATTCAAATGTCATTTATGGATTGATCATGGATAATTTTATCGTTCAACTTAAAACGTACCCAAAAAAGATACTCTTTTGGCCTTGAAATTTGAAAAAAAAAAATCTTCATTTGTTAAGAGTTTTTTTTCATATTTTTCTTTTTATTTGCACAGTAAAATAACATCTATACCCTTGGCTACTCAAAAAATAGACCTTGCAGAAAGGGCATTTTTGTCTGTGTTATGGTTGTTTTTTAATAATGGTATGCCATTGGGCCTTTTTTTTGTAATTAGCCTTATTAAAATATTAATAAATCAGTAAAATACACAGATGTGTGCCACGCACACGTAAGTGCGTCAGAGTCCTCTATGCTATTCTGGAGATGTGTGAGGACAATTTCGAAGGCCAAACAAACCCGATTGCCATCTCACCTGATGCACAAGGATGTGGCGCAGCTATTGAGGTGGTGCGTTTGTCAAGGTGAGCGGTGGTTTGGCGACGATGAAGTTTTTCTCATGCATTTCATTTCTCTCTCCTCAGCCTTGGTTTTCATGCTAGACCTTTAAATTTAATTGTGTCCTCAATTTTGTATTTGTTTTGAGTTATGTCCTCGTTCTTTTAATTTCTATTTGCTTTGATTTTAATGCTTTTTGAACTTTATGTTTTTCAATTTCATCTCTCTCTACATTTAATTGAATTTGTTTTCTATATCCAATCCAGTTCTTAATCTTTTGATTGCCATATTTTTATCCTTTGCATTTATTTTATTTTTTTGGTTTTGTCCTTTATAATTTTATTTCATTTTTTTTTCAAATTTTGGTCCTTATTTTTTTTCATTACTCTTTTTTCTATCCTTTTCTTCATTTATTCTATTTTCAATTTAATCCCTGATTAGTTTCTTTCAATTATTTTTAGTGCAAGATTTAGTCCTCATTGTCTATTTTTTTATAATTAAGGATTTTGCTTTGTAATTATTTGTGCCTTTAAACGATATCAAAATAAGCTCAAATTTAATATATGGTTAAATCTTACCCCCAATAGATAGAATATGAAGTGTCAATTGGTTCTAAGATGGTTTGCTGATTCACTAAGAGTTGTATTTCTACGGCAGAATTGAATCAACTTTCAAATTTCATCTAACTTCTCTCTCAAACAACAAGAAGATGAATGACATAAACACTGAAAAAACTTAAAGGAACACTATGAAAACAAAAAAAAAAGTATATGACCTTGTTTTTGAGCCTATCTCTGATATCAACGATGCGAACCTCATGATCACGTGGTCACACAACTCACAATCAAGATTGAGATATGATCCTGGAAAACTAAAATAGGTCTGATAGGAGTGTGACGTAATGGAAACCTGCCCCCAAGGCGCCAACACTATTAGAATGAAGTAGAATACCCCAAGAAGCTAGTTAATCTTCGATAAGTCAGATTTAGTTTGTTCAAGAACTGAAGAATGCAAGAATCACTCTCACATGTTAAAACTAAAAAATTCAGAAGTATTATTCGTCAATGGCTAATGAAATTTAGGTTACAAGAGTTTAAATAGTTCTTGAAAAAATAACCCTAATGGATCTACCCTAGTGGACTGAATTGACCCACTTACAAAACTAACCCAAAAATCTTAAACTAAAAAGCCCATAACCTGATTCAAACAAGCCTTGAATCTTAACTAAAAACAAAGTATTAATTAAGCCTGAACAAGTCTTGAGCCGTAGCTAACAAAATAAAATAAAACCCATAATTTTAAATTCATATTCTATTATAAGAAGAAGAGAAGGAAAAAAAATATTATAGAATTGATTCGTGGCTTAGTTATAGCCTTCTAGGCAGCCCATTAATCCTAGAAACTAAACGAAAAGATAGTCGCTATGTTGTTTCCAAGTTGTACTAAGATTCTTTTGTTCTCTTTGCTATGTTTCTCGTCATCAAAGAGTTGGAAAATTAGCAGCCTTGTTGTCGAAACCTTATGGCCAAAATAAGGTTGGATTGGGCCTCTCTTGCATATGGATAAGATGTACTTAGGCCTCCTCTTTATACTCCAATAGACCCTTCAAATCTGACTTGGTCGAAACATTCAAAACCAATGCATTAAATGCCTTTGTCTTGGACGGAGTCATTGGCCCGTTTGGAACATGTAATGTGATACGGTTCAACCTTGTGACATGACCTAAGCCAGGTCAAATTCAGATATTGGAGTAAAACTTTCTCTAGTTCAGTTTTACGCTATTAAGCATAACTTCAAATTCAACCGTTGATTCAAGAGGCATTTGTTTATGTTATGGTAAATTTTCAGGTGAATCGGAGTTCGGAAAGGACTTGCGATATAGGTTAGAACAAGTTGTACGAATATTATTATTTACTTCGTTTTGACCTGTGGACTTTCTATTTGAAAAGAATTTTTTTTGAAAGGATGTGACAGCTTGTTTTGAGAATTTCCTAGTTCCAAAAGAATCTTTAATGAGCTGAATCATAATTTCCAAGAGCGGCAACGATTCGTTAATGTGCCAGAATCCTTTTCTTATAAGGATTCCTTATTCATCATAGCTACACAAGGAAAGAAAAGCTAGTGGTATTTAATGACAAATTAGTTATTGTTATTATTTTCTTTCATGTTTGGGCTTAATTAAAACTTTGTTTTGATCTAGGATCTAAGGATTGTTTGGATCAGGTTATGGGCTTTTTAGTTTAGGGTTTTTTGGTCAGTTTTGTATGGGGGGCAGTTTAGCCCACGATGGTAAATCCATTACGGTTAATTTTTAAAAACTATTTAAAACATATGTACCCTAAACTTCGAGAGCCATTGATGAATATTATTTCTGAATTTTTCAGTTTTAACATGTGAGAGTGATTCTTGCATTCTTCAGGTTCTTGAACGAACTGAATCTAACTTATCAAAGATTAACTGGCTTCGTGATGTCATTCTATTTCATTCCAATAATGTTGGTGCCATGGGGCATGTTTTCATTGTGTCACACTCCTATCAGATCTATTTTGACTTTCGGGGATCATATCTCAATCTTGATTTTGGGTTGCGTGAACATGTGATCACGAGGTCCGCATTGGATTTTTTTTAGTGTTCCTTTAAGTTTTTTAATGTTTGCGTCGTTCATTTTCTTTTTCTTTGTGTCCGCGTCATCTAAGAAAGAAAAGGTTATATTTCATCTTGTTACTGTCTCTAATCATATCAGTAGCATATATATATATATATATATATATATAAAAAGAGGGAGATTATGATACGGTTTAGCCTTATGATACGACCCAAGCAAGGTCATATTTGGATTTTGGCGTAAACCTTTCTACCATTTAATTTTATGCTATTGAGCATAACTCCAAATACCTGTTGGCTGGAGCTAAAACTTTACTAGACGATTACAAAGGTATTTGTCTATGTTGGGGTAAATTTTCAGGTGAATCGGAGTTCGGAAAGGACTTGCGATATAGGTCAGAACATGCTATATGAATTTTGTTATTTACTTTCTTTTGACCTGTGGACTTTCTATTTGGTAAGGATCCTAAGGATGTGACACCTTGTTTTGAGAATTTTCTAGTTCCACAAGAATCTTTAATGAGCTGAAACATAATTTTCAAGATGGAAACGATTCAATAATGTTCCAGATTCCTTTTCTTATAATGATTCCTTATTCATCCTACCTGCACAAAGAAATAAGGGTTGGTGCTATTTAATAAAAAATTATTTATTTTTATTATTTACTTTCGTGTTTGGGCTTAATTAAAACTTTATTTTGAGTTAGAATCCAAGGCTTTTTTGAATCAGGTTATGGGCTTTTCAGCTTAGAGTTTTTAGGTCAATTTTGGATGTGGGTCAATTCAGCCCACAAGAGTAGATCCATTATGATTAATTTTTAAAAACTATTTAAACACATGTAACCTAAATTTTAGGAACCATTGGTGAATACTACTTCCAAATTTTTTTAGTTTTAACGTGTGAGAGTGATTCTTGCATAAAGTTTTTGAACAAACTGAATCTGACTTATCGAAAATTAACTGATTTTATGGCGTCATTCTACTTCATTTCAATAGTGTTGGTGTCTTGGGACAGGTTTTCATTGTTTGACACTCCTATCAAACCTATTTCAGCTTTTTGGGATCAGATCTCAATCTTGATTGTGGGTTACGTGACCACGTGATCACGAGATTCGCATCATAATGGGTCCTTGCTAGTGTTTATGGGTTGATCCGCATCATTGACCCTTAAGCGTTTTCATTTATTCCACCTTCCTTTACGCGGGGTTATCCTAGGTGCGGGATGGTCAAACATCTCAGCGTCTCCTCCACAAATAAGCAACACATCTAGCTCGATGGTGGCTGGAGTGGCATGTGTAGCCTTCTGTTTTTTTCTTTTTCATTCCCTCTTACTTGATTTTTGTGTTGGCCTTAAAAAAACAATCAACTCCTAGGGTTTATTATACTTAAGATTTCATCCTTATTCTCTTCATTACAATTTTTAATATTTAAATCAATTATGGAATTAAGGGGTTTTTCCAATTTCACCCATCGTTCTCTTTATTGCAATTTTTTTTAATATGAATACTTTATTAAATTATTTTTTTTAATTTCACCCCAATAGATATTTTCACCTATCAAATTTGGTTTTTGTTTTTTTTATTGTTATTTTTAGATGGTTTTTGCAAAAACTATTTTTGACAATTTTATTATTCTTTTGTTTTTTTCCTATCAGATCTAATCTTTTTTTATTATTATAGTATTTTTTTAACCTTGCAAGTTTCTTTTAGATTAATTTTTTTATTTCATTCTCCAATATTTAATTAGACGGGTATTAATCTTTTTTGTTAAGTCCAAGTCTAGAATTTAATGGTTTACAAGTTTAAGAGATTGACTCTGATTTATGAAATTGACACAGACACGGGTTTCCGTGGTTTTTCTGCTTTTTTTAAAGCTTTTTTTTCTATCTTTTACCATTATGTTATTTTTTATTTGTTTTTTATGAAATTTTTATAGTCAATTTTAAAATAACATAGGTCGTCTTGCTTTTAGTTTTTTTTGTTAATTTAGATTTTCTAAAAGAATTTTGTTTTTGAATTGGATTAATTAATTTCATTATTCAATGTTTAAAACTTTTAGGTGTTAAGCTCATGGATTGAGTTCAAGTTAAGAATTTAATGGATTATGAGTTTGAGAAACTAAAAAAATATTCCTTTTGTGAAATCAACAAAAATGACTGACCTACCAACTGTTCAAGGTAACATCAACCACATTTGATTTGTTCCTTATTAGCACATAAATATCCTTTCCCTATCAAACATGATAATTGAGACAAACTTCACTCTCCAACCCAAAATTTCACCTTTCACTCACCTTCTTTTCACTATCTGCACACTTATCATCTACCCTTGACCTAAAATGAAAGCTTCAAACATCATGCAATTCTCAGTATCACAAAATAAATATAAATTAATGGCTTTCTGTGGTGATTTCATATTCCAAACTTCCCTAGTTTATAAAAAAAATATCATAAAAAACCATTCAATAGGTAATCACAATGACAAACTCCTCCAACTGTTTGAGTTGAAATCTTCTCACCCTAAAGTACTCGAGGCTTTTGTTCTTACCGATCTAATCCATGGAAGACTATCTCAAGATAAATGCACCTGAAAAATTAAGTTATTATACTTGATTAGACACATGATCCAATTCATAGGTCAGATAAATTAACATAGGTCAATTAAAATGATCAAAATAATGTTACTTCAATTTCTTTTTTAAAAAGTCAAAATAATGCTATTTTAAAAAAATAAATAAAAAGTCAGTTTAAATTTTAACTAAATCAACCATATTATCAAAGATTTTAAATCAAATAAAGTCAAATAACATTTTTAGAACTTGGCTAGGCCATGAATGGATCCAAATGGTTGACACAAACTTTAATCCTATCATTATCAGGAAAAAAGAACTTATTCAATAATCTCTTCCAACAAATCTAAAAAACATGTATGAATTCAAGAACAAAAACAACAAAAACAAGTAGAAGTCAAATAGCCAAATGCCACAAATTAAATCTAGAAACAGATAGTAAACAATCTCAACACTACCAAAACCATAGAGAGCTAATGTATTAGAGTGACCATGCTAAATGATGGGCACATCCAATAGCCCAACATTAATCCGAGCATCCTATTCTTGGCATAGTTGCACATTCATACTATATTTTAACCCCTAGATTTGTATTGACTGATCTTATACAAAAAAAAATCTTTGATCATTGGGTTGTTAGTCAACCTATGAATCACCAAATCAATATTAATCTATAGTTTTTATGCCAAAAAAAATATCATTTTATATTTTAACTTATTGGTTTTAGCTCATTAAAGCTGAACTAATCAACAAATCTGGGTCAATTTATTGAATTTAATTGAGTTAAGATCAATACTTATTTAAATTAAAAATCAATTTGGACCGGGCTGAGGACTATAAGTTTATACCATCCAAATTTAATAACCATGACTTGGACCCAAAAATAATTGATGGGATTCTAATTAATTTAAATAAACATTGTTTTACAGGCATATGAATGAGATTCTATAGCATTTTCTTGGGATATAAAGATTCATATTTTGTCTTTTTTGTTCGGCGGCATCTCAACTTAATTATAAAACTATCCGGAGAGGACAGAAGAAGCTGGCTAAACTTGGGATTATGTGCTGGGCCTGATTGGATTGTACTGGTCCTTTTCACTTTTCTTCAGAATTCAAGGATAGCCCAAATGGGCTTGGGATCAGACGCTCAGCCATTTTTTTCCAAGAAGTAAAAAAGAAATAAAACCTCATACTTTTTTCTTCATTATTTTTAGGGGACCAAAAGTACATGATTAATTAATCAAGCAAGATCTGCCAACCATATCAATTATCACAAAATGTTGGTATACGATACCATCTTAACCATTTAAAAGCCATCCCATTTAAGTTCAGCATTCAACCATCAGATATCAATTATCATGTTTTTTTTTTTTGGTTAAAGAAATTCAAACAACAGATTATATAAAGAGAAACCATATTTTAATGGATTAATTTGAAAAAAATTCATAACTTATAATCTAACTAGATTAGTCTAAATTGAATAAAAATAATTAACTTGATAATACATGATTGGCTTTTCGGATAATTAACCTAATTATGTCGACTCTAAAAATTTTTATATAAAAAGAATAAAACAGTCTTACTTTAAACTTGTGTTAAATTGATAACTTAATAATCTAAATTTTTTTAGTCAGTTTTTAAATCTAATAATTATAATTTAAAATTCATTATTTTTTTTAATTGATGGAGGGGGTTCATTGAGCAAGAAACATGCCTCATTATTTTTATTTATTTATGATGATCGATATATTTTGCTTTTCTCATTATGAAAAAGATAAGAAAATTGACCTCATTAAGGCATGTGCGGATCATCATCAAATTCCAATGACGGCACAAAACGCGCTAATGAATAATGCCGGCAAGATAACGTTGCTCCATGAATGGGACATGAGAACACATAAAGATCACACCTAATTTAGCACCATAATTATCTTATTCTCCTCCTCCATGATTTTGATCCAAGAAATGAGAATCAATCCTCCTTCCTTTTGAAAAAAACAAAAACAACCCTTCCTTATCATGCCTAGTCACGTTTTTGTTTGCTATTATTACATTGCATCATATGGGCTGTCCATTAACCGGACTTGTTGGTTAGACAAAGATTATTATAGGCCGTGGAAATTTTATATATATATATATATATTATTTTAGATGATTTTATTATTAAACTAATAGATTATTCCAAACTCTATAAATTAAGTTCAATTCAGTTTAAGTATTAAGAATTAAATTTTAAAATAAATTTAATATCTAAAAGTAGATCAAAAGTTAACCCTTTGATATATTATATATAAAAAATACTAATATTAAAACTAGATACCTTAAAAAATTCATTTACACATCTTTTATTTTTAAAAATCTTTGAAGGAGTAAGATAAAGATGAGATGATTTGTTATAACCATGAAAATTTGGTAGATATTTTGATTTTGATCATCTAAATTCTTTTCAAAATGGAATCTATAAATTTTTGTTTTTAGTATTTTTTTTTCCCAATAAAAGGCTTAATGACTTTAAGATATACAATAAGAATAGTTTTTTCACAATGTATAATTGAGAAATAAAAATTAATAGAAATCAAAATTTATTTTACTGAAAAAAAAACTTGCACAATTATCAAATTAAACTTAATTCTATATTTTTATAATTAAATAAACTACTGTAAAAAAATAACAATAATAATAATAATAACAACATATAAATTTAAGCTATAACAACACATGCATCATATAAAAGAGCAACAACATGAATGATAGCTTTTTTATTGTAAGGATCTTCTCGGTTTATTTTTAGATTGTGCATTTGTCAAAATTAAATTCCCTCTTTATATAATTTTAAAGATACAACCTCACATCTACATGATATATTTAGAGAAATTTTAACAAATGTTTTTCAAACAACAATTCCAAGGATGGAACCTAGAAAAAAAAAAAGCATATTTTTTATTCAAGATTTGAACCCAAAATATTAAAAAAGTAAGTATATCTTTTTAACCACCAAACTAATTTTCCAAGGGTATAAATGAAAGCTTAATAACCAATGATTTTGATTAAAATTTTATTGGTATTTTTATAAAGGTTGTTGAAAATATTTTTATATTAATTATAATTTTAAAAGTTGTTTGGTTTTTATTATTTAAAGTATTTTTTTAATTTATATCTTTAAACCATAAAAAAAATTACCAAAATAACAAACATACAACCTCACTGGAGTCAAAAGAGTGATTAAAGGTTTCCATTAACTCATTGACATTCTTAGATCACAAGTAAAGACAGTCAAGTGGTGTTCTCGTAATTAATCCCTAAAACCAATACCATTTTCATACCCAACCTCACATATAAGTTATTAACCACGCAGACTCCTCCACTTCCCAATTTCCCCCTCACCTTCTTCTCTTTCTTCACCCTCATCTCCCAGCAATGACAGCCTCAAAATTTTACATTTTCCTTCTACTTTCTGCTGTCCTAGCCGTCCGTGTGTCCCTTTCATCATCAACAGCAGTTGATTTTCTCCCCTTGGAGTCGTCGTCGGAGTGCCGGGGATCCATTGCTGAATGCTTGATGGATGAGGAGTTTGGGATGGACACAGAGAGCAACAGGCGCATTCTAGCAACGTCGAGGTACGTAAGCTATGGTGCGCTGAGGAGGAACACTGTACCATGTTCGAGACGCGGCGCCTCGTATTATAACTGTCGACCTGGAGCTCAGGCTAATCCTTACTCTCGCGGGTGTAGTCGTATTACACGCTGCAGGAATTAATTAATCAATAAAAATAAAAATAACGATAACAATAACAATAACAATTTTTTTTTTAATTTTCTTATTTTTAATATTTTTTTTCTTTTTTCTTTTTTATATATTTGAGTGTTTATAATATATGGGTATTGTTTGATTATTGATTGTATGTAGTATACACTTATTAAGAAGATAGGCGTTGAATAAATAAAAATGAAAATTCCAATATATAAGATAGTTCATTGCTAAATTTTAAAATCTTGTACTTAACAACAATTTATTAACATAAATATTAATTTTTATTTGCCTAAGATAGATTAATTTCCGTTGATTATGTTAATTGTGCTTGGAAGTGGACTGTTATGTTAATACAAAAAACCCCTGTTAATTGTGCTTAGCAGGTTGCATTTTTTTTTTTTCTGAGGGTTGATGTCAAAAAAAGTTGATATACCCATCAAAACTCATACTTGATCCGGATCTTGTGTTGATTCAATCCGAAATTGGGTTTAATAACTTTTACTAATAGTCTTATAGGTGAAATCTTGATTCTATTTCCGGTGGTTCTAATTTCAGTTTTCAATCGTGGATAAGAGTAAGGTAATGTTTGGTATATAATGTAATCTACTGGAGTTTATGGTCTTCACAAAATCCATTTACCATTTTAGCGGTTCCTCTGCTTGACGGTTAATTGGTGTCCGTGGTGATCTCTATGATGAGGAGATGGAGCTTCTCAAAACAAAAAGCTTTGCCATAGCCTCTTATCTTTGGTTTATGAATTCAGAGTCCCCAAAGATACAACTCATAGTGAAAAGAACGAGAAAATCTTGACCGGTGCGAAACCATTATTGGGTTAATATAATTGAGGCTCTTAAAACTTTTGTGTCTTAATTAACTCATGTTTAATTGTTATTATTATTATTTCGTGATAAAACAAAACAATAATGATTGAAACATGTTTAATATTACCATATACAAAACTTACCAAAAAACCCTAAACTAAAAAGCCCATAACCTGATCCAAACAAGTATTGAATCCTAACTCAAAACAAATTTTAATTAAGCTCAAACATTAAAGAAAATAATAAAAATAACTAATTTGTTATTAAATAGCTCCAACCCTTCTTTCCTTGTATAACTAGGATGAATAAGGAATCTTTATAAGAAAAGAATTCTGGAACATTAATGAATCATTGCTACTCTTGGAAATTATGTTTCAGCTCATTAAAGATTATTGTAGAACTAGAAAATTCCCAAAACAAGTTGTCACGTCCTTTTAGAAAAAAAATCCTTGCCAAATATAAAGTCCATAGGTCAAAAGAAAATAAATAACAAAATTCATACAACTTATTCTGGCCTATATGGCAAGTCCTTTCCGAACTCCGATTCACCTAAAACTTTACTCCAACATAGATATATACCTCTGGAATCTTCTGGTAAAGTTTTAGCTTGATCCAACGGTTGAATTTGAAGTTATACTCAATAGCGTAAAACTGGATGGTATAAAATTTTACGTTAAAATCTGAATATGACCTTGCTTGGATCGTATCACAAGGCTGAATCATATCATTCTCTCCCTCTTCAAGAAGAGTCACCCTCAAATCTTGAATAGGATTGGTAGTGACTTAATTAGCCTCTTGTTTAAGCATTCAAAATTCTCTTATTGCAAATACAACTTTCTCTAACAACACTGTATGAAAGTAGTGACTAACAAGAATTTCAAATAAGCATGTCATACTAACCACTTGTGTGTATACTTTTGAATGATAACAACAACGGCTCTTCTTCGTCTTTTATTTTTTGGTGTTGTACCTCCTCTTCCTATGAACCTTGAAAATCATAAAATAATCTTCTATGCTTATCAACTTCTTGTTCTAAAATCCCCAAACCATGGCTTAGTTTTTCCCATCCTTGAATCCTCCTTCGTTCCCTCTGCCTTGCTAAATACTCACAAATAGGAAAAATAGAAGAAGATGAAGACACAACAATAATAGAGTTTACGACAGGAAGAATAGTGATTTAGACTCGAAATTACAAATCTGACTTTTATTTGGACTAGAACTTATCGAAAACAAACAAGTGCAAAAGTGATTAAAATGAGTCAAAAAACAACCAAATATCCCAAATATGATGATAATATACTGGCAGGAACAAAATCAACAAAAACAAAACAAGTTTTGAAAGATAATGCAAAACAGACCCGTTACGGCAAGATAAAACCCGATTGTGGAACATAAAGAAAATGCTATCCAAATGACCTTGAATTTAATATATAGTATTTGGATACTAAGAAAACAAAAAATCTGAGTTTATAGGTCGTTCTATTATGTTTAGGTACCAAAACCCCTTCTATGATCAATTTGCGGCATAATTGAACCTCCAATTAAAACCTCAAGCAAACGATATCAAAATAAGTCCAAATTTAATATATGATGCGATCTCACCCCCAATACATAGAATATGAAGTTGGAATTGATTCTGAGGTGATTTGCTTATAACTCACTAAGAGTTGTGTTTCTACGGCAAAATTGAACATCGAATTAAAATCTCAAGCAAACGATATCAGAATAAGCCCAAATTTGGTATATGATGCGATCTCACCCCCAATATACCATATGAAGTTTCAAATGATTATGAGGCGGTTTGCTTATGGTACACTAAGAGTTGTGTTTTTGCGACAAAATTGAATCGTCCTTCAAATTTCAACTAATCTTTTTTTTTAAATATACTGATATGATTAGAGAGAGTAACAAGACAAAATATAACCTCTTTTTTTGCTTAGATGACACGGACACAAAGAACAAGAAGATGAATGACACAAACACTGGAAAACTTATAAGAACACTAAAAAAAATGAAAATAACAGAAGGACCTTGTTTCGAAGCCTAGTTCTAATATCAACTGATGCGAACCTCGTGATCACATGGTTACGCAACCCACAATCAAGATTGACATCTGATCATGGAAAGCCGAAATAGATCTGATAGAAGTGTGACACAATGGAAATCTGTTCCAAGGCACCAACACTATTGGAATGAAGTAGAATGACGCCACGAAACCAGTTAATCTTCGATAAGTCAGATTCAATTTGTTCAAGAATTAAAGAATACAAGAATCACTCTCACACATTAAAAGTGAAAAATTCAAAAGTAATATTCATCAATGGCTCTCGAAATTTTAGTTACATGAGTTTAAATAGTTCTTGAAAAATTAACCCTAATCTACCCTTGTGGGCTGAACTAATCTTCATACAAAACTGGCCCAAAAACCCTAAACTGAAAACTCATAACCTGATCAAACAAGCCTTGGATCCTAGCTCAAAACAAAGTTTTAATTAAACTCAAACATGAAAAAAAATAATAAAAATAACTAATTTTCCATTAAATAGCATCAACCCTTATTTTCTTATGTAGATAGGATGAATAAAGAATCTTTATAAAAAAAGGATTTTGGAACATTAATGAATCGTTGTCACTCTTGCAAATTATGTTTTAGCTCATTCTGGATGGTTGGCTCAGCTGGCTAGCAAGATTTACTTTGGACTTTAAGATGACACATACTTGTCTAAATGCTAATTGCCAATAAAAAAATAAATTTAGATAGCAATTGATTATTGTTCTGAAATAAAAACCATAGAAACAATGAAGACAAAAGAAATAAGACAATCCAAAAGATATATATATATATATATATAACTATTTTACTTTCAACATGCATCACTTTCAAACTTATTAAAAAAATAATTAGATATATATATTTTTTAATTTTAGATTATTTTAAGTACTGAAATTAATAATAATATAATAGCCCTTATACCTTAATTATACAACCCAACAACCTGAGGCCTAGACCGATTCGAGTTAAAAAAAATTAGAGAAAAGGTTGACCCGACCTAACCCAATAAAAAATCCAATTAAACTTGTAGCCCGAGTAAAACTCAGTCAAAAACTCATTGACCTTTTTTTGAAAAGAAAATTAGTCGAAACAACATCTTTTTTTATCCTTTTTCTTAAAACAAAGAGGATACATGACCCATGCCTTGCCTTTGGTCAACTCCTAAGCCAAGTTTTAAAAATATAATAATAATCATTTTTATTTCTACATGTTTTAGTTGGATAATACACAGTCTCTAAAGACGTATTTATTTTTATGTCCTTCTCTCTTCAACTAAACTTATTTTTATCCTCATTATCTCCATGATACGATTTGAGCAAGGTGAGATTCGAATTTTGATGTAAAATTTTCTACTATCCAGATTTAAACTATATAGCATAACTTTCACCTCAACTGTTGGATCAAACTGAAATGTTTACAGGAGCTTCTTGACATGTTACATTTTGGGTTAGAATTTTAGGCCAATCAAAGTTTAGAAAGAGTTTATTTCAGAGGGTCAAAGTTACTATATGAATCTTGTTAAATCTATATATCTAGACCCTCATCTACTGTTTGAACTATATATCTAGTTCTATATAAGGAATTTTGTCAAGATTTCAATTGGGTTTGAAAGTAGACATGCGTAACGTTCCAACGATATGTGGTAGGTTTGCTAATTCATTTGGATTAAAGAGAATGATGTGTTTGAAGTTAGGATTGAAATATGCTAATAATATGCGAAAAATAGAGAAACACTGTTTCCTTGTGTGTTATGGATTTCAGTCAATACAAGAGTTCTTTAACGCTTTTGAAAACATATGTGACAACTATTGACTTACCTCTTCTACAAAGATTCCATTTCAAACAAGGACACATTTATAGTAGCAACTAATATCCATAGTTTGCAAGGATCAAAGATTCCATTTCAAACAAGGACACATTTATAGTAGCAACTAATATCCATAGTTTGCAAGGATTCTATATCCATTAGAATGTATGTGGTGGCAAGGAGGCTTAGATTTCTTTGTTGTTCTTTTTCTTATTTTACAGGTTTTCCTAGTTGATACGGTTTAAGAAACAGTTGAACAAGGAAATTTAGATTCTAGCGTAATTGTGTCTATTGTCCAACTTTATATTAACAATCATAATTCTCAATTCGATCATTAGATCCAACTGAATATTTACCCAGAGTTTTCTAGCATGTTGTTCTAGATTAGGGTAAAACTTTAGATCAATCGGGGTTGAAGAAGGTCTTATGATATAGGTCAGAACAAGTTATATGAATTTTATTATTAACTTGCTTTGAATTATAAACTTTCTATTTAGCAAGGATTATTTTCCTATAAGAATGTGATAACGTGTTTTGAGATTTTTTAGTTCTACAAGGATCTTTAATGGGTTGTAACATAAGGAAAAGGTAACCACCTATGTTGTTTTCAAGTTGTAGAAGGATTCTTTTGTTTCCTTTGTTGTCCTCATCTCATAGCCCAAATAAGGTTGTGTTGGACCCCTCTTGCACATGGATAAGATGTAAGTCTCCTCTTGATACTTTAATGGACCTTTCAATTTTAACTTGGTTGAAACATTAAAAAATAATGCATTCAATGCCTCTTAAAATGTCTTTGTCTTGGACCGAGTCATTGGACCATTTGGAACATGTAATGGGTTCTTACTGGTGTTTCTGGGCTGGTCCACGTCACATCTTCCCTTGGATATGCTAATGTCAAATGTAAATCATCAGTGATTTTGCAAATAACAAACTCACTATCTGCTGAAGCAAATTTTGCACCTGCAAAAAATCGATAAAAAAAGATCAGCCAAAGCCAAACCTTCAACCACTCTAACCAGACAACTCCACTATAGCCATTTCCCACAAACAGGCACGGCACAAAATTTAACCAAATAATACTAAACGAAAGGCACTTGCAACTATACCCCTAGCTGCCTGGCTCTAGCACGAACTAACTAAACTAAATGCAGTTCAAAATCCAAAATTCAAACCATCAACAGCAATAACCCACGACTCGACACAACCTCCATAGCATAAAAGTCCACGATAAAAGAATTATTAAAACACGGGTTTTGTATCTCATTTGCTAAAGAAATCATTCTTGAGGCAACACGGAAAAAAACCCATAAATTTATTTGATCTAATTGCATGGGTTAAATAAATATTCTTGAAATTGTGTTGAAGAACTTACAAAAGCAGTTATATCAGCAGTGCTTTTTTTCGCATCATCAGCATCATGCCCATCCTGCCAAACAGTAAAAAAACTTACTAAAATATGCTAATTTTGCATTGCCACAATAGAATTCTTCGCAAATCTCAAGGTTACAATAAAATATGGAAAACAAAATCAGCCAGAATCGACAATTTTCTTTAAGCAATTCAATTTTTACTGTAGAAACCCTAATGGAGTATGATACGAAGGGCGAAAATTGCTTGAGATGATGGATTCACAGAGATTTACCATTTTTTTTTTTTTTGCTAGCGTTCTTCTTTAGTGCCGTTGAAGTTTAACTATGCAGAGCAATATTTTAAAAAACACGAGTTAATTCTTAAAATTTTATTACTTTAACATTTATATAACATATTAAATTAAATTAAAATTTAAAAATTAATAAAATTGATCAAACTCTATAAAATTAGACTAATTTTATGAGTTTAAAAAAAATAAAAAATTGTGCACTCTAGTAATCGGTATCTTAACATTTTCATTGTTTTAAATTTATATCTTGCAAAACCTGTACAATCTGATAATCAAGGGCTTGATTTTGACTATAATTATTATAATTTGTTTCACAATATAAGTTATTTGTGGATTTCATTTTCGTAAAATTAAAATACTTATTTATTCTTCACAATTTCTTATGTAAACTATTAACATATCAGTTGGCATATTACTCTGTTTAAACTAACAAATATATATAATAAAAGTTGGAAATTGACATGCTTGACTCTTGGAGTAATTAATGTTAAATGACCTATCAAAATTTGAAGGGACTCGTTGCTTGTAAATAGCGAAGTAAGTGAGTTGATTTGTCTAAGAAGTAGATGAATCAACGTGAATAAAATAAAGGTATTTAGACTTTTCTATTGTTTATTTTATTTTTATTTTAATTATATTATATTGTTAATTACTACTTGACTAAAATTGTTAATTACTACTTGACTGAAATTGTTAATATATAATTAGTTAAAATAGTGAACTTATGATTTTATAATTCGAGTTTATATTGTATATTTCGTGTCGTATTAAAAAAATATTTTTGACAACCTTGATGCAAAGTGAGGCATATAACTTTTTTATTTTTCTGTTTGAAAATTATTTTTAAATAAATTTAATTTTTTTATATTTAAATTAATTTTTTATATATTTTTTTAAGTTGTTTTAATATGTTGATATTAAAAATAATATTTTTTTAAAAAATATTATTTTAATTTATTTTTAAATGAAAAACACTTTAAAAAACAACTACTATCACAATATCAAATAGATTTAAAAAATAAAAAGGTACTTCAAAACTTGATGAAATATATTGTTAGCCTTTATAATTTGGATTTTTGTTCACATTTGTCCTTATAGTTTTAGTTTGATCAATGTTTTCCTTGAATAGGGATGACAATGAGTAATTACAAGTTGTGTCTCTTTATATATATTTATATATAAAGTAAAAATTCTAAATATTAATATTTTATCCATCACGTTTCTGGTATTTATATTAACTAATATTCTAAATGGCGTAGGAAAAGTATTGTAGCTTTCCTCATGCCACATGCTTTTTGTTTTGTTTTTCTTTCCCTGTTTGTTAATCTATTTTTGTTTTTTTCCCCACATTTTTTTTCGTTTTTTTTCCTTTTTTTGGGCTTTACATATTTTTTTTTTGTTTTTTTCCCAAGATTGTCTTCTTTTTTTTTTATTCTTTTTTGTTTTTGTGTTTATTTCAAAAATTATCTTTGTTGATTTTTTTTTTAATATTAAACTGGTTGAAAATTTAGTTTTGTAGTTTTTTTTAAAAAAAAACATCATGGATTACTACAATGTTTCCCTACATGGTTTTTTTTCTTTTTTTATGAAATTTTTTCTTCTTTTTTTCCAAAATGGTCTTTGTCGATTTTGCTTCGTTGTTTTTTTTTCTTTAAAACACGGTGAATTGTTACAATGTTTCCCCACATTATTTTTGTTTTGCTACAATATTTCCCCATATTTGTTTTTCAAAATTATCTTTGTTGAATATTTTTTAATATTGAGCTGGTTGAGAATTCAACTTTAACTTTCCCCACATGTGAATTGCTACAGTGTTTACCCACATGGTTTTTTTTTATTTTTTATGATTTTTTTTGTTTTTTTCCATAATTGTCTTTGTCAATTTTATTTTTTTTCATATTGAGATGGTTCAAAATTTGGTTTCGTAGTTTTTTTCTTTAAAATACTGTGGATTGCTATAATGTTCCCCACATGATTTTTTTTTGTTATGATTTTTTTCAAAATTATCTTTATCGATTTTATTATTTTTAATATTGAGCTGGTTGAGAATTACAATTGTAGACTTCCTCATGAAACACTATAGATTGTTATAGTGTTTCCCTACATGGTTTTTTTTCCTTTTGTTTTTTTTGTTATGATTTTTTTCAAAATTTTCTTCGTTCATTTTATTTTTTAAATATTAATCTGATTAAGAATTTAGCTTTATAGTTTTTTTCTTGAAAACATTGTAGATTGTAACAGTTTTTCTCCATATAATTTTCTTTTATTTTTTCCACAAATCGACGACAGCGCACAAACATGCCACAAGCCTGTGGCATCGCGCAAACATGGTATCTAGTGAATATTCATTGTACAACTATTATTTATTATTCATAAAAAAATATAAAAAAACCATTATATATGCGCGTGTGTGTTGTGTCAATATTTAAATATGTATATAAAATGACTTGAGCTCAGCTCATGGTTGAATACGGTGACTTGGACTTAGCTTATAGCTGAACCCAAATATATTAGGTTTTGCATCTTTGCAGACCTTCATTTGATTGGGCTAACACCTTATCTATGGATTTTAACTCTTTTAAAACATAAAAAAACATCGATGAAAAACTACAAACTCATTAATTTCTCCTTAATTCTTTATGCATTTGATTCGAAAAGACTTGAAAGGACTCTTAGGAAACAATCAATTAAGTTTGTCATGTCTTTCCTGGAGAAAAGGGCGTTTTAAATGCTCTCAGTTGCAAGTAAACCCTCAAACCTTTTTGGTTGGCTATTATTGATGGGGATCCATGCCTTTGGACATCATTAATAGTTACATCAGGTAAGCACGATATTGGAGGTTGTATGAACTACTATCTTTATAGATATTGTTTTTAGAAAGATCTCATACCCATATTTCCCTGAAGGAGACCTCATACCTATCATTTGGAGAATGTCTTTAGAGAGATCTCATACATATCTCTTGGCACTATTAAGGGCTATTTCCCTGAGAGAGACCTTATACCTATCTCTTATAGAATACCATTAGGGAGATCTCATACATGGCCCTTAGGACTTTAGGGTTACTATCTTGAGAGAGATCTCATACCCATCTCTTGGGATTTTTAGAGTTATTGTCGTAAGAAAGATCTCATACCTATCCATTAGAGAATGTCTTTAGAAAGATCCATACCCATCCCTTAGGCCTTTTAGGGGCCATTACCTTAAGGGAGACCTCATATGATGCGGAACAACACAACACCAAGCTTAATCATGCTAAAGACCCATTGGAGGTACCAAGTGGACCAATTACAAGAGCGAGGACAAAGAAGCTTAAAGAGACATTGAATGAGCTGATTCAGAATATATGGAGCAAGATGGATCTAGAGGAGCTTAGGACACTTAAGGAGCACGAAGGACAACCTCTAATTCATCTAATCCAAGTCCAAGAAAAGCCCAATTCGTGTGGATCAAAGGGTTGATAGATCTGATTTCCTAAGCTAAGAAGATTAATTAATGATTCTCCTAGTCCTAGGAAAAAAACTAAATCGGCAGGTATAAAAGAGTGGCAAATCTGATTCTAGCGCATATAGGATATTAATTTTGGATTTTTATTATTTTTTTCTTAGTCTTTGGTTTGTTATTACTCATTTAGTTAATTAGGTCAATTGTAAGTGAGTCTCATATATGTCCACATAAGAGGGTCCATTAGGGTTTATTTCAGTTTAGAGTTAATATAAATAAAGTCATAACTAAACATGTGGGAGGACAAAACTTTTAGATTAATAAACATCTTCTATAAGTGGTGAGATATTCTTCCTTCTTTGGTTCTCTAAAGAACTGAAACGACATATCGAGAACTTCTGATTTTATGGCGTCATCCTTATACTTCTCGTTCGCGAATTAATATTTATTGGGTGGAGGTTTTCGTTTCTAATAGTAATGGTGTCTAATTACTAGTTATCTTTGTGTCACACTCCTATCAAACCTAATTTACTTGGCTTTTTAGGAATTTGGTGTTTTTACGTGTGGGTTGCATGATCACGTAATCACGAGATTCACATCACTTAGACAGACCAACAACTAAAAAACACAACAATACCTTAGTTTATATCACACAAATAAACAATGCATATTATATTAGGTAAGGTATACTATGGGTGATACGTCCTCCTTATACACATCCGATCCTTTATATAGACTCTGGGATCAGTTAGGGTTCCTATTGATCAAAGTACTAGTTAACAACTCTATTTTTTTACTGATAAAAAAAATAATTCTTTGTTCTTTCGCCCATCATCAGAGAGATCTCGACTTGGGAGGACAATCATTACGACGTCGTACATGTGCAACAGACATAAGCACTTTCTTTTGGGGATAAGCACCTCAGTAGTGGAATTGATGCATCTCTTCAATATAAAATGTTATTGATACGAACCTCATGATCATATGGTCATGCAACCCATAACAAGATTGACAACGAATCCTAGAAAAAGAGAAACATGTCTAATAGGAATATGAAACAATAGAAACATATCCCAAGGGTCCAACACTATTGGAATAAGAACCCCCACCTTATAAATATCAATTCATAAACAAAAAGTATAAGGAATACACTACAAGGTCAGTTATACCTTGATAAGTCAAATCTGTTCTTTATCCCAACAAAGAAAACATCTTGCATCACGAAAAACACAAGTTTATTTCATAAATCCATGGCCCCTAAGGATTTCATATTACAAAAACTTATATAATAGCTCAACTAGTAACACTAATGAACCCCAAACTCGTGGGCTAATATTTACCCACTTGTAATAAACCCAAAGTGTGTTAACTAAGCTAAAAAATGAAGAAAATAATAAAACAACAAATCTAACATATAAACTAAAGTTGTTGCATCTAATTAAATAAAATAACCTAAGATAGATAAATTTTCTAGTTTAAATAATGTTGTGAATGAAATTTTTATACTGAAAATACTAATATATTTGTTGCCACCTTTAGATATCCAAAATAAGCTAGGAAATTGATTGCTGAAGTTGCCTACCCTTTAGTTTCCTTATTTGTCTAAGATAATTAATTGTAGCTTCAATAAATCCTCTCATAACATGGAAACTTTTGTTTCCTTCCTTTAACCTTTTTTGTATGATTAAAAAACTTCACAAAATAAGCTAATCAATATGTCAGTAAATACCACCAGCCTTTCTATCCTTGTGAAGCTAGTATGAAGAAGGAATTCTTGTAAGAAAAGTATGCTTGACAACATAAAACTTGATATTAAAAAATTTTACACCAAAATTTGAATCTATCCTAGCTCGGATCGTATAAGTTGTCAAGGATACAATACCTCGCTGCTCGCCCATTTAGGCAAATAGCTTTATTTTTATTTGAAGGTAATTCTCAGTAAGTAAGTAATTTTTTATTGAGGTTCTCCAATCTTCCTCCATGTTGATGGGAGTGACAACAAGTTGTTCTTCACCTATACTCGGATTTTCTAGGATTTCAACCTAGACATCCACTAGCAAATCTACAATATTGGAGCTTGCTAATTTACATAAGAGATTTGTTCAATGGTTATCTTCCCTTGGAATATGAGTGATTGAAATATTTCTGACATTATTTTCCTTAAGAAGATAAGATTAGGACCTTCTAAAGATATCGCTGCATAATTGGTTCTTTGGCTTTATAAATTCCTTGGCATTGACTAACCACTAACTAGGAGTCACTATGAGCTTCAAGTGGATATGCCTTTAGAGTCTTTGAGAGATGTAATCTTGTTAGGAGGACTTCATACTCTGATATATTTTTCATTGTTGGAAACTCAAAGCAAACTCTATATTCAAGACTTGGTTTTTAGGACTAACCAATATTATCCCAGCTCCCATTAACATTAGAAGACCATCAACATACAATTTCCAATGAGAAATTATCAGGGATTGCTCCATAGATATATGTGAAATTATGGTTGAAGGTAGGGATTCAAGTATACTAATGGAACCCTAAAAAGAACACTAAGTAATGAAATTTACCAAGGCTTCACCCTATATAGCTAATTAAGGTTTGTATTGAAGTTTAAATCCTCCTAATTTAATATCTCATTTCACTAGTCATCCATACATCTCTAATTTATAGAGGATTTGTTGTAGAGGCTGATCCGAGAGTACTGTGACTTGGTGAGCTTGGAAATATAGTTTGAGCTTCCTATGACACTTACTAGAGCGAGGGCCACCTTTAAATATATGGTTTTAGCATCATGGAGATTATGAGTGGAGTAATAAACTGGATGTTATATTCCTTCATCCTCTCTAACCAAAACAACGTTCATCGCTGAGTCCAATACTCCTAAATAAAGAAAAAAGTTTTCACTTTCCCTGGGCTAAGACTAGTATCTAGAGTCCATTTAAAATTGGATATGTTTCTAAATAGCTTGAATTTTTTAGCACTAAACTTAATTTCTCTACTGCTCACCAAGAAGCCCAAGAATTTTCCTTGTTTGATGGCGCAGACATATTTGAAAAGATTAAGTTTCATCTAATGATGATTAAGTATAGAGAATACTTCATCCAGGTCTAGGAGATGTTGTTCAACATGCTCTTTACTAGCATATCATTAACGTAGCCCTTCATAATCCTTACATGTTGATTCTTGAATATTTTGTTCACCATTTGCTGGTACATAGCTCCAATATTTTTCAACTTAAAGGGTATAGCTCTGTTAGAGAATATTCATTCGTCGGTTATAAAAGCTATGTTTTCCTTGTCATTTGGATGCACAAGGATCTAGTGATACCTAGAATTTGCATCTAAAGAGCTCAAATACTCAAAACCTAAAGTGGAATCCACTAGTCAATCAATTTTTGGGAGGGGATAATTGTCTTTTAAGCAAGCTTTATTCAAATATGTGAAGTCCACACACATCTACCACTTGCCATTCTTTTTCTTGACCATTACTACTGTCGCACGTGTGTGGTGTCGCGGCGAAAAACATCCACTCTTAAATTTTAGGCGTTGTATTATCTAAAAATATGGCAAATGTGGGGAGACAAGGAATTCTTGTCTTTTACAAGTGAAAAAAATGGAATGGGAGTCGCCACATAGTATTTTGGTCATTAGGAACCCTAATTGGTCTCATAGATCGGGTACGGGGACTGGTTGTGTAAAGGAAAGATATTAGCACTCCAAATACGCCCTACCTAAGGTAAGCTACATTGTTTTATTGTCTAATAAAATCCAAGGTCTTGTTTTGTTTTCTAGTTGTTGATCCGTCTACGGTTTCAAAAAAGTTCTCTTCGGTAAAGAGATCCTTATTTTAATGGGTAAAACCTAATCGTTCTAACGTCAACAAATAATTTAATATACGGAATACATCTTACATATAAAGTCATAACCCCAAATATTAAAAGAAAACAAAATAATTTTTTTTGGAATTTTTGAAATATTGGCCTAGTTCTTGTGACTTTAATAAATTGGTTATTAAAGCCAAAATGCATGCTAATACATATTTTTTTGAAATTTTCTTTGTTATATGAAAATACAATATGATTTTTTTTATTTTTTTGAGAAACTTGGCCGTATGCATAAAAATACATTTTTTTTTATTTTTCAATGTTTTGACGAAAACCAGGTATTTTAATACCAGATTTGTATCTTTACAGTATAAAAATACAAACCAATATTGATCAAAATACAGTAAAAAGATTTGGGAAAATCACAAATTTTCGAAATAATTTTTTTTGAAGAAAATTTTTTTTTTCGAGCTGGACCCAACCTGCATGCGTGGCTAAGCTGGACTTAGCCAGCCCAGCTTGGTCACTGCCCACGCCAGTGACCTACCTTCGCACTGTTCATCATCCTTCTCGCAGATAGTGAGAATGAAAAAAAAAACAGAGTGTTCCAACTGACAATTTTAGGTGTTGGCTTTATGTTTTCTTTGTTTTTTTACATGCTAACATGCATCATTTTGCTTGCAGGAACTAAGAATGGCAGCAAACATACCTGGTTTTGAGAAGGTGAAGATGATGGTGGTTGATGCGAACCTCGTGATCACGTGGTCACGCAACCCACACACAAAGACACCAATTCCCCGAAAGCCAAGTAAATCAGGTTTGATAGGAGTGTGACAGAAAGATAATTTGTACCTAGGCACCAGCACTATTGGAAACAGAAAACCCCCACCCAATGAATATTGATTCGCGAACAAGAAGTATAAGGATGATGCCATGAAGACAGTTGTTATTCGATAAGTCATTTTTCAGTGCTTTAAAGAACTATGGAAGGGAGATTATCCCACCAACACACACACACACACACACACAAAGTGCGACAAATAAGAAGTTTTAGTAATCTGAATTGTCTAACCTTACATGTTAGGTTATGCCCTTATTTATAGTGACTCCAAACTAAAATCAACCCTAAGGGACCCCTTATGTGGACTTATATGATGCCCACTTACAATTAAACCCAAATAATATAAATAAACCCTAAACTAAGATTTGTTGCCCTTTAGAAGTCCCATATAAGCTAGGAGAATCAAATCTGAAGATAGAATTAATTCTGAAATTTTCTTTTATTTTTTTGTAGCTAGGATGAATAAGGAATCCTTGTTAGAAAAGGATTTTGAAACATTTATGAATCCTTGCCACACTTGGAAACTGTGTTGCAGCATATTAAAGATCTTTATAGAATTAGGAGATTCACAAAATAAGCTTCCATATCCATTTAGAAAAATAATCCTAGCCAAATAGGAAGTCCACAAGTCAAAAGTAAATAAATAAAAAAATTCATACAACCTCTGTTGACCACTGTTTCGATGCCTTTTGGAACTCCAATTGACCATAAATTTGAAACCAAGGTAGGAAAATATGTCAGTAGACTCCACATATAATTTCAGCTCGATCCAATAGTCAGATTGAGAATTATGACTGTTGCCATAAAACTGGATAGTTGCATATTTTACGTCAAAATCTGAATTTGACCTTTCCTGGATCGTATCATTCCCTCTGTCTTCAAGATGATTCATCCTCGAATCACCAAGTTAAATGGACAACAAGTTAAATTCCTTAGCCTCCTTTTGAAGCCTTTGGAGTTCTTGTCTTGCCAACAATCGTCGCCAACAACTTATGATGAGAGTAGGAGCAATTCTATTTTGTATATCATCATTGCAGCGTATTTTGTCCTCTCTTTCTGAAGTTTACTAGGCATTTATTGTTGCAATTAACACATCAAGTTCTTGCTTCATCTCCCCTAGAAGACGAGATAGATTATTGGATTCTTTTTTTTAGAACACTAATCTCTTTATTTCTCTCCATTTGATACCACCTATCCTTTTGAATCCTCCTTTTCTTTTGCTATAACACCTCATCAAAATACATGAAATCCCTTTCGGTTTCTAGGCTGCCGAAAACCTTCCCAGTGGCCTATGGTCTCATCCTTAAAACCACCATCAACAATATCATCAACGTACACCTTATAATCAGCCCACGTTGGCCTTTCAACCCCACTATCATTGTTTGATTTTAGTTCAGCCCCAACCTTTCTCAAGTCTGTCACACACATTCCCCATCACAAAATTCATTATTTCCATCATCTTCGTCATGGCTTCCATTTGGAATTTAAGTTTTACATCAGGAGGGGGTGGTGTGTTGTTTTGATCTGACATAATAGTACCTGCAAGAATTGGTTAGTGGTAAAAAAAATCCTCACATCGCTTGTGTTTTGCTCAAACACTCTTAATATCCTCACACGCTCATACCTCTTGTCTCACCTTCTTGCGGTTCTTACGCAACTAAAACCAACACCAAATAGAACCAACTTGGCAGCGCAATCCATATATATATATATATATATATATATATATATATATATATATATATATATATATGATTCAAGAAGCAATAAAAACCAGAAAACAAGCAATACAAAACTACAATGATAGTCTCGCGAGTAGCGAGCGAATCTATCCGAAATATGAACGAAACTGAAGACTGGAATAAAAACAGAAATAAAATATGCAAAATGATGAAACAACACCAAATATGTTGGATATGATGAAAATAAACTGCAGCAATAAAAAACAACAGAAAGAAACCGAATTTTTAAAGGTGACGCAAAACAATAATAAATCCGAATTTAATATCCTAAATATAATAGGATCAGATTTGTTGCCCTTTAGAAGTCCTATATAAGCTAGGAGAATCAAATCTGGTCTATTTTCAGGGGCGACCGGCTCACACACTCACACGGTTTATCTTCGTGGCGACCTGCCTTCACCCTCACATTGGTCTATTTTTAGGCGCGACCTGCCCACACATATTTATCCTAGTCTATTTTCAAGAGCGACCGGCCCTCACACTCACACGGTCTACTTTCACGGGCAACCTGCCCTCACACTCACATTGGTCTATTTTCACGGGTGAGTAGCCCAAACATCTTCATCCTGGTCTATTTTCAGGGGCGATCGACCCACATATGTTCATCCTGGTCTATTTTCAGAGCCGATCGACCCACACACTCACGCGGTCTATTTTCATAGGGGACCTGCCCTCACACTTATATTGGTCTATTTTCAGGGGCGACATACCCACACATGTTCATTCTGGTCTATTTTCAAAGGCGACCAGCCCACATATTCACACGGTCTATTTCCACACATGTTCATCCTGGTCTATTTTCAAGGGCGATCACCCCACATATTCACACGGTCTATTTTAATGGACAACCTACCCTCACATTCATATTGGTCTATGCTCATAGGCGACCTGCCCACACATGTTTATTCAGGTCTATTTTCAGGGGCGACTGGCCCACACACTCACACGGTCTATTTTCATGGGCGACCTGCCTCATACTCACATTGGTCTATTTTCACGGCTGACTTGCCCACACATGTACATCCTGGTCTATTTTCAGGGACGACTGGCCCACACACTCATACGATTTATTTTCATGGGGGGTTTTTTTTTCGTTTTTCTTCTTAATGATAAGGTTGGAAAACTTGGTGCTTCCCGATCGCAGGGTTGACCTGAAGACTCTTCATGATGACAAAATTGATCTTCTTATTTCTTCGAGATTTTCCTAACAGTAAAGGTCATCTTGTCTTCTTCTCGTTCTATGGTCACAACCATGATTCTCTGTTATTATCAGCTCAATGATTCCTCTTTTTTTTTCAATTCTTGCTGGACTTCTTTAAGGATTTTCCTGTAGGAATAAAAAATGTATATGCAATGCTTTAAGGTTAGATGACATGCATGCATCTTTATCTGGTTTTGAAACATAGGTCCCTTCCATTTCGTAGAACTCTTTCTTGGCATGAACTTGTCCATGTGTTTGAAATCATATGCTGAGATCTGTCTCTCATGCTATCCTTCTTACCCATCCCATCTGAAAGAAGAAATCCCCAACCCTTTTTAGTGACCCTTTTCAAAAGATGCATGATTTGTCATTGCTTTTTATCATATTCTTATTAATGCTTTACTTTGTCTTTTCTCAAATAAAAGGCTTTTTTTTTTCAGCTCAAAAATCTTTTCAAAAAGAAAAATCTTTAAAAGTCTTGGATTTGTTGATGACAACTGAAACTCTTTTAAGAAATTCCCGTAGAGGGTTTTATCGGTTTCTAAAATGTGGTTTTTACTTTAGATTGGACTTTCTCCAAAGCAACCTTCTGTTTAATCTTTTCGAAAGGTTTCATATATCTTCTTTGAGAAGGTTGTGTAGATAAAGGGGATTGTGATGTGGACCAGCCCAGAAACACTAGCAAGGACCCATTACATGTTCCAAATGGTCCAATGACTCGGTCCAAGACAAAGGCATTGAAAGAGGCATTGAATGCGTTGGTTTTGAATGTTTCAACCAAGTCAGAATTGAAAGGTCCATTAGAGTATCAAAAGGAGACCCTAGTACATCTTATCCATGTGCAGGAGGGGTCCAAGACAACCTTATTTGGGCCATGAGGTGAGAACATCAAAGGAAACAAAAGAATCCTGCTACAACTTGCAAAAAACATGGGTGGCTACCTTTTCCTTTGGTTTCTAGGATTAAGGGGCTACATGGAAGGCTATAAATAAGTCTCGAATCTGTTCAGTAATATTTTACTTCCTTCTCTTTTTCTCATGACAGAACGTGGATTTAATATTAGGGGCTTTATTTTATTTTGTTAGCTACAGCCCAAGTATTGTTTGGGCTTAATTAATACTTTGTTTCCAGTTAGGATCCGAGGCTTGTTTGGATTAAGTTATGGGCTTCTCAGTTTAGGGTTTTGGGTCAGTTTTGAGTGGACCTCATATAAGTCCACATAAGGGGCCCATTAGGGTTACTTTTTCAAGAACTATTTAAACTCATGTGCTTCCAAAATTTTAGCAGCTTTGATGATAATTACTTATCGAAGATTAACTGGCTTCGTGGCGTCATTCTACTCAATCCAATAGTGTTGGTGCCTTGGGGCAGGTTTTCATTGTGTCACACTCCTATCAGACCATTCTCGGCTTTCCAGGATAATATCTCAATCTTGATTGTGGGTTGCGTGATCATGAGGTTCGCATCAGTTGGTATCAGAGCTAGGCTCTGAAACAAGGTCATATCCTTCTGTTATTTTTTTTTTTTAGTGTTCCTTTAAGTTTTTCAGTGTTTGCGTCCATCTTCTTGTTCTTCATGTCAGCGTCATCTAAGCAAAAAACAAAAAGGTTATATTTCATCTTGGTATTGTCTCTAATCATATAAGTATATTAAAAAGAAAAAGAGAGAGAGAGAGAGAGAGAGATATGGTTCAGCCTTGTTATACGAACCAAGCAAGGTCAGATTCAGATTTTAGCGTAAAATTTTCTACCGTTCAGTTTTACGCTATTGAGCATAACTTCAAATTCAACAGTTGGATCGAGCTGAAACTTTACTAGAAGATTCCAGAGGTATTTTTCTATGTTGAGGTACATTTTCAGGAGAATCCATGTTCTAAAAGAACTTGCAATATAGGTCCGAACAGGCTATATGTATTCTGTTATTTGCTTTCTTTTGACTTGTGGACTTCCTATTTTGCAAGGATCCTTTTCTTACAAGGATGTGGGAGCTTGTTTTGGGAATTTCCTAATTCTACAAGGATCTTTAATGAGCTACAATATAATCTCCAAGTGGCGCAAGGATTCATTAATGTTTCAGAATCCTTTTCTTATAAGGATTCCTTATTAATCCTTGCTATACAAGGAAAGAAGGGCTGGTGGTATTTAATGACAAGTTAGTTATTTTTATTATTTTCTTTCATGTTTGGGCTTAATTAATTCTTTGTTTTCAGTTAGGATCCAAGGCTTGTTTGGATTATGTTATGGGCTTTTCAGTTTAGAGTTTGGGTCAGTTTTGAGTGGGCCTCATATAAGTCCACATAAGGGGTCCATTAGGGTTAATTTTTCAAGAACTATTTAAACTCATGTAAGCCAAAATTTTGACAGCTTTGATGATAATTACTTCTGAATTTTTCAGTTTTAACATTTGAGAGTGATTCTTGTATTCTTCAGTTCTTGAACGAACTGAATCTGACTTATTGAATATTAACTGGCTTCGTGGCATCATTCTACTCAATCCAATAGTGTTGGTGTCTTGGAGCAGGTTTCCATTGTGTCACATTCCTATCAGATCTATTTTGGCTTTCCAGGATCAGATCTCAATCTTAATTGTGGGTTTCGTGATCACGAGGTTCGCATCAGAGAGAGAGGGATTAGTTGAAATTTGAAGGATCATTCAATTTTTGCCGCAAAAACACAACTCTTGGAGAACCATAAGAAAACCACCTCGGAATCAATTGAAACATCATATTCAGTCTATTGGGTGTGAGATCGCATTATATGTAAAATTTGAACTTATTCTGATATTGTTTGCTTGAGGTTTTAATTTGAGGTTCAATTCTGCCACAGACACACTACTCTTAGTGAACCATAAGCAAACCACCTTAGAATCTATTGAAACTTCATATTTTGTGTATTGGAGATGATATCGCACCATATATTAAATTTGGGCTTTTTTTGATATCAGCTTCTGGAAGTTTTAATTGGAGGTTCAATTTTGTCACAAACTGCTCATACAAGGGGTTTGGGTACCTAGACATAAGAGAACGACCTATAAATTGAGTTTTGTTGTTTTTTTGGTATTATAATACTAAATTTTGAATTTGAGGTCATTTCAAGATTGTTAGGTCTGGGTTTCAATTTTGTTATGTAAAAATTGCGTAACATGTTAGATTTGCGTCAAGTTTCAAAACATGATCTTTACGTAAAAATCTGTTACGTCAAGTTTCTATTATATTTGGTTTATCTAAGAGTCAACTAACTTTTTTCGCTAATATTCGCTTCTGTTTTATTTCGTGTCTTCGTTTCGTCCACAATTCATACGAATTTGCATGACTACTCGCGAAATCGTAATCGTTGTTTTGTTTTGCTTTGTTTTCAGTATATTTATTGATTATTGAGTCTGAATATTATAATTATAGTACACTGTGAAGGCTACTGATTTTGATTTGTTGATTTCAGTTTCTAAAGAAAATTAAAAGAAAGCAAATTGTGAGGTAAAAGGCGTCATGAGCTTATTAGAGTGAAAAGCTTTGAATTTGTTTTTTATGTGATACACGAGAGGTGTGAGGGTATATTTTGTGCTACTAACCAAATTTTGCAGATCCAAAGAATGTCTGAAAACAACGAATCAGCGACACAAAACGCTAACGTGGTTTCCAATTGCGAGCCATAGGCTAGCAACTTGAGCTGTTGTCCAAGACGTACAAGGTTCTGAAAGGTGAGGTGAATTCGATAAAGCAATAGAATAGTGAGGCTGGTCGCCGAGGAAATACAGTCCCTAGGCTCTACGGAATGTCAGATCTAATTTTGAAGAGTTTGTTGACGAAAACGCAGATGCGGGTGAAGACGACTATGATTTTGCATCTGCTAGCCAAGGAATCAGGTCTGGACTAAACAAGGCTAGGAGGAATGTGAATTTTTGTGGCATGGGCACTTATGAAGATATGGATGGGGACTTGGACAACATCAAACTGAAAATTCCTAACTTTCAAGGTAAAAATGATCCCGAGGCTAATTTGGAGTAGGAGAAAAAGGTAGATTGGATTTTTGATTGCCATAGCTATTTTGAACAGAAGAAGGTGAAATTGGTGATAATTGAGTTTACGAAGTATGCATTGATTTGGTGGGATCAAATTATAATCAAATGGAGGAATGGGGAGTGACTCGTTCAGACTTGGGGGGAGATGAAAGTCTTAATGAGGAGACAATTTGTGCCAAACCACTATTCCAGAGACTTATATCTGAAGCTCCAAGGTCTGAATCAAGGTAAAAAGACAGTATATAAATATCACAAAGAGATGGAGATAGCAATGATTCGGGCCAATGTTGTTGAGGATAGAGAAGCCAACATGGCTAAATTTCTTAATGGGTTGAATCGGGACATTGCCAATGTGGTGGAGCTCCAGCACTATTGGAGCTAGAGGACATGGTTCATATGGCTACGAAGATGAAGAGACAACTTAGGAAGGGACATGTTCGGCCTGCGTTTAATTCGGGTTCTTCATCATCTTGGAAGCCAAATCTAAAAAGAGAGGGTATTCTCTAGCCGAGGTCTTTTGTTCCTTCCAGAAACGAAACACCAAAGGCTAAAGTTGATGTCCCTACTGGTGCCAAAGGTAAATTTGAAACTCAACCTAAACGTACTTGTGATGTTAAATGTTTCACGTGTCAAGGACATGGACATTATGCTCTAGAGTGTCCAAATAAGAGATTCATGATTATTAGAGATAATTGTGATATAGAATCTGAAAGTGACAGATCTGACTGTGAAGGCATGCTACCATTGGAGGATAGTGATGGGGATGAGTTAGCATTACCGGTTGAGGAATCCTTGGTTATAAGGCGAACACTTCAGGTTCAGGTCAAGGAAGACGAAGCTAATCACCAAAGAGAGAACATCTTCCATACGTGTTGTTATGTACAAAGCAAGGTGTGTGGTTTAATTATAGATAGTGGAAGCTATGTTAATGTTTGTAGTACCACCCTTGTTAGTAAATTGAATTTGTGTACTGTTAAGCATGCTAAACCATATAGATTGTAATGGCTGAATGATAGTGGTGAAATGAAAGTGACTAAACAGGTCGTGGTTTCATTTTCGATTGGGAAATATGTTGATGAAGTTTTGTGAGACATGGTACCAATGCAAGCAAGTCACATCTTGATGCGAACCTTGTAATCACATGGTTACGTAACCCACACGCAAAGACATCAATTCCCGGAAAGCCAAGTAAATCAGGTTTGATAGGAGTGTGACACAAAGATAACTTGTACCTAGGCACCAGCACTATTGGAAACAGAGAACCCCACCCAACGTTGATTCCCGAACGAGAAGTATAAGGATGATGCCACAAAGACAGTTGTTCTTCGATAAGTTGTTTTTCAGTTCTTTAGAGAACCATGAAAGGGAGATTATCTCACCAACACACACACACAAAGTGCGGCAAACAAGAAGTTTAATTAATCTGAATTGTCTAACTTACATGTCTGGTTATGCCTTTATTTATACTAACTCTAGACTTAAATAAACCCTAATGGACCCCCTTAGGTGGACTTATATTAAGCCCACTTACAATTGACCCAAATAAGTAATAATATCCCAAAGACTTAGAAGAAAATAATAAAAATCTGAAAATTACCATCCTAAATATGCTAGAATTAGATTTATCAACCTTAAGAAGTCTTAAATAAACTAGGAAAAATATGATTTGAAAAATTTGCTTCGCTGCCCCCCTTGATGTCTTTGATTAGCTTGGATTTCCTTGATTAGCTTGGACAACTAAGAAAATAAATTTCCTCCTTTGTTGCTGATTTAATTACTTTCCTTCCTAAGTTAGGAAAAGAATTAAATAATCTTCCCCTCTTTAGGAATAAGATATGGCCAACCTCCCCATTGTGAAACATGTGTATCCATATGGGGCTTGTGATATCGAGAATCCAAAGAATGTGATGTGCATCATGGGAATTATAATCCATCTTGTAAAGCTAAAACTAATATGCAAGAGGATTCAGATGGTCCAATGACAAGAGCGAGAGCGAAACAACTACAAAGGGCCTTGACGAGTCAAATTGGAATGATTGAAGCTGCATCGGAGTTAAAAATCAGCAATCAATTTGAAATTGGTTCAAGGATGTTTATTTGCCTACAATTGGAACTTGGAGATGGGAAAAGCCCTTAATGGTTCTTTTGATGCTGGGCTACTTGAATTTGGGTTGATATGCAAATAAGTGAAGGAATTGATGCTGTATATGGTTAGAACAGCAAATGAATTTGAGGTCATCCATTGCATGTGAAAACAAGACTAATCTAGGTGGATTTCAAGTTCAGAACATGTTCTAACCATGATTGCATTGGACTTTTGTGTAAGAAGATATGGTTGTTTTAAATTTGATCTATTTATGTTAGAAAGGTCAAAAAACGTGTGCTACTTAATTTGTCTACGTTAGTTTGTCAAAGTCTATTTTTTGGGCTTGACTTCTTCCATGTTGAATTTTTCCCAACTTTGGAGGGATGTTCCAATTATAAATATAGTATCAGAATATGTAATAAAGAACTTTTGGCCAATATTTGAAACTTAATTCATAGAATTACGAGTTGTTCTTCCAAATTGATTTTGTGAAGAACCCTACCTGACTTATCACTCTTCAATCACAAAGAGTGTGGCGTCGAAATCCTAGATTGATCTTTGTGGCGTCCAGATTGACTTATCAAAGTATCATTCTAGTCTATCCCCCATCTTATTTACCTTAAAATCACTATAATCCAGCCTAAACACCAAAAGAAAGACAACACAACCAAACCCATCTTTCATCCATTTTCGTCAGATTCATTGTTGCCGGATTTCGAATCATTCAAGGCACATCAGAATGGTAATGTTTTCAAGGTAAATGGACATCGTTTGAAAGTTTACTTTGACAATTTTTCAATTGAAAATGACTCTATTGAATTGGGTACTCCTGTATATAAAGATTGATTCTTTTTCTCATATTGTTTTTGTGTTTCTTTTTGGTGTGACTTTTGTTTTGCTAGTTTCTCTCACCCCGGTCAAATGGCGGATAACGGTACTCCGTGACTCTTAAGTCGGTTCTTTCAGTTTCCCATGATAACTGATATCTGTGTGTATATTTGTGCAATTCTTTGCTGTTTCTCCTTTCTTTGCATCTCTTTTCCACTTCTCATCTAAAAAAAATGGACACCACTCTTGAAAAATTAAAAAAGTATTTTCCTGCTCTGCCTAAGAATGCCATTACAAAAATTTACCGTGCTAGGTGTGAAAGATTGAGATTGTTAATGAACCATGGAATTCCTGAAGATATTCGCTGGCTAATTAAAGCAAAGGTCCGATTATTAGGTGAGTCCTCCAATTCTTTCATTTCATACATGCCTGGAACAGGTAAAAGCACTTTTGCAAAGAAACGTTGTGCAAAAAGATTGAAAGTCTGTCACAGATGTGCTAGATGAACTTGTAATGCAAAATGTCGTTCTTTAGGAATGGTATCTGTAAACCGCAAAGATAAAATACAATTCATTAAGGATGGCCTGAGTAAGGAGTCTTTAGATAATCTTCTATTGACTCTTGAGACGCACCCTAATGGAAATGTGCATCGTGCAATTCATGATTTATGGCCACAATTCCATAAAGAACATGCTCGATATAGTCTTGGGAATCTGACTAAAAAAGACCCTGTTTGTCAGTTTTTAAGAAAACTAGATGGGAAGCATATCCCCGACCTATAAAGGGCGTTTAAGCTGTTCTTGGACGTAAAACCAAGGGAAGATGTGAGCCACAATCACAACTGCTTGTACATACATATTTTTTAAAAAAAAAAAAATAATAAAATAATAAAGAGAGAGAGGCTCTAGCTGGCCTACATATAGGTGGTATGATTGCATTTTCAATTTCTCATCTATAAAATCTTCTCTTCCTTCCCTTTATTTCTACTCAACCCACAAATTCAACAGATATTGAAGTGTGTAGAAATGGCAGGTTCCTCGAGTCATCAAATAAGAAATATTTGTGTTTTCGGTGGATCTAGTCCTGGGAAAGAAAAAGAGTTTTTAGAATTAGTAAATCATCTTGGTTAGGTTAATGCTGAGAGAAAGATTCATTTAGTATATGGAGGAGGCAGTTTTGGGAGTCGTCCCCAAAGCTTTAGCAAAAGAGGACCTCCTTGGAAAAACAATTGGAGAGGTACTATAGGTCTCCACAATGTCTGCTCGTCTGAATACAATGTTTAAACACGCTAATGCCTTCATTGCCTTACCAGATGGTCAGGGCTCATTAGAAGAGATCTTTCATATTTCCTCTTGGGCCCAACTGCACATTCACCATAAACCTACAGGTTTGTTAAATGTTAATGGTTTTTATGAGAAATTGTTGTCTTTTCTTGATTAAGCTGTGGAACAGGAATTTCTAACATCTTCGGCACAACAAATCATAATCTCTACTGCTACTGCTGAATAATTTATTGACCAACTACAATCTTTCATCCCTATAATTGATCCCTCCAAGAGTCGTATAAATTGTTCAACTAAGAAAAGCTGTAAAAAGCTTAGATTGGATTTGAGCCTTTGTTTGTGAAACCTAGTTTCTTTTGGTTTTATTAATATCTTATTATTTTGTTTTGTTATTTCTTATATTTGTTTAAGTGTGTTTTAGGTTTGTCAGTGTTCGTTGTTTCAAGTGATGTCTTCTATACTCTATCTTTCTACCTTAGGACATTGAGGACAATGTCTCATTTTGGTTAGGGGGAAAGGGTAGTAGTTGATATTAAAAAAAATAATAATAAATCACTAACTGTGTTTTCTTTTTATAAACTATTTGCAAAACTGTTATTAGATGGCAGAGTAATGAGTATTGACTCTTGAGACGCATCTTAGTAAACATTTATAACAAGGTCTATTATTACACTTCTTGAAATATTCAGGTTTACAAACTCTCGCATGGTTATCACTTGACTCTGCTCATATACTCATTTAACAAGTATTCGTAAACCTTCATTTTCACACACACTTTAACATATAATTGTGGGTTGCATATTGGATTATTACATTATTAATATTCTTTTGTTAAAGGTAACAACTAAATAAAAAGGATAGTATGTAATTTTCAAAAAAAAAAGTATATATAATAAAAAAACGTAGATAAGTTTGGTTTCATAGCCTCCCTAATCTAAGCAATTAAGCCCAAAGGGGTGTTTTAATACCTAATACCCTAAAGTCAACTGACTTTGGAGCTATTGGCCCAAAGCTTGTTACATGGATTAAGGAGAAAAGTTTAAGGGAATCAAACATTGCACTATCTACGTATCAGTATCTATAACCTGAGTTATTAAGCTCGAAGGGGTGTCTCAACACCTAATGCCCTAAGATCAACTCGTTTGGGAGTCATTAGCCGAAAGCTCGTTACATGGGTTAAAGCAGCATTGTGTTTTAAGTTATATATAAAGGACAAAAAGAAGATAATAATCCCAACCCAAGGAAGTTAACCTAAAACATTATAACAAAATCTTGTTTTCTTCCAATAAAAGCCCCATCATCTATGTTTTTATAAATTGAGCACATAAAAAAAAAGGTTTATTAATATTTTGTTTAAAAGGTATTGAGCAGATATATAAATTTAATGAGAGTTTATTTACTTTAATAGATTAATGGAAGTTAAATGATGAATGCCTTGCTTTGTGGAACTTGCGAATTGTTTTTCTATTTTAACGCTTTGATTACTAGGGACTAGTAATAAGCTGGTTGGGGGGTGTGATTAGTACTTAAAAGTGTATTTTTATCAAGGTTTTATATCATCATTTTGCACTTGAAGTATCAATAACTCCTTAACTAGAGCATGTTTTCTAATAACAGATTTGATAATATAAGATAGCTTTAATTAATGGTAAATGTTCATTTTAAATGCAGGCATATCTCACAATTCAAAGGATTGATTGATGTGATTAACTATTGAAAGTGAAAGGAAAAAGAAACGGTTAAGCTTAAAAAGGAGATGCCGATTCAAATCAAATTGGAACACTGTTCAGTTATTGGGTTATATCTAGAGCTATAGATCTTGGATTTCAGCTTAATTTATATGGATGGAAAGCTAAGAAATAGGCCTACAATGTTCATGAATAGTGTAAGACCCAAATCTACCGTTTTTAAATTCAATGTTTGGCCACAAAAAAGAAGTCAGAATCTGTCCTGTAATCCAGCTCAAAAACACTGCTTAGAATTTTACATATATCTGCAGTTTTAGAAGGCCAAATGACGTGAAATTTGGTGGGTGGAAGGAAAAGACAATGTCCAACAACTTTCATGAAGATGATTTGCTCAAATTCTGATGGTAACAATGACATTTTGTCCAGACAAGAGCTTGAGGTTTATCCACCACGTCCACCAACAGCACTACTCAGTATTTTAGCCATATCTCGAGCTCTAGTTATCCAAATGCTCTGAAGATAAGATGATTTCCAATAACTTTCATGAAGAACACCTTGCCAAATTCTGAATGGATCAATGTCATTTCATTCAGACAAAGTGCTTGAGTGTTGCTGTCCACCAAGTCCACTAAATCAATAGTTGGCCACTACATCAATAATCAATTACCAAATGAATAGTTTTGAATTTTAGCCTATAAAAGGAGGCAGCCATTCATTTAGCAATCTTGATTCTAAGATCAAGATCATGTTCTTGCTCTCTCTTTATTGTTGTAATGCTTAAGTTTTATTTTCATTAATCTCTTGTTTATGCTTTTCATTTCCTTTACTATACTTAGTTAACTATGTTCTTATCTTGTTTATTTATGTTCTTTTTCTTTATTATGTCTAGCTAAGTTAATTATGTTAAGGTGACAAGGTTTCACTAATGGTGTTAGAACAAGTATAATATGAACTCAACATGGACTTCAATGCTTAAATCCTAAACAATTTGCTATTAACATGTCTTATCTTTTTTATCTTATCAATCCTTAATACCTTGCTTGTTAAATGGTTAATCTAGATTTGTGTATAACACTTAGTACATCAAATACTTGATCCTTCATAGTTTTTGGCCGACATCGTTACTATGAGAGGAACTTGATTTGTTGTCAACATAAGTTAGCATCATGAATGCTTGATAAAATTTGTAAGGATGGTATTATGTAAATAAGATGATTAATATGATCATGTTGATAATTTATAAAGAGTTTATATTTTACTTATCTCTAATACTATTAGTGAACCCTCTAACCTTAACATTTGTTTTTATCATTGTTTAATCTTCTTTAATAATCTTATATCTCAAAGTCCTCTTTAAATTATCATCATTGTTGTTGTTGTTCTTCTTCTTCTTCTTCTTCTTCTTCTTCTTCTTCTTCTTCTTCTTCTTCTTCTACTTATTATTATTATTATTGTTGTTGTTGTTGTTGTTGTTGTTATTATGATTACAATTTATATAGTTCACCTCCCTGTGGTTCGATCTCGGTCTTGCTGGGTTATTTATTACTGTGACACTCCTGCACTTGGGATAAGACATCAACTCTTTGATCGTGTCATATCACAAGGCTGAATCGTATCAACTATAAAAGTAGTGACTGACAAGAATTTCAAATAAGCACGCCGTACTAACCACTTGCATACATAATTTTGAAAGATAACCACAGCGGCTCTCTTTTGTCTTTCATTCTTTTGGCGTTGTACCTCTTTTTCCCATAAAGCTTGAAGATCATAGAATAATCTTCTACACTTACCAACTTCTGGTTCTAAAACCCCTAAACCATGGCTTAGTTTTTCGCATCGTTAATCTACAATCCTCCTCTGTTCCCTCTCCCTTGGTGAATACATGACAAAAATAGGGAAAAAAAAACAAGAAGAAGACAAAGACAAGAATAGAGTTTATAACAGGAAGAACAATAATTTAGACTCGAGATTACAAATTTGACTTTTGTTTGGACCAGAACTGATCGAAAACAAACAAATATGAAATTGATGAGAATGACTCAAACAACAGCTAAATATCCCAAATATGATGATAATACACTGGAAGGAATAAAATCAACAGAAACAAAACAAATTTTGAAAGACAACACAAAACAAACAATTACAGAAAGACAAAACCTGATTCTGAAAACTAAAGAAAACACAATCAAAATGACCTCGAATTTAATATATAATATTAGAATACCAAGAAAACAACAAATCTGGGTACAATTTTAGCCCAATCCAACAGTCAGATTAAGAATTATGACTGTTGCCTTAAACTTGGAGTGTTGCGCTTTTTACGCCAAAATCCGAATCTGACCTTACTTGGGTCGTATCACAAGGCTGAACCGTATCAACTATAGAGCTCCTCCTGAGAAATCCTTCTTCACTACATAAGGACCTCATCATTTGGAGCCCATTTGCTTGGATTTTCCCCTAGTAAAGGTAATAGCTTCTTCAGTACCAGATCTCCTTCTTGGAATATACGAGGTCTACCCTTCTTGTCATATGCTTTGACCATCCTTTTTTGGTAGAGTTGATGATGACATATTGCAGGTACCCTTTTTTCACTGATCAGATTTAGTTGTTCATAACTCACTTTGGCCCACTCAGCCTCTTCTAATTGTGAATCCATCTGACCTTAACACGGGGATTTCTACTTCCAAAGGCATCACCTTCTTAGTCCCATACACTAGAGAATACGGAGTAGCTCTTGTCGAGGTTCTCACTGCAGTGCGATATACATGGAGAGCAAATGGCAACATCTCATGCTAGTCTTTGTAAGTGACTACCATTTTCTGAATAATTTTCTTGATGTTTTTGTTTGCAGCTTCCACAGCACCATTCATCTTCGCCCTATATGCTGAGGAATTTGCATGCTTGATTTTCTATTTAGTACAGAGCTCCACTATTTTTTTGTCGTTGAAATTCTATGAATTATCAGTCACTATTTTTTCGGGCGGACCATACCAACAAATCAAGTCTTTTTTGATGAACTTTTTCACCACCTTTTGTGTCACATGGGCATATGAACTGGCTTATACCCATTTTATGAAATAATCAATAGCTACGAGAATGAATCTATGCTCATTGTTGGCTATTGGGTTAACTGGCCCAATCACATCAATTCCTCACATTGCAAATGGCTAGGGAGATGCTAGATTAAACAGAGGAGTCGGAGGTGCATTGACCTTATCACTATGCACTTGACATTTGTGACATTTCCTGACATAGTCGATATAGTCTTTCTCTAACGTCATCCAGAAATAACCAACCCTTTGTATTTTCCTTGCTACCATATGGTCGTTAGCATGAGTTGAGCAACTCCCTTCATGAACCTCTCGTAAAGCATTTCTAGCATCTGTCTCGTTCAAACACCTTAGTAAGGTTTTGTCAAATGATCTTTTATACAGAATCTCTCCATCTAAATAGAAATCCTTGGCTAATCTTCTTAGGGTTTTCTTATCCATCTTTGATGTTCTCGATACAGGAGGAACAGACAAAGGTAGACTTTGTAAATAATGCTTAATTTTATTGAATGCCTCCTCACACTCCTCATTCCAAATCCCAGGATTCTTTTTTCTTAGTAGTCAGAAAATAGGTTCACATGTTGTGGTCAACTGAGCTATAAATCGAGCGATTTAGTTCAATCTTCCAAAGAACCCTCTTAACTCCTTTTCGATCTTTAGGGATGGCATAGATTGGATGACCATTACTTTATCAGGATCTACCTCTATACCTCTGTCGCTTACCACGAATCCTAGCAGCTTTCCGGACTTGACCCCAAATGAATATTTTGTAGGGTTGAGCTTTACTTCGTATTTCCTCAACCTTTCAAATAGCTGTCTTAAAACCTTTACATGATCTTCTCCCTTCTTGGACTTGGCAATCATATCATCTACATACACCTCAATTTGTTTGTGCATCATATCATGAAACAGAGTCACCATGACTCTCTGATAGGTGACCCCTGTGTTCTTCAGACTAAATAGCATAACCTTGTAACAATATGTTCCCCAAGGTGTAACAAAAGTTGTCTTCGCCTTATCTTCCGAAGCCATTTTTATCTGGTTGTATCTTGAGAAACCATCCATAATAGTACGTGGAATTATGTGCAGCATTGTTCAACCAAAACATCTACATGTGGTAGTGGAAAATCATCTTTGAGCTAGCTTTGTTCAAGCTCCGGAAAATCCATGCAAACTCTAATCTTTCCCTCTTTCTTTGGTACAACAACAATATTGGATATCCATTGTGGATATTTAACTACTTCTAGAAAGCCTACGTTCCACTGTTTCTCGATTTCTGCTTTGACTTTGATCCAAACATCTGGGTGGGCTCTCTTTAATTTCTACTTAACTGGTTTACGACCTTCTTGATGCGAACCTTGTGATCACATGGTCACACAACCCACACGCAAAGATACCAATTCCCGGAAAGCCAAACAAATCAAGTTTGATAGGAGTGTGACATAAAGATAACTTGTACTTAGGCACCAACACTATTGGAAACGGAGACCCCCACCCAACGAATATTGATTCGCGAACGAGAAGTATAAAGATGACGCCACAAAGACAATTGTTCTTTGATAAGTCGTTTTCAGTCATTTAGAGAACCAAGAAAGGGAGATTATCCCACCAACACACAATAAGTGCAGCAAAGATATTTATTGATCTGAAAATTGCGTAACCTTACATGTTTGGTTATGCCTTTATTTATATTGACTCTAGACTTAAAGAAACCCTAATGGACCCCTCTTAGGTGGACTTATATGAAGCCCACTTACAATTGACCCAAATAAGTAATAATAACCCAAAAACTAAGAAGAAAATAATAAAAATCTGAAAATAATCATCCTAAATATGCTAGAATCAGATTTGTCACCCATAAAAAGTCTTAAATAAACTAGGAAAAATCTGATTTGAAAAATTTGTGTTGATGCCCCCTTTTGATGTCGTTGATTAGCTTGAATTTCCTTGTTTAACTTGGACAAATAAGAAAATAAATTTCCTCCTTTGTTGCTGATTTAATTACTTTCCTTCCTAAGTTAGGAAAAACATTAAATAATCCTCCCCCTTTTAGGAATAAGATATGGCCACCTTTCTTACTTAATTAGGAGAATAAATTGCTGACTTTTATCCTTATAGCATTAGGGAAAAAAAAAAGCCTAACAAGGCTGGTATTGGGCCGGACACATCAACCCCTTGTTCCACACGAATTGGGCTCTTCTTGGACCTGAACTAGATGAATTAAAAGTTGTACTTCATGTCCCTTAAATGTCCTAAGCCCCTCTATGTCTATTTTGTTCCATATGTTCTGAACATGCCCATTCAATGCTTCTTTAAGCTTTTTTGCCTTAGGTCTTGTGATTGCCCAAATTGGCACCTTTAATGGATTGTTGGCATGATTAGACTTGATGTTGGGCTGATCCGCATCACCCCCTCTTTAAAAGGATTCGACCTCGAATCATCACCTACATCAAACAGAGTAAGATCAGAAACATTAAAGGTAGCACTAACACCATACTCACCTGGCAAATCAACTTTATATGCATTGTCATTAATCCTCTCAAGGATCTGAAATGGCCCATCTCCTCGTGGTTGTAGCTTTGATTTCCTATGGGCCGGAAATCTCTCCTTGCTCATATGCACCCAAACCCAATTGCCAGGCTGAAAGACAACATGTTTGCGCCCCTTATTGGCTTTGGTCGCATACACATGATTCCTCTTCAATCTGTTGCCGCACACTCTCATGAGGTGTTTTCACCACATGTGCTTCACTATTACCATCCAAACTAACCCATTGGAGTTAAAGGAATCAAATCGAATGGGGTGTTGTTTCGAATGCAAGGATCTTTGTTGGAATGTCTAGAACTTCGAATTTGGTCTTCAAATCAAATCGAATGTATCATTTGTGATAAGCTTGATTTGATGAGGAATGTCGTACCAACAAATGAAAACAAAAGGATCCAACGAGCTTGGAGGGTGAATACCATAGATTCTTAATTTGTTGGTTAGCTGGTTGTATTGGTTTCCCTCACGAATCTAGTGAGGTTTCAGTTTTAGGGTCGGTGGCTAGCCTGTAGCCATCTGTTGTTTTATGTTTCTGTTATCATTGTAAATCTGGGGTATGCCCCTTATAATGTTTGTATCTTCTTCTTTTAATACATACGTCAACTTACCAAAAAAAAAAGAGTTAAAGGAATCAAATCCATTGAAGTTAAAGGGTTAAATCCATACACAATTTCAAATGGTGAAATTTCAGTAGTAGAGTATACACTACGATTATATGTAAACTCTATAAATGGCAAGCAATCTCCCCAATTCTTTAAGTTCTTTTGAATGACAGCACATAGAAATTGTGTTAAGGTCCTATTAACTACTCCGGTTTGTCCATCTGTTTGGGGGTGACAAGTAGTTGAAAACAACACCCAATTTGCCCTATAACACCTTCCAAAAATAGCTAAGGAACTTAACATCTCTATCAGAAACAATGCTCTTAGGAACGCCATGAAGCCGTATTTTCTCCCTAAAGAACAAATCAGCAATGTTAGTTGCATCATCGGTTTTATGACATGGAATGAAGTGTGCTATCTTTGAAAACCTATCAACAACTATAAAGATGGAATCCCTACCCCGTTTTGACCTTAAACCTATGACAAAGTCCGTCGAAATGTCTACCCATCGTTCTTTCAGTACAGGCAAAGGCATATACAAGCCATATGGTTGAGTCCTTGACTTTGCTTTCCTACAAGTTATGCATTTATCACATATGCGTTGCACATCTTTTTTAATTTAGGCCAATAAAAATGCTCATGCAACACATCCAAAGTCTTAACAACACCAAAATGCCCCATCAACCTGCCCCCATGTGCTTCACATACAAGCAATTCACGCATACAACTTAATGGAACACACAAATGACTCTCTTTAAACAAATATCCATCAAGTCTATAAAACTTCCCAAAAACCAAAGTTTCAAAAGCATTGTAGATATTAGCAAAATCACTATCATCCTTGTACAATTCTTTTATGTGTTCAAATCTTAGAAATCTAGCATCCAAAGTAGATAAAAGAATATACCTGAGCGAAAGTGCATGCATAATGATTTCTTTTCCTTGCTTATACTTGATCACATACGGAAAGGTTTCAATAAATTCAACCCATGTGGCATGTCTCCTACTCAACTTACCTTGCCTTTTCAAGTGCTTCAATGATTCATGATCAGAATATATCACAAACTTCTTTGCCCATTTGGCATGTCACCTACTCAAATTTGTTCCATATGTTCTGAACAAGCACATTCAATGCTTCTTTAAGCTTGTTCGCCCTAGCTCTTGTGATTGGCCCAACTGGCACCTCCAATGGGTCGTTGGCATGATTATGCTTGGTGTTTGGCTGATCCGTATCACTTACTCCAGTGGGATCTTGTGTATTACGATATTTGTATCTAAACCAGGCATATCCTCGTAAGACCAAGTGAAAACATCTGCATATTCTTGTAGTAGGGCGATCATCACTAACCTTTGCTTAAGAGTAATTAAGGTCCCTATTTTCAACTCTTTCTTGGATGATCATTAGCCACATTTATGGTTTCAAGTTCTTCTGTAGCTTTGTGAATTCTCTGATATTGCTTTCATCCCACTCTTCTTCTTCCACCGCAATCACATGCTCGTTAAAGTTTGGCCATTCATTCTTGATGTTAAAGTGTATGTGATGTTGTGGAAGATCCGCTTTCAAGATTCCTGAAAGTGGAAGGTGTCTAGTGTAAATGCGCATATAAATAGACAACTTTTGGGAAATGCATGATCTGATTAAAGCAAAGGTGGGCTCAATGACAAGGATAAAATCTGGCTGACCTCATGAGCCTTGATTATCAACCAGAGTAAATAAAAGCAAGTAAAAGTAAATAAAAGCAATGACAGAAACATGTTAATGCAAACAAAGTTGGTTTACATTTTAAACACTACATGAACATCTTGGGTCACCTAGTTCTGAAACTTATCGCCCAAGGCCAGCTTTCGCACAAAGGTCTTGGGGGAGACTTCTTCTAGAGTATGGACAGTCAGTTGTGGTAGTGATTCATCTTCCACTTCCGCTACCATATTCATGCCACCTCTTTCCTCTTTATCCTTCTCAAAGGTGTGTATACCCATGGTTGATAGTTTTTAACTAAGGCTTTCTGAACCTTTATCAGGTTGCATTACATATGCAGCTTTTGGGAACGATACCCTAAGGGGAGGGATTTTCGGCTCTTCTTCTTTAGGCTCTCTCCCTTCAATCCTAGTCGTTCTTCTTTCCCTTCTCCTACCAGCAACCCATAGATGATCCTCCTTTTAAGGATTATATCCCAGCCCAAATCTTTGATTAAAACATTTCATCTTTATTAGATTAACCCTTTTTAGATTTTCGGTGATAGGGTTATGCTGAAATGGAATCCTGCGCTCCAAAAAACATTGAGTGGCCATCCTCGCTGCTTCTGAGATCTTTGGTATTCTTAGCAATGTGTTCTCAGGCACCCAATCAGTGTTCATAATCTCAAAAGCATGGCTATATTCATCCTTGCAATCTTTCACCTCGATGAAAGGTACGACCACGTTCTTTATCATGAATACTGTTTCCTCAGCTTTGACAGTTACCAACATCCCATTCATGATGTACTTCAAACATTGGTGTAACAATGAAGTTACTGCCCCAGCTGCATGAATCCAAGGTCTTCCCAACAACATACTATAGGAAGGGTGGATATCCATAACTTGAAATGTCACTAAGAACAATTGTGGTCCCACATATAACTCCATTTCCAAATTCCCAATTATCTGTCTCGGTGAGCCATCATATGCTCTTGCCATCATAGTACTGGGCTTCATATGAGATTCATCAACCGAAATTTCTTTCAGCATGTGTTATGGCAACATATTAAGAGCCGAACCATTATCGACGAGCACCTTTCCTATCAGGCAATCCTTGCACCTAGTGGTGATGCACAATGGTTTGTTATGTCTAATTCCTTTAACATCTAACTCATCAGCTGTAAAGTATAGATAATTAGTCATATGGATCCTCCCCACCAAATGTTCCATGGTTTTCTGTTCAATGTCTTGGGTACACACGCCTCATTCAATACCTTTGGCAAGGCATTTCTATGCGGCTTAGAGCTGAGTATCAAGGACATAAGGGAGATCCTAGCTAGAGTTTTCTTTAATTGATCTATTATGCAATATTCACTGTGCTTTATCAACTTCAGAAATTCATTTGACTCTTCTTTAGTTACTGGTTTATTAACCTCCAGTTCTTTGCCCAGGTCTATCACCTCCTTACCCTTTGCTTTTTTTAGCTCCTCAAGTGTGAAGCACCGGCCACTCTGAGTTAGCCCACTAATCTCAGTTTGGAACAAAGGAAGAGGGGTCTCGACATTAGAGGCATAGCCATAATTATAGGGCATTGCATTGTGATTTCTCTTTGTGTAGGAAGGTTTAACCAAGATAAACTTTGGTGGCCCATTAGCCATTGGTTGAATTCTACATACTTCTGACAACTTGTCTTGGCTCTCCATCATTTTTATTTCATCACTGTTCTCCATGGCTTCAATCCTCAATATCACTGTTCTACATAATCTCATGATCCTCATTTTCTCAATTGTTTTGTAAAACTCCATGCAATCATTGATATGATGTCCCTCCTCTTCATGGAACTCACAATATCACTCCCTTCTAGATTATGTTCATTATTCATCTTTAGGAACCTTGACTGTACCAACATACCATGCAACTTCTTCATGGATACTTTCAACCCTTTACTTTGATTCCCAACTTCTACCATGCGCACTCCACTTGTAGCAAGTTTAGGCAAAGGATTGGAATTAACATTGGGCATATCTTCAAAAGACACCTACCCCATCTTGATAAGTTCTAGCAACCTCTTTTTGAAAGGGTAACAAGTTTCAATTCCATGCCCCGAGTTACCAGCATGATACTCACAAATTAATTCTAGTTAGTACCATATGGGAAAGGGTGGTTCAATTGGTGGTAAAATAATTGGAGATATTTGTCTGGTGCTCAACAGTTAGCATACAAGTCTTTTAAGGGCTTGGGTAATGGTGGCAACTACTATGAAGGATAATTTGTATTTAGCCTTTGGTAGTTGTTTGGTTGGTAATTTGTTCTATTGGTTTGAAAAGGTTTAGCAAAGTTTATGTTGGTGGGCATTTGTAGGTTCTCGTAATTTACTTTCTTGCCTTTGTACCCGCCTTTCAAATTGTTATTATCACCTTCTCTTTTCATTCCCATAAAAACCTTTCTTCTCTAACGATTTCGCTATACGCCCAGCTTTAATCCTTTGCGATCCTTTCTACCATACGCACAACATCATAGAAAAGTTGAGAGGAGCTGCCCATTAGATGCTCATAGTAAGGTGCCTTGAAGATATTGGCGAACAGAGTCACCATTTTCGTCTCTATCAAAGAGGGTTGGACATGTGTTGCCTCATCTCTCCATCTTTACGCGTAAGCCCTTACTGACTCCTGGCTCCTTTTTTTCCATTAACATAAGGCTTGTTCTATCCGGAGCAATTTCCAAGTTGAACTTGTACTGCTTAAGAATAGCCTCCACCAAATCTTTCCATTTCTTAACTTTAGTATTGTCCAACTTCATGTTCCAGCTTAGGGCAGATCCCGCCAGACTATCTTGGAAAAAATAGATTAACAGCTTATCATCATAAATCACCTCGGCCATTTTATTGCAGTAAGATCGGAGGTGAGTGTTTGGACATTCCAATTCAATATATTTGATGAACTCTGGTATCCTAAAGTTCTTTGGTACTATGATGTTTGGTACCAAACACACTTTCACTGCTCGCATGGGATCAAACCAATCATTACCCTCAACTGCTCTTAATCTTTCTTCCAAAGCAGACAACTTATCGTAGTTCTTAAAATCAATGGATCTATTACCAGGGGGGTCTATCTGCTGTTAAATCCAGGATGACGGGAGCTTAACTTGGCGAGATAAGGGTGATAGGCACAAAATGTTGTTTTGTCGTTGAATCTACTTCCACGTTTTGAGATGTCCTTTGGATAGAAGCTCAGCCATAATTGGTTTGGTAGACGTTCCCTCCCCGTTTTTGGCTTTCAAAAGTTGCTCGAGCAGATTGGTCATGCAAGCAACTTCATTCTTTACGGATTCTAACTCATTCTGATAATGTGACTCTAAGTGAGCTCTCTCCCTCATTCTCCATTCTTGATCTTAGTCAGGTGTGATAGACTTTGGAGGGGGGACCTATGTTTCACGATTTGGAATGCATATGATAAATTATAAATAAATGCGTGATGAAAATGCATGCATATGTGATGGCTCTGTTCTTTTTTTTGTTTTTTAGAACTAATTCATGACCTTCGTAATCCTTTAGCCAAGATTTCTGAGACAAACTGATTGTTGTAAAAGAATATTTGCCAAGTTCTTATCATGGTTGGTTACCAAAATACATTAGAAAGAAAAAATAGGTCATGGCCTTTCTTATAAATAAGAGTAGCTTATACAAAGTAAAAGAAATAGAAAAAGGCCTTATACATCACTACCCTAAAAGGCATTTCCTCCATTAGCTAAGTCCCCAATAAAGAAGATGACGACCCCCATGTACTCTCGGTACTTTGCAGCATCATTTCCAACTTGGGTGGCTTATTCATGCAACCTTTCTACATAGCGGGTTACTTGCTCGACCTGTTTTGTCATACATCTTATCTTATCATGGAACAAGGTGTTATCGACAATTATCACTTCATTGTTGTTCCCTAAGGCTTCATTACTTCTTTCCAATATTCGGACCATTACCTCCAACCGTGCCACGTTATCTGTTGCCCTTTGTAGCTCTTCTCTCTCGATATCTAGCTCGACTATTTTGAAGTTAATCTGAACAGCAAAGCTATCAATATAATCCTAACATTCTTGACGTTCTTGTTTAATCTTATTCAACCCTTCTTCCATCTCAAAGTAATGGCTCCTTAACTCCCTCAACTCCTGATGCGAACCTCGTGATCACGTGGTCACGCAACCCACAATCAAGATTGAGATTTGATCCCGGAAAGCCGAAATAGGTCTGATAGGAGTATGACACAATGGAAACCTGCCCTAAGGCACTAACACTATTTGATTGAGTAGAATGACACCACGAAGCCAGTTAATCTTCGATAAGTCAGATTCAGTTCGTTCAAGAACTGAAGAATGCAAGAATCACTCTCACACGTTAAAACTGAAAAATTCAGAAGTAATTATCATCAAAGCTGCCGAAATTTTGGCTTACATGAGTTTAAATAGTTCTTGAAAAGTTAACCCTAATGGACCCCTTATGTGGACATAAATGAGGTCCACTTAAAACTGACCCAAAACCCTTATTTGCTTTAGAAGTGTAAAGTCTGTTCTTTTTCTCTATTTGCAGTCGAACTCCCTCATGGAGTTGTCTCACCATCTTTGCCTTCTTTTCACCATCTAAACTTACTTTTTCTTCAAAAGGCAAAGGAATTAAGTCCATAGGAGTCAGTGGATTAAAACCATAAACAATTTCAAATGGAGAAAAACCAGTGGTCGAATGCACAGTTCTATTGCAAACTCAACAAAAGGCAAACATTCTTCCCAACTCTTTAAAGTTATGGGCTTTTTAGTTTAGGGTTTTGGGTCAGTTTTAAGTAGACCTCATTTAAGTCCACATAAGGGGTCCATTAGGGTTAACTTTTCAAGAACTATTTAAACTCATGTAAGCCAAAATTTCGGCAGCTTTGATGATAATTACTTCTAAATTTTTCATTTTTAACATGTGAGAGTGATTCTTACATTATTCAGTTCTTGAACAAACTTAATCTGACTTATCGAAGATTAACTGGCTTCGTGGCGTCATTCTACTTAATCCAATAGTGTTGGTGCCTTGGGGTAGGTTTCCATTGTGTCACACTCCTATCAGACCTATTTCGGCTTTCCGGGATCAGATCTCAATCTTGATTGTGGGTTGCGTGACGACGTGATCACGAGGTTCGCATCAACTCCTCTTCTTGTATTTTCAGCTCGGATTGCAAAGCTATTCTTCGTCCTTTCAAAGACTTAGCTCTCTTCTGGTAATCTCTCATATTAGACTCAGCTCTCTTTTGGTGATCTCTCATATTAGACTCAGCGGTTTTCCTTGCACTTCTTTCTTCCTCTATATTGATCTCAGCTAGCCGATTCTTTTCCTTCTCATCTTCCAACTTCTTTGTAAGACCGCTTCTTTCTTTCTTCAAGGAATTTGTCGTCTCTTTATCAGCATTCATCTTGCCTTTTGCTGATCTCTTGATCTCGGCCAATTCTTTTTCAATGAGCCCATTCTTGTTAGCCTACTTAACACATTCGTTTATTCGATTCCTTAACTCATTCTGGACCCCTTTTGTTATTTCCTCAGTGAAGTGCATCATGGGAATTATAATCCGTCTTGTAAAGCTAAAACTAATATGCAAGAGGATTCAGATGGTCCAATGACAAGAACGAGAGCGAAACAACTACAAAGGGCCTTGACGAGTCAAATTGGAATGATTGAAGCTGCGTCGAAGTTAAAAATTAGCAATCAGTTTGAAATTGGTTCAAGGATGTTTATTTGCCTACAATTAGAACTTGGAGATAGGAAAAGCCCTTAATGGTTCTTTTGATGCTGGGCTACTTGAATTTGGGTTGATATGCAAATAAATGAAGGAATTGATGCTGTTTATGGTCAGAACAGCAAATGAATTTGAACCTGAATTTGAAGTCATCCATTGCATGTGAAAATAAGACTAATCTAGGTGGATTTCAAGTTCAGAACATGTTCTTTCTAGATTGTCCAACCATGATTGCATTGGACTTTTGTGTAAGAAGATATGGTTGTTTTAAATTTGGTCTATTTATGTTAGAAAGGTCAAAAAACGTGTGCTAGTTAATTTGTCTAGGTTAGTTTGTCAAAGTCTATTTTTTGGGCTTGACTTCTGCCATGTTGAATTTTTCCTAACTTTGGAGGGATGTTCCAGTTATAAATATAGTATCAGAATATGTAATAAAGGACTTTTGGCCAATATTTGAAACTTAATTCACAGAATTACGAGTTGTTCTTCCAAATTGATTTTGTGAAGAACCCTACCTGACTTATCACTCTTCAATCACAAAGAGTGTGGCGTCAAAATCCTAGATTGATCTTTGTGGCGTCCAGATCGACTTATCAAAGTATCATTCTAGTCTATCCCCCATCTTATTTACCTTAAAATCACTATAATCCAGCCTAAACACCAAAAGAAAGACAACACAACCAAACCCATCCTTCATCCATTTTCGTCAGATTCATTGTAGCCAATTTTCAAATCATTCCCGGCACATCACTCAGCTACCTCGGCCTTTTCTACCATTCTTTCAATTGCTTATCTTTGTTTTCTAACAGTTGGTTCAAGTAATTTCTCATTGTATTTTCTTCATCCAATTACCTTTCCAGGAGTTATTGTTGCCTTTTGCTTTTGCTGAGATCAATTATACATCTTTCTAGCTGCTCTATTAACTCTTCCTAATAATCAATCATTTTCCTTTTTTGTTGTATTGTTGCTGATTTTGGTGTTACAACTTCAGAAAGCTCTTGATTTCTCCAAATTGTATAATTCTGGCTGAATGATGATTCAAATCTGCTTCCTTCTTCCTTTTTTTTTACCATCAGGGGCCTTTCCCAGTCTTGTTGGATAAGCTTTATCTCTTCAAGGAATGGTTGATGCTTGAATAAACCTGTGAAATTTGCTAAACCCAGAGTCCATGGTACATACTGCATTCCACTCAACTGCCTTGCTACAAGTGCAGGTGCATAACTGATGTATCCAGTTACACTAATCAGGGGGACCCATGTCTTACTTCCATATCTCATTGTGCAGATAGGGTCATTCATCCATCGTGCTTTCCATTTGAAGTTGCTTTGAGGTAGTGCAACATACTTGTCTATCCAAGCTGTCTCGTCCTAGTTCTTCCAAGTTTCCTCTATGGTAACCTTTAATGGTCGGAGGGCAAACCACCAAAAGTTGTTGAAGATGTCCCTTGGTGTTTCAATATGGCTGATGATCCATAAATATAACATAGGGCTACAACATCACATGACTCCTTTTCCATGCATTCTGCAATGGTTAAGTGACAGCATGGTTTCGGCCAAATTTGCTGAAAAAGGATTGATTCGGTCATACTCATATTCTACGAAGACATTTGTGGCTTCCAAACTGATGACTCCAATTTTGGATGGAAATAATACTAGTCCAAAGATGGCGAAGGTCACTAACCTGTATCGTTCATCCCCCAACTTGCCTTCCTCAGCATTCTTCTTCATTCTAGCTTTAATGACATTCCTTAAAACCCCCATCAGCTACTCTACATTGATTGATTTTTCTTAGGCCTAACAAATTGACTACTTCAGAAGCTGTGTCTTTAAATTTTCATCTAAGGTAGATTTTTCGGTTGTTATTTGGAAAATCTAAGATCCTTTCATATTCCTCCATGGTAGGTGTCATATCAATGTTCCCGAAAGTAAAACATGATCCCAAAAGTTCAGGAGGGCTTTGATTGTTGTTGCCTGTATGGGTAACCTCATTAGTTATGTAATTTTCCCATATCGCCTTTCAAAAAGAGTCTCATCCACATATCCCATAATAGACAACAATTTCCCTAAGTCATTTACCATGTGATTTATCTTAGTAATGCGTGGCCACCTACTAGCATCAATTCTTGGACATTTTCCTTTAGCTATCTGGTTCAGCTCAGATTCTTGCCCAAACTCTTGGAAAGATAGGTACTTAGTCATGATTTCAGTTCGGAACCTAAAGTGATGAATTTAACATGATTAATTTTGATGCAAATGAAAGTATATATCTTGTGAAATAAAATGTAGGTTGACTATCTAAGTCTCAAAAAGGTCCCATATCTGCCCAGTGACGGTCTTCATAAAGACAGTTTGGGGGTGTTGCAAGGAATAGTTAAAGCATATACGCCCACCATTACCAAGCAGGCACTCAAATATGAGTTGGGTGTTTCACGCATCTGAACCCTGACCAATAGTCATAGGGCAGATCGCTAATTCCCCTCCTAACTTAATAAGATTTTGTGTGCTTCCCAAAAAATAAATTGTGTAATGCATGAGACAGTTTTATTCAATGCATGAACATACATGTAGATAAATTAAAGCATGTAAGAAAATAAATAAATAAAATAAGCTTATTAACAGAAAACACGCAAACCAAACAAAAACACAATTATCAGACAAAAAAAAAGCTTAGTCCACAAGGTCCCCAGCGGAGTCGTCATTCTGTCGCACGTGTGTTACATCGCAGCGAAAAACATTCACTCTTAAATTTTAGGGGTTGTATTTTCTAAAATGTGGCAAATGTGAGGAGATAAGGAATTCTTGTCTTTTATTAGTAGAAAAATGGAATGAGAGTCGCCACCTAGTATTTTGGTCACTAGGAATGCTAATTGATCTCAGAGATCGGGTATGGGGACTAGTTGCGTAAAGGAAAGGTATTAGCACCCCAAATACGCCCTACCTAAGGTAAGCTGCATTGTTTTATTGTCTAATAAAATCTAAGGTCTTGTTATGTTTTCTTGTTGTTGGTCCATCTACGGTTTAAGAAAAGTTCTCTTCGGTAAAGAGATCCTTATCTTATTGGATAAAACCTAACTATTCTACCGTCAACAAATAATTTAATATATATATATATATTAAATTATTTGTTGACGTTAGAATAGTTAGTATTTGAGAGACTTGGCCATATGCATAAAAATACATTTTTTTTATTTTTCAATATTTTGACGAAAATGAGGTATTTTAATACCAGATTTTTATCTTTACAATATAAAAATACAAACCGATATTGATCAAAATACAGTAAAAAGATTTGGAAAAATCATAGATTTTTTAAATAATTTTTTTTAAGAAATGTTTTTTTTAGCGGGCTAGACCCAGCTAGCTTGCGTGGCTGGGTTGGACCGAGCCAACCCATCTTGGTCACTAGCCCAGGCCAGTGACCAGCCCCAGCCGCCCATGCATGCGTAATATTTTACGCGTGCATGAACAATGCGAAGGTAATTAAATTACCTTCGCACTATTCATCATCCTTCTCGCAGACAACGAGAATGAAAAAAAACAAAGTGTTGCAATTGACGATTTCAGGTGTTGGCTTCTTTATGTTTTATTTTTGTTTTTTTTACATACTAACATGCATCATTTTATTTGCAGGAACTGAGAATAGCAGTGAACATACCTGGTTTTGAGAAGATGAAGACGATGGTGATGGTGTGTTCTCTACTTCACCGTGTCCTCTGCCTCCATTCAGTTTCCTTTTTTTCTCCTTCCTTTTCTCTCCCTTATGCTTTCTCACTATTTCTCCACTCTCTCAGTTTTTTAACTCTCCTAAGCTGTCTCCCTCCTGTTTTTCTCCTCACTGTCACCTCTCCTCTCTCCTTTTTTTTTTCTTTTTGGTTCCTCCTTTGGCTTTTATAGCCAGAAGATGCAGGCATTTTTGGTAACGGTCGGCGTGCATCACGATGGCGAGGGATGTCAGCCGCGAGACGTGCCTCCTGATTTGAAAACGACGCCATTATCACTGCTAACGTCTCCTGCCTTTACTGCCATAGTTGTTGAAGATAGTGAATAGTGCTTTAATGAAAACGGCACCGTTTGGATTCATCTGATTTGGTCATTGAAATTTACGCAATTTTGTAAACAAAGCTCAAAAAAATTGTAATTGGATCCCTTAATTTTAGCGCCTTTTCTGGTATGGTCCTTGGTTTCAGATTGTTTCAATTGAGTCCCTAATTGACCATCAAACTTCAATAATTATGCAATTAAGCCCCTGATTTGACCAAATTAACTCTTCAAAATCATAATTGGACCCCAGAACTTTAATTTCTTCCAATAAAAGCCTAAATTGACTTAAAAATCAAATTTTGTTGTAATCAAACCCTTCATAAATTCAATTAAACCTTAGATAAAATTTAATTGAGTCCATAAACATCTGAATTTGAATATATTTTTTTCAAAAATTGAATTTTCTTTGTCAACAAGACTCTCATTAGTCAACAATATACTGTCAAATTTCAACCTTTTGTATTTTTGAACCTCCTCAACAAATTTTTGGCCATGTTTCGGCATTCTAGCATCCTTTTCTCGCTCCTATTATTTTTTGGATTTCTTCCGAATATTTTTTGATATATATTTTTTGTATTTTCTCATTTTTGTACGGGAACCTAAAAATGGGTAATAACAACTACATTGGCTAACCAAACAGGATACATCACCTCCCTAATAAAACCAACAGCTATGAGCTTATCCAGCTTCTGTGTTACTGCCCTCTATCTTTCACCCTTAAAATTCCTTTTCTTCTATCTGATTAAATAAACAGATGGATCTATATTCAATCGATGAATATCAATTTTAGGACTGATTCCTGGCATATCAGAAGTGCTTGTTGCAAAACTAAATCTTTGGATTTGGAATAACGTTATTAGTGACTGTTATTGTATTGGTGTCAGGGTAGAACCCACTTTAGTGATTGTTTGCTCATTTTCCCCTAGATTAACATCTTTAAGTTCTTCTATAACTTGGGTTTTGACCTCCACCTTTTCTTTCAAGGACCGTTGTTAGTCTGGTTCTAGGGTCTTCTTTCCCTCCAAACAAGTGGAGGCATATTTTCTTGAGTTTAACTAATAACCTTGCACTATGATGACTCTCTTTTGAGTTGGAAACTTTAACACCAAGTACCTGGTGCTGATGGTAGTATTTATCTGATGTAAGAGGGGTTTACCCATAATGGCGTTATAGGTCAAACACATGTTGATGATCATAAAAATATGCTAGAGAGAAACATACCAAGGAGGAGTCCCCATATGGATTGGAACTTCCAAGACGCCTTTAACTGGTACACTTGAGCCTTTTATTCCAATGAGAAGAGTCTTTGCTTGAGTCAGTTTTGAGAGGGATATCCCTATTTGTGCCATTACCTCTCAAGAAAGGATGTTGATTGCACTTTCATCATCTACCAGTACTTAATGAATTTAGTGGTTAGAAATGATTGTAGAGATGACCAAGGCATTTTCATGTGGGAAAGCTAGCCCCTCTCTGTCTTTTAAAGTGAAGATGATGGGCTTATATTACTGGTTTTAAAGACAAGCGGTCATAAGAACCTGTTTCCCATACTTCCTTTTGCCTGTGTTGGAATCACCTCCTACATAGGTGCCTCCTAATATAACATTGATTTTAGGTGCCTCCCTTCTTTGTTCAGAATGGAAATCCTTCGAAATTAGTGAAAATAAACCTTGGTTATCAGTATTTTAATCTCTTTCTTCAAGACATAACAGTCTTTCATGTCGTGCCCTTTATCCTTATGAAAAAGGCAGTATTTCTTAGAAGTATGAGTAAGGTGGTGATTCATAGGTGGAGGGTACCAAACAAAATCTTTGTCTTGGATGGCTATGAGGACTTTAGAAAGAGTAACATTTAGAGAAGTAATACGCATCTCAGCATTCCCTGATTACCTTCTTTTGAGTTTTTCTTGGGTTATTGTCCCATCTAGGAGAGCGATCTCGTTTAGGAGACCTCTCAGTCAAATTATTCTTAGAGAAGAGAGGAGGACTATGACGTAAGTGCCTCCTCTACCTGAAAATGGTTCTCTATCGTTTGCTTCACTTTTAGTAAGCTTTTATTTGTAGGTGATGCGAACCTCGTGATCACATGGTCACACAACTCACACGCAAAGATATCAATTCCTGGAAAGCCAAGTAAATCAGGTTTGATAGGAGTGTGACACAAAGATAAGTTGTACCTAGGCACCAGCACTATTGAAAACGGAGACCCCCACCCAACGAATATTGATTCGCGAACGAGAAGTATAAGGATGACACCACGAAGACAGTTGTTCTTCGATAAGTCATTTTTCAATTCTTTAGAGAACCATGGAAGGGAGATTATCTCACCAACACACACACACAAAGTGCGGCAAACAAGAAGTTTTATTAATCTAAATTGTCTAACCTTACATGTCTGGTTATGTCCTTATTTATAGTGACTCCAAACTAAAATAAACCCTAATGGACCCCTTATGTGGACTTATATGATGCCCACTTACAATTAAATCCAAATAATATAAATAAACCCTAAACTAAGAAGAAAATAATAATAACAATAATAAATTCAAATTCAATATCCTAAATATAATAGGATTAGATTTGTTGCCCTTTAGAAGTCTCATATAAGCTAGGAGAATCAAATCTGAAGGTAGAATTAATTCTGAAATCTTTTTTTTTTTGTAGCTAGCATGAATAAGGAATCCTTGTAAGAAAATGATTCTCAAACATTTATGAATCCTTACCACACTTGAAAACTATGTTGCAGCCCATTGAAGATCTTTGTAGAAATAGGAGATTCCCAAAATAAGCTGCCATATCCTTTTAGGAAAAGAATCCTGGCCAAATAGGAAGTCCACAAGTCAAAATGAAGTAAATAACAAAATTCATACAGCCTCTGTTGACTCGTGTTTCAATGCCTTCCCGAACTCCGATTGACCTGAACTTCTAACCCAACGTAAGACAACATGTCAGAAGACTCTATGTAAACTTTCAGCCCGATCCAATGATCGGATTGAGAATTATGACTGTTTCCATAAAACTGGATAGATGCACTTTTTATTTCAAAATTTGAATTTGACCTTTCCTGGATCGTATCAGTAGGGAATACAATTTCTTCCACAAAGCCTTTTCTTTTACTCCACATATCATTGCTTCAAAGGCCATATGCTCCATTAACTTCTCAACTTTGAGCATTTCCTTGTTAAACCTCTTAAAGCATGCTTGTATGAGATTATTTTTCGCCTAAGTGACCCCAAAGAGTTTTGGAAATTCTTTTTGGCTGAGATGCTAGTGTTGAAATAGGCCACTAACTAGGTACAAAGGTTGCCAAAACTTGTAACAGAGCCTAACTCTAAATTGTTATACCACACCCTTATTGATTCCCTGAAGGTCGTAGGGAGAATCTTACATATAACATAACTATCATGGATGACTAGCTTTATATTGCTTTATATTTTTTGCACATGTTCACTTAAGTTGTAAAACTATCATAATTATCCAATGTAATTCTAGTAGAGATGTAGTCCTTGGGTATATGAGTGTACAACACTCATCTGGATATGAGAGATTCTTTGATCTGATGAGAGGTATAGACCTTCTCTTATATATACTCTCCTTGATGCTTTCGACTCCTATGCCTATAGGGTTCTAAAGAGCTTAAAGTTTCTGGCGTGGAGTGGCACAATACATGGATAGCTTTTTTCTTGTTTTGCCCAGATGGATGTCTAAGAAATCCACTATGTACTTGAGCGTCATTAGAGAACATATGCTCCTTAGAATGGTTAGATGATCTTTAAAGCCAAAAACCCCTTATAGACTTATTTTGCCCACAATTCTCCGAGTAGTGTAACCTTTTATAGGCACTAGGTGTGACCGTTGCTAAAGAGGTGATTAAGAGGATACAAAACTTGTTAAGGTGGCACTAAAACTTGTTAAGGTGTTTTTTTCTTTTATCTTCTGATTCACTAACACTACTTGGATGAGGAGTTGCACATGAGCAATAAGTTACTAAAGTGTTGGCTATGCAAGAGTGTATGTAGAAATATCAATAAACTAACAGGGTAATTAATGGTTTTTTTAAAGATTTCCTACAGACAACGTCAACTAATGATGTCTTAGAACAAGTTATTTGATATTTTGATAGTGGTTAATCAAATGTTAATAGCATTAATCCCCTTCTTCTTAGCAAAGGAAGTATAAAACTAATGGAAAAACCTTAGTACCTGCAAAAATTATCCCTATTGGCGGGACTTAAAAACCCTCAAACGATAACGCCAGTAACTTTACCTGAGAATGAATATAAATAAAAGAAAGAGCTTTAAATTCTAAGAACAAGAGTGTTTGTTCTTGTTTTTTGGTATCATTAATACTCTGAAATATATAAGTTTTTTTAGTAAGAAATTTTTTAAACGTTTTACCTGGATGGTTCAAGGGGTATTTATAACCCTTGAACCTTGTTATGTTTAGGAAGTGGAAAGACTATGAAGTCTTTTGCTTCTGATGGCATTAATAAAGGATAAATATCTCTTACACATCATTAATGAGATGAAAAATTTGTTAAGTCCCTCAAGAAACCTTTTATACATTTGTAGACGTAGGGAAATGATTATATTTGTCATGAATAATTCATATACATAGAATCATATGGTCCTAAAATAGATTTATAAGTCCAACTAGGTCAGTCTAGTCAAACCAAGAAGATATAAGTTTGGTGTCTCGCTAGACCCATAGTGACTAGGGCTTAGCTCATGGCTGTACTCAAGTGCATTAGGTGGAGCATCTTGTTGGATCCATGGTAGCTTGGGCTAAGCTCATGGATGAATCCAAGTATATAGGATTTGACATCTTGCTAGACTCACGGTGACTTAGGCTCAGCTCATAGCTGAATCCAAATATATTTAACTCATAGTTGAACCCAAGTATGACATCTTACCAGACCCATGATGATGTGGGGTCATCTCATGGTGGAACCCTTGTATATTTGATTTGGTATCTTACTAGACCCGCGGTGACTTGGGCTCAACTCATGGCTGAATCCAAGTATATAGGGTGTGACATCTTGCCATATCCATATTCGATTGGGCTAACACTTTATCAATGGATTTGAACTCTTTCAAAGCACAAGAAAAACATCGAGTCAAAAATACTAACTCAGTTATGGATTTATTACAAATTGGCTACGTAGTTTTATAGAAATATTTATAGATCCAAGGAACAAAGTTAAGACCATGAAGGAGTTATGTGGTGTAATATGAGAAATCTGATAAAAAAATTCTTAACTTTTGAGTTAATCATTGGATCGTGTTTAAATTTTGCCTAAAGGTTTCAAAGATCCTAATTATATAAGAAATTTGACTCGCTATAACTAGATGAGGTCGGGAAAACCTTTATATTGAGTTTAGAATGTGTTGTTCGAGCTATTTTTGTTATTTCCCCCCTTTAATTTTGGATTTCTTAGTTTTTAGGATTTTTATTATTTTTTCCTTTAATTTTGGTTTGGTTAAAATTAAGAGAGGCAAACTACATAATAAAATTAAAGTTTTGTATGGTGATCCTTTTTTGTAAAGTTTTTGTGTTACTTGTGCTTGTTTTTTTAATTCTATTTATGTCTATGTCGTTTAGATAGGAAAAAAAAGTACCTATACAGTTGAAAATATCCCAAAACTAATTAAAAATCCATATGTTAATTTTTTTTTATTAACGTGGGTGTCTGGGTTAGCTTATGCGCAACTCGACTGATCCCACGGATCCTAAAGTTAACGACCATGTGGGCCTCTAGTGGCCTTGAGATTTATGAGACTCAAAGTAGTAACATCTAGAGAGCAAACCTAAGGTCTGATCAATTGAGCTACACCCCTTAGAGTTAAAATATATATATATATATATATATATATATATATATTTTTTTATATATATATATATTTCACTACCAAGAGCATTTATTTCAATTTCTATGATTTGGCCCTGGGAACTACTCTACTAATCTACTGATGCTAAAGTAGATTGTAAAGTTATTTCATAGTAAAATAATTTGTATTAAATCAAACACACACCCCATATATATATATATATATATATGAAAATGCCTGCCCCCACATATATATATGTATGTGTGGGTGCATGTGTGTTTGATTTAATACAAATTATTTTACTATGAAATAACTTTACAATCTACTTTAGCATCAGTACTAGTAGATTAGTAGAGTAGTTACCAGGGCCAAATCATAGAAATTGAAATAAATGCTCTTGGTAGTGAAATAAAACATGTATCAAGCGCTAGCAATGTATTTGTTTGCTTTGAATTTGAAATATTGTAATCAAAACCCTTTAATTCTCCATATCTCATTGTGTTTTGCCCGGGTTTGTTTTAGATTGTCATGTACTTTATGATATTTGATGCAATAATTGGGTAGTTTCGGATCTCTGGATGATTAACATAGGTACTGTTTTCAACTTGTTTGAACTTTGAATCTATTATTAAATATTACGTATGGTGTAGAATATTTTTTAAAAAATATTTTTTATTTAAAAATATATTAAAATAATTTTTTTTATTTTTTATTTTTAATATTAATATATTAAAACTATCGAAAAACATTAAAAAATATATCAATTTGATGTTTTTTCAAATAAAATACATTTAATATTTTTTATAATTTTAATATGTTGATATAAAAAATAAAATCTAAAAAAATAATTTTAATATATTTTTAAATAAAAAAAATTCTAAAACACACCCTTGGTATCCATTTAAAAATATTAAATACACACTTAATATTCATTTTGAAACGAGTTCTAGTTTCATTGCAACTCAATTCCAAACATTAACTAAGCAATTTTAGTACTATTTGCTTTTGCGTTTTAAAAATATTTTTGAAAAAATTTAAATTTATTTTTATTTTTTTTTTATATTAGATTAATAATTTTTAGGGTTTTCAAATTATTTTAATATGCTGATGTTAAAAATAAATTTTAAAAAATAAAATAAATATTATTTTAATATATTCTAAATAAATAATATTTTAAAAAATAACTATATTTATAATACCAAACAAGTTTATACTTATTTAAAACACTTATTCACACACCGACACTGTCAAACGGGGGGCTCTTACTTTGGTAAATCGTCTTGCTTTTAATATTTTGCAAGTGAACGAGAGTCCTCCAAGCATCATCATTGCTTCACGCCTTTTAACTTCCGCAGCAAAATAAGGATAATAATCTTTCTTTGTTTAATCTCTAGCCCTACCCAAATTCATTCTTTGTTTTACCTGAAGCCAATTGTCTCGCCCACAATGTAAAATATATATGACAAAATTGTAATATATTATTTCATATTTTTATTTGTAAATTACTAAATTAAAAATAATAAAAGAGTAGAAATCGCATAATTCAACTCTTATACTATTAAATCATTTTAAAGGCTATAATAAGGGTTAATCGCATAATTCAACTCTTATACTTTTCTTATACTTTCATGGTTTTACTTCAATATATATCTTAAAGTAAACCTTGTAATATGAATTTTTAATTAGTTTAAGTAAAAAATAAACACATTCTAAGAAATTTCAATTTAAACTTTTATTTAAAAAAATTATCTTAAGTTCTCTTTCTTTAAAAATTTATATACACAAAAATGAATTTTTCATTTTATAATTTTTATACATGTAACATATTAAATTTAATAATTTATAAAAGTTTTATCGGCTCCTTCATAATTTTAGATAATAAACTATATATTTACTTAATAAATTTTTAAGGATAAATAAACATAAATTGAATTATAGATTTATTGGTTTAATAAATACTATTTTTAGAGCAACAAATATTATATAAAATTGTTTTTAATAAATAATAATTCAATTTTAATTAGGCTAAAAAGATACAATACATAAGCACCGTTAACGGTGCAAACTAGGTTCTTTTCATTTTTATTTTTTATATAAAATTAATATTTTGTTTATATTTTTAAATTATTTTGATGTGTTATTATAAAAAATAATTTAAAAAAATATTATTTTAATATATATTTTTAAATAAAAAATATTTTTAAAAACAAAAACAACATTCAAATAAACACTCTAACAATCCATGCAATTAGATAAAAATATAATAATAATATTTTTTTTTATTGTTCCTATTTTCCTCTCTTTTTAAAAACAACAACAACATTCAAATAAACACTCTAACAATCCATGCAACTAGATAAAAATGTAATAATAATAATTTTTTTTTATTGTTCCCATTTTCCTCCCTCCCTCCCTCAGCTTCACCGACTAATTTCCTTTTAATTAACCCCAAGATTTCATTTATTTACAACCAAGTCTCCATTCTTCAATCCTCAAAATTTTAAATAAACTTTAAGGCAAGATCTAAATTCCAAATCATTTGTTTCCAACTCAGTCTGAGTCAAAGATGCTGGACCGGTGCCTCGGGACTCATCGAGTCCGCCAGATCCAAAGAGCAACCCACCACGGAAAAATCACACTTCTTTGCCTCTTCATGACCGTAGTCGTCCTACGTGGCACAATCGGCGCCGGCAAGTCCGGTACGCCAGAACAAGACTTCAACGACCTCAGAAACCACATCTACGCCTCTCGCAAACACGCTGAGCCACACCGAGTCCTCACCGAGTCGAATCAGTCTAACAACAACAAGAACGACGAAGGGAGTAATGCAAATGATGCGAATAATTATGCCGCATTTGACATCAACAAGATCTTGGTCGATGAAGGAGAGGACGAGAAACCGGATCCGAATAAACCGTACATTCTGGGTCCGAAAATATCAGGTTGGGATGAACAGCGGGCGAAATGGTTGAGTGAAAACCCTAATTTTATCAATTTTATCGGGGCAAACAAACCGCGTGTTTTGTTAGTAACTGGATCTTCGCCGAAGCCGTGTGAGAATCCGGTAGGGGATCATTACTTGTTAAAATCTATAAAAAATAAGATTGATTATTGCAGGCTTCATGGAATTGAGATATTTTATAATATGGCATTGCTGGATGCGGAAATGGCAGGGTTTTGGGCGAAATTGCCTTTGATTAGGAAGCTATTGATTTCGCACCCGGAGATTGAGTTTTTGTGGTGGATGGATAGTGATGCTATGTTTACGGATATGGCTTTCGAGGTGCCGTGGGAGAGGTATAAGGATTCGAATTTTGTCATGCACGGATGGAATGAAATGGTTTATGATCAAAAGAATTGGATTGGATTGAATACTGGGAGTTTTTTGCTGAGGAATTGTCAATGGTCGTTGGATCTTCTGGATGCGTGGTCACCAATGGGGCCAAAAGGGAAGATTAGAGATGAAGCAGGGAAGGTGCTTACCAGGGAACTCAAGAATAGGCCGGTTTTCGAAGCGGATGATCAGTCTGCGATGGTTTATTTATTGGCTACACAAAGGGATAAGTGGGGTGATAAGGTGTATTTAGAGAATGCTTATTATTTGCATGGTTATTGGGGGATTTTGGTTGATAGGTATGAGGAAATGATTGAGAATTATCACCCAGGTCTTGGTGATCATCGTTGGCCGCTTGTTACTCACTTTGTGGGGTGCAAGCCTTGTGGGAAGTTTGGAGATTATTCAGTGGAGAGGTGTTTGAAGCAGATGGATCGCGCATTTAATTTTGGGGATAATCAAATTTTGCAGATTTATGGATTTGCTCATAAATCGCTGGCTAGTCGGAGAGTTAAGAGAGTGAGAAATGAGACAGGCAATCCACTTGAAGCAAAGGATGAGCTTGGCTTGCTTCACCCTGCATTTAAAGCTGTCAAGGTATCAGCATCTTGAGAGGTTTGACGATGAATTCCAATGCAAGCTGCTTTTTTTTTTTTTTTTCATTTTAAGTTATAGTGCATGTCAACTTGCTCGCAGTTGCTGTTATTGCTTGTAGAAGTACTGGATATTGTATTCTGGATGTTCTTTTCCTAATTTTTGTCTTATCAGTGTTTAAATTATATAGATTTTGAAATGAAAGTAATTAGTCTGACTTCTGACTCTAATTTTATTTCATGGTTACTTTACATCTCATCCCACGTTCCTAAATGAAAAGCATCAATTTTGATACTTTTTATTTGGAACCTGCATTTCCAAACGGGTTCTTAGTTTGCAGAAACTCGAGGAAACTATTTTTGTTTTGGAAAAGCTCAACAATTTACTATCCTTTTACATCTCCTTGTGATATTTTAAGTGACACTAATCTCCAATCAGTCCTCATCATGACTTTGAACCGAGTGAGAAAATAAACCATCATACCCAATTTTAGGCTGTATCCAAATTTGTCTTTTAAGATGAGCTGAAGGTTGTGAATTTTGTCCAACTGCTTAGCTAATGCTTATTTATTTAGATATTACTTGGTGAATTGCCAGTATTTTAAAAAACTGAAAAATGAATAGAATGAAATTTTAAATCAAAAATAAAATTCTAAAAACTAAAAGGATTGTGAAAGAAGAAAAAGGAAATAGGGGGACAAGAAAGCACTTTTCCATGCTAATTCAAGATTTGCTGTTTTTGTTTGATTATCAATTTCGTTCCTTTTCTTTTAATTGTTTCTTTCAACTACAAATTCAAAATATTTATCATTAAATTAACTTTTAAGCAAGTTTTAAAATCTAATAAGAAATTTTAAATTTACAACATGCAAACATAAAATATTATCAACCGGTAAAGATCCAAAACAACTCTTTAAATGATGCGATTGGAAAAAAAATTAAAAACTAAAATTAAAAAAAATGAACAACTATTGTAATTTACAGTGAAAGTTGAAAGAGTGCACAATGTTTTTTTTTAAATAGTCTACCTTAATTTTTTTTGTAATTATAATTGCAATGTAATTTATAATTGTCATGTAATTTGGTTTAGAGGTGAACAATGAGGGCAGTAATGCTAGTCTTTTGGAGTTTTAGAATTTTTTAAGTCACCAAAGTAGGAATTTTTGAAGTGATTTTAAAAAACTATAATATTATGTCAAAATTGCATTTCCATACAAATTATTCAAATTATTCATATATTATCCATTATATGTATATAATAAGAAATTATTTAAGCATTTTGTTACTTTTAATGTATGAATAACATGATGTAATTGAAATTTACAACAAAACATTTATTACTACCATGATGGATACGAGATACAACTAAGATAATTAAGATACCTTGATATCATAGAAGCTCACTCCATGTGGCTTCTCGACACGATTTACATAATTTTTTCATTGTGCAAATATAGCAAAAAATTGGAGTTTGTATTCAAATTATATGATTTCTAATTAATAGATTTATGGAAACATTTAACAAATTCTATTTAAACTTAGCATACATATAAAATCGTGGTTGATCGATCATATGGTTGATTATCATCAATCCTAATCAATTATAGTTGATCAATTATGGTTAATTTATAGTTACTAAGACTATAAGTAATCAAACACTCACCTAATATCTTTAAAGATAAATGAACGAGTAGTATGTAAAATGTTATGAATCTTGTTAATTCTTTGATAAGTGAGAGCAAATCAATGAAAAATCAAATTAAAAGAATCCTCTTATAATCACACAATAGATTATTATGAAATCAAAGTTTATCCTAAAAAATATAGATACAAGCTAAATAACAATATTTATATTAGTTAAAAAGTCCTAAATAATACTGGAAAAATAACAATAAAAGTTCTAAATAAAATAGGAAAAATAATTCTAAATCAACCAGAAAACTAATACAATTCTCACATAATAATTTCTAGACCTTATCGCAAGGCCTTTTTGTTGTCAAGTCACAACGAAATTTTAATTAATTATCATGGTGTGCATGACATTGAATAACAAATCTTTCTCCTTGATCGAGGAGGTTTTGGATGTGTTGTGATTAATCATGAAATTATGATTTGAAAGGTTGAGTAGTCGTCACATAGTATTATGGTCACTAGAAAACCTATTGGTTTACAACAGTCTAGGTAAAGAGACTAATTATGCATTGAGAAGACACATCACCCCCAGTGCATCCACCCTACCTATGGTAAACTACATTATTGATTGATTGTTTTTCAAGTCATGTTTTTATTTACTGGTTTGTCTAAGGTTCAAGAAAGGTCCTTATTAGTAAGGAGATCAGTATCTTTGTAGGCTCAAGACAGATCCCCCTCAGTAAAGAGGTCTTTGCTTTATCAGGCTAAACCCTAATCATTATAAGGCTCAAATTTTAATGGTGTATTTATTTTTGTTTTGTATCATTTATACTTGGAGATATATTTTATTATGTAATTTTATATATCTAAATATTAAAGTCTATAATTAATTCCTAATATTTTATTTTTGTCAATTTATTTAATTTAATATTGGAAATATGCATTATATTGTAAAATTCATACCCCAAATATTAATTAAATAAATTGATTTTTATGGTGTTTTTGAAATTTTGATCAAATCCTAATAGATAAACATAAACTTGTTATGATATTCATTAACTAATTTATTTATTTTTTCAAAGTATGATAAAAATATAATTTTTATTTTTATTTTTTTAAAGTATGCATGAAAAGTTTTAGAATTTGGTCATATGCACTCAAATAAAAACATATATATTTTTTTGTATTTTTCAAATAAGGAATTTTAGATGTTTTTTGTTTTTACTAATATTTTTTAAGAAAAGCAAATATTAATACCAAGGCAGTATCTTATAGTATAAGTTTATAGTTGTTGTGACGTGCACAATGTCGAATGGTGGAGTTGTCTCCTAGGACTGAAGGGTGTTTTTTGATTAAAAGGTTCAGGAGTTGCCACTTAGTATTATGGTCACTAGAAAACCTAATGGTCTATGAGAGTTTAGGTAAGAGGATTAGTTGTGCAAGGGAAAGACATATCACCCCTAATGCACCTTACCTATAGTAAACTGCATCATTGATTAATTGTTAATCTAAGACATGTTTCAATTTGTTGGTCTTATTTAGGGTTCAAGACAAATCTCTCTTCGTGAGGAAGTCTTTACTTTATTGGGTTAAATCCTAATAATTCTTAAGCCTGATTTGTTGGGCCGATAAACGGCCCAACAAGTCTTTTTTTTTCTATTCTGTCGGCTGAACCCAGCCTAGCTAGGCTGAAAGAAGGGTCTAACCCTTTCTTCTATCACTGGCCCAACCCACTAATAGAATTTTCTTGGCAAGAAAATTGCCAAGAGCAATGACTAACACTTTGTAACACCCCGACTTTTCAAAGCTAAAACAACGATATTTTTTTTAACACGATATCATTTCAAGAATTGATAAACTGGTTTCCACTCATCATCAAGGTACAATCCATATGCAAAATATTAATCAACATTTTATTAAAAGCAATTCATACACCTAAACATCATATTATATTTGCATGATTACAAGTCCACATTATAATGTACGTGCATAATCATAAGTTTGCAATCCTATACTACCAATAAACATCACGCATTTAAATAAAAGCAACGAATAACAGTTAAACATTTAGTATAATTTGTTCCTACAAAATACATTGTGATTTAAAATGCTCACATGATTCTTTGCAAAAGTAGGTTCCCGTGTAATGGGGTTTCTAGGCACCTCGTTGGTGTGATGTCCCTGTTGCAGTTCAAATATTTACAAGAATTATAATTGACTTAATAATAAGCAATTAAATAGTTTAATGAAAGCATTAACATTATTCTTTGTTTAAAGCATAAAAATCATAGTTCTTTAATATACTTGGTGTTGTTATCCATTTTTGGACCCTACGTGTTGAAGATGGTGTGTAGCCCTTTTGAACCAAGTACAGGAGTGTAGCTCATGTTTGCTGGAAAATTGACAAAATCAGAGGAGAAAGAAATATTTTTTCGAACCTTGTTTGAGCTATTTTCTACCTTCTTTATCCTCCCCCTTTGCTGCCAAAGTCATCAGGTTTCTTAGACTGATTCGGAGTCTTCATAATACTAAATTTGTTCATTTTTTATTTGGTCTATAAAGTTGGATAAATCCCTCAGAATTTGCACTATAAAAAAATTGATTCTGCTTCTGTCGCAATTTTTTTGTTCCAACTTAGGCTCTGATTCTGACTTGGTTTTGTATGATATCTGACCATCCTAGGTATATTCTGTCACTCATGACATGTTGAAGAATTGACCTACACCTTTATTGGGTCCTAAGGTTCACTGTTCTTATGGCAGATTCTCAGTCATATCGGGATGCTCGGCGTTTGTCAGTTTCTGAATCTGATCAGGAGACCCTTTTTGATCAATCAGCTTGTAGCCAGTTTCTGTTCTTTAAAATGATTTTATCTCACTTCGAATCCTTCATCAAATTTATGACTCTGAACGCGTAAATAAATTTGAGCTTTTGAATCGCTTGATTTTAATATCAGAAGCTCAAGATATTCCTATTTGAATATCTAGTGTGAAAGCAGGGATTCCTGCCGCAAAAAGGATTTTTGCCCGAGTTTGGAGGGACACAATTGCAAGATGCTTAAAGTTTGAAGATCAATTGCAGGCCAATTTGAAGCCCCTTTTTTTTTGGACTAAGAACCAAATGGAAAATGTGCCGGATGAATAAAATTGAAGAACCACGTTTTTATCTGCACAACTATCCTAGTTTTTCTTTCCTTTTACCTGCAATTTCCTATTTGGTTTCCATGTTTCTCTCGCTGGATTGGAGAGCTGATCATGTTTTTATTGCCTCATTTCAAAGGAAAAGCTGGTGTCTCGTGGTCACAGCTATGGAAAGAAAGAAAGGAGTTGTACCACCCTCTTGATCATTGAAACTAATTGCTGAAATCAGAATAGGAATCAGAATATTTCAGTTTTCTTTTTGCGTTTTTTTTACTGTAAATCAACAGGTATTGGCATCCTAGAATTAATAGAGATATATTAGACTATATATAAGCCCCCTTTAATGACTTAGCGGAGGAGGAGAAAAAAAGAAGGGGAAAAAACATAAAAAGAAAAGGGAGAAGAAAAAAACGAATGAGAGGGAGGCAATAGGCAAGAAAAAAAACACAGAGAATAGAGAGAGTTTCTTTCCTTTGCCAGTTGACACGATCAAAGAGTTGATGTCTTATTCCAAGTGCAGGAGTGTCAAAGTAATAAATAACCCAGCAGACCGGGGTCGAACCACAGGGAGGTGAACTATATAAATTATAAATTATAATAATAAGAACAACAACAACAACAACAACGATGATGATGATGATAATGATGGTGATGATGAGTTAAAGAAGACTTTGAGATGTAAGATAAATGTGAAGATTAAACAATGATTAAAACAAATGTCAAGGTTAGAGGATCCATTAATAGTATTAGAGATAAGTAAAGTATAAACTCTTTATAAATTATCAACATGATCATAATAATCATCTTATTTACGTAACACCATACTTATAAATTTTATCAGGTATTCCATTAGCTAGACATTATGAAGAAAAAAAACATAAATAAATAATATAAGAACATAAACATGATATAAGCTAACTAAGTATAGTAAAGGAAATGAAAAGCATAAACAAGACATTAAGGAAAATATAACATGGAATAAAACTTGAACATTACAAAGAAAGAGAGCAAGAGCAAGATCTTGATCTGAAGAACCATGATTCCTAAATGAATGACAAATGCCTCCTTTTATAGGCTAAAATTCGGAACTATTCATTTGGTAATTAATTATTGATGTAGTGGCCAATTATTGATTTAGTGGACTTGGTGGACAACAACACTCAAGCATTTTGGCTGGATGAAATGACATTGATGCAATCAAAATTTGGCAAAGTGTTCCTCATGAAAGTTGTTGGAAATCATCTTATCTTTCCACTCATAAAATTTCAGAGCATTTGGATCACTAGATCTTGAGATATGGCTAAAATACTGAGTAGTGCTTCTGGTGGTCGTGGTGGATAGCCCTCAAGCTCTTATCTTGATGAAATGTCATTGCTAACATCAGAATTGGAGTAGGTTGTCTCATGAAAGTTATTGGAAATTGTCTTATCCTTCCACCCACCAAATTTGACGTCATTTGGCCTTCTAAAACTCCAGTTATGAGTAAACTTTTGAGCAGTGTCAGTATTCCAATTTGAATTGAATCGGTATCTCCTTTCTAAACTTAGCCTTTTATTTGTCCTTTTACTTTCAATACCTCATTACATCAATCAATCCTTTAAATTGTGAGATATGCCTACATTTAAAATGAGCATTTACCATAAATTAAAGCTATTTTTATTATCAGACTTGTTATTATAAAACATGCTCTGGTTAAGGAGTTATTGATACTTCAAGTGCAAAATGATGATATAAAACCTTGATGAAAATGTACTTTTAAGTACTAATCACAACCCCCAACCAGCTTATTACTAGTCCCTAGTAATTAAAGCGTTAAAATAGAAATATAATTATCAAGTTCCACAAAGCAAGGCATTCATCATTCAACTTCCATTAATCTATTCAAGTAAACAAACTCTCATTAAATTTATATATATCCGCTCAATACCTCTTAAACAAAATATTAATAAACCTTTTTTTTTGTGCTCAAATGTATGAAAACATAGATGATGAGGCTTTTATTAGAAGAAAACAGTATTCTGTTCTAATGTTTAAGGTTAACTTTCTCAGTTTGGGATTATTATCTTTTTTTTCTTTTTTTCTTTTATATATATATATATATACCTTAAAACACAATGCATCTATAACTCATATAACGAGCTTTAGGCTAATGACGCGCAGACCAGTTGGTCTTAAGGCATTAGGTGTTGAGACACCCCTTCGAGTTTAGTAACTCGGGTTGCAGATACTGATATGTAGATAGTGCAATGTTTAATTCCCTTAAACTTTTCTCCTTAACCCATGTAACAAGCATTGGGCCAATAGCTCCCAAGTCAGTTGACTTTAGGGTATTAGGTGTTAAAATACCCATTCGGGCTTAATTGCTTAGATTAGGGAGGCTACGAAACCAAACTTATCTATGTTTTTATGATCATCAATCTTTTTTTGTTTTTTTTTTGAAAAGCATATACTATCCCTTTTCCTTGATTGTTACCTTTAAGAAAAGAACATAAATAATGTAATAATCCAATGTGCGACCCGCAATCATATGTTAAAGTGTGTGTGTGAAAATGAAGGTTTAAGAATACTTGTTAAATGAGTATATGAGCAGAATCAAGCGATAATAATGCGAGAGTTTGTAAACCTAAATATTTCAAGAAGTATTCTGATAGACCTTGTTAAGAATGTTTACTAAAATGCGTCTCAAGAGTCACTTTAACAAAAGAACTCCTTGACTCTACCATCTTAGTAACAAAAGTTTTGCAAATAGAAAACACAATTAGTTAATTTTTTTTAAGTATCAACTACTACCCTTTCCCCCCAATCAAAACGACACATTGTTTTCAATGTCCTAAGGTAGAAAGATAAAGTATAGAAGACATCACTTGAAACAATGAACATTGACACACCTGAAACACACTTAAACAAATATAAGAAATAACAAAACAAAATAATAAGCTATTAATAAAACCAAAAGACACCAGGTTTTACAAACAAAGGCTCAAATCCAATCTAAGCGTTTTATAGCTTTCCTTAGTTGACCAATTTATGCGACTCATGGAGGGATCAATTATAGGGATGAAAGATTATAGTTGGTCAATCAATTGTTCAGCATTAGTAGCAGAGATTATGATTTGTCATGCCGAAGATGTTAGGAATTTATGTTCCACAGCTTGATCAAGAAAAGACAACAATTTATCAGAAAAACCACTAACATTTAACAAACCTATAGGTTTATGGTGAATGTGCAGTTGGGCCCAAGAGGAAATATGAAAGATCTCTTCCAATGTGCCCAGACCACCTGGTAAGGCAATGAAGGCATCAGTGTGTTTAAACATTGTATTCAATCGATCAGACATTGTGGATATGTGTAATTCCTCTCCAATTGTTTTTCCAAGGAGGTCCTCTTTTGCTAAAGCTTTGGGGACGACCCCCAAAACTTGACTGCCTCCTAAAAATACATCTATTGACACACCCCCCTATTAACCCAAGGCTGCCTCTTCCATAAAATAAATGAATCTTTCTCTCAGCTAATACCTGACCAAGATGATTTGCTGATTCTAAAAACTCGTTTTCTTTTCCATGACTGGATCCACCAAAAACAACAATATTTCTTATTTGATGACTTGAGGAACCTGTCATTTCTACACACTTTGATATATGTTGAATGTATGGGTTGAGTAGAAATGAAGGGAGGGAAGAGAATATTTTATAGATGAGAAATTGAAAATGCAATCATACCACTTATATGTAGGCCAGCTGGAGTCTCTCTCTCTCTCTCTCTCTCTCTCTCTTTGTTATTTTTTTAAAAAAACAAGTGTATGTACAAGCAGTTGTGATTGTGGCTCACATCTTCCCTTGGTTTTACGTCCAAGAATGGCTTAAACGCCCTCTAGGGGTCGAGGATAGGCTTCCCTTCCAGTTTTCTTAAAAACTGGCAAACATGATCTTTTTTAGTCAGATTCCCAAGACTATGTCAAGCATGTTTTTTCTGGAATTGTGGGCATAAATCATGAATTGCATGATGCACATCTCTACTAGGGTGCGTCTCAAGAGTCAATTGAAGATTATTTAAAGACCCCTTACTCAGGCCATCCTTAATGAATTGTATTTTATCTTCATGGTTTACAAATACCATTCCTAAAGAACAACATTTTGCATTACAAGTCCATCAGGCCATCTGTGACAGATTTTCAGTCGTTTTGCACGATGTTTCTTTGCAAAAGTGCTTTTACCCATTCCAAGCATGTATGAAATGAAAGAATTAGAGGACTCACCTGATAATCGGACCTTTGCTTCAATTAGCCAGCGAATATCTTCAGGAATTCCATTGTTCATTAACAATCTCAATCTTTCACACTTAGCACGGTAAATTTTTGTAATTGCATTCTGAGGCAGAGCGGGAAAATACTTTTTAAATTTTTCAAGAGTGGTGTACATTTTTTCAGATGAGAAGTGGAAAAGAGATGCAAAGAAGGGAGAAAGAGTAAAGAATTGCATAAATATATACACAGATATCAGTTATCATGGGAAACTGAAAGAACCGACTTAAGATTCACGGAGTACCGTTATCCGCCATTTGACCGGGGTTGGAGAAAGACTAGCAAAACAAAAGTCACACCAAAAAGAAACACAAAATCAATGTGAGAAAAACAAAATAATCAATCTTTATATAGAGGATCAGTCAAACCAAAGGATTCATTTTCACTATGAAAATTATCAAAGCAAACTTTCAAACGATGCCCATTTACCTTAAAAACATTGCCATTCTTTGGATTCTCAATATCAAAGGCCCTATAAGGATACACATGTTTCACAATAAATGGACCACTCCATCTTGATCTTAGCTTTTCAGGAAATAAGTGGAGTCGAGAATTATAAAGCAAAACGTTTTGACCAACATCAAATGTTTTTCTCAAGATTCTTTTGTCATGAAACTCTTTGATTCTTGCTTTATGAATTCTTGAATTTTCATATGCATCGTTTTTTATTTCCTCTAGCTTATTTATTTGTAATTTTTACAGCTAACTAGCATCATGAATACCTGGTATATACAAAATATAGTACACATAAACGCATCAATTCTTGAAACTAACTGATAACTCTAATATCCAGCTATCCTCTTAGGACGCCATTAGCCGAAGCTAATCGTTTATTCATCCTGGTCATCCACTTATGATGATGCCAATAGCCGTAGCTAATCATTTTTTCATCAACAAATACTCCATTGACGAATTGGTATTTATACTAACGCAATATTATGACATTCATAATAAAACATTTCATAAATTAGCATTAAGAAAGAGGAAGGTGAAAACCACCTGCTTGTTCCACCCGTGGGGTTGTCCTTGTCCTGATGAGGGTCTAATCCCAGTTGCACCAATGACCACAAATCAGTACATTCGTATTCAGCAATCACACAACTTGTCGTCATGCATGTCTCAAGCATACATAAGTTCATATTCAAGTGTTCCACATTTTACAATCACACAATGCAATTACTTAAATCACTGGACCAATTTAGAAACGTAAATCTGCTACACAAATTAGTTAGCGAAAACTGGTTCGCTGCTGACACCACAATTCGACAACGAAAACGGATTTGCTGCTGACACCACAATTCGATATCGAACTGATTCGTTGCTGACACCACATTTCGGCAACAAAAACTGATTCGTTCCTGCCACATATATTATTGAAGAAAATTGAGCTGTTGTCGATTCAAAAATCAGCAGTAGCAATGGAATCGTTTCTGGTATCATTTCTTCCTTTCAGCCAAGCATAAGGCTTGCGCTAGCCTTCTCTCTACCAATGTTGCTAACCCAAGGTGGACATAAAACTCACCAAATCACATTTCATTCATCAAACAACATAAACATAAACATAAACACAAGCAATAACAATTCTACATCACATAACGAATCCATTTCATTTTTATCACACGGATAGTCACAAAATCATGTTGCAACCAATTTCCATCTCAAAATTCAAGCAAAGACATCAACATCATTTCGGTTTCAACATAATTTGTGATAAGGATCAGCCCAACACCAAAAGTAATCATGCCAACGACCCATTGGAGGTGCCAATTAGGCCAATTACAATTTTTATATATCATAGTTATCCTTCAAAACAGTAAACCATACTTTTGGCCAATGATGATGTGAACTGTTGATCACGTGGTTACGTAACCTACAATCAAGATTGAGATCTGATCGTGGAAAGCTGAAATAGGTCTGATAGGAGTGTGACACAATGGAAACCTGCTCCAAGGCACCAACACTATTGGAATGAGTAGAATGATGCCACAAAGCCAGTTAATCTTTGATAAGTCAGATACAATTCGTTCAAGAACTGAAGAATGTAATAATCATCAAAAGTTGCAGAAATTTTGATGACATGAGTTTAAATAGTTTTTGAAAAATTTACCCTAATGGACCCCTTATGTGGACTTATATGAGGTCCACTCAAAAACTGACTCAAAACCCTAAACTAAACAGCCCATAACCTGATCCAAACAAGCCTTGGATCCTAGCTCCAACAAAGTTTTAATTAAGCCCAAACATGAAAGAAAATAATAAAACTAATTAATCTGTCATTAAATAGCACCAGCTTTTCTTTTCTTGTGTAGTTAGGATGAATAAGGAATCCTTATTAGAAAAGGATTCTGAAACATTAACGAATCCTTGCCACACTTGGAGATTATTTTGCAGCTTATTAAAGATCCTTGTGGAATTAGGAAATTTCCAAAACCAGCTGTCATATCCTTGTAGGAAAAAAATGGTAACCAAAAAGGAAGTCCACAAATCAAAAGCAAGTAAATAACAAAATTCGTACAAACTCTGGTGACCAGTATTTCCATGCCTTTTCAAACTTTGATTGACCTGAAATTTTAACTTAAGGTAGGACAACATGTCTGGAGAGTTCACGTAAACATTCAACCTGATCAAACGGTCGGATTGAGAATTATAATTATTGCTGTAAACCTGGACTGTTTCGTATTTTACACCAAAATCCGAATCTGACCTTGCTTGGGTCGTATCACAAGGCTTAATCATATCATTGTTTCGGAATAACAGAAGAATAGGACCTTTTTTTGGAGCCTAGCTCTGATACCAGCTAATGTGAACCTCGTGATCACGTGGTTATGCAACCCACAATCAAGATTGAGATCTGATCCCTGAGCCGAAATAGGTCTGATAGGGTTGTGACATGAAGGAAACCTGCCCCGAGGCACCAATACTATTGGAATGAGTAGAATGATACCACGAAGCCAGTTAATCTTCGATAAGTCAGATTCAATTCGTTCAAGAACTAAAAAAATGCAAGAATCACTCTTATACGTTAAACTTGAAAAATTCAGAATTAATAATCATCAAAAAAGCTACTGAATTTTAGTTACATAAATTTAAACAGTCCTTAAAAAATTAACCATAACGGACCCTTACGTGGACTCATATGAGGTCCACTAAAAAACTGACCCAAAACCCCGAACTAAAAGGCCCATAACCTGATCCAAACAAGCCTTGGATCCTAGCTCAAACAAAGTTTTAATTAAGCCCAAACATGTTAGTTATTACGATCTTAAGTTTTAACCAGCTGCCACATCGTTGTAGAAAGAAGGACTGGTGGTATTTAATGACAAGTTAGTTATTTTTATTACTTTCTTTCATGTTTGGGCTTAATTAAAACTTTGTTTGAACTAGGATCCAAGGCTTGTTTGGATTAAGTTATGGGCTTTTCAATTTAGGGTTTTGGGTCATTTTTTAGTGGACTTCATATAAGTTTACATAAGGGGTCCATTAGGGTTAATTTTTCAAGAACTATTTAAACTCATGTAAGCTAAAATTTCAGCAGTTTGATGATAATTACTTCTGAATTTTTTAGTTTTAACGTGTGAGAGTGATTATTGCATTCTTCAGTTCTTGAACGAACTGAATCTGATTTATCAAAAATTAACTAGCTTCGTGGCGTCATTCTACTCAATCCAATAGTGTTGGTGCCTTGGGCAGGTTTCCATTATGTCACATTCCTATCAGACCTATTTCGGCTTTTCGGGATTAGATCTCAATCTTAATTGTGGGTTGTGTGACCATGTGATCACGAGGTTTGCATTAGGAAACATTAGCTTGAAATTGGGATATCCATAACTCAAATGAATTTTTGCATTTTTTAAAACAGAAATTTATCCGATGAAAGGTTAAAATAAAATTGTTTCGAATTTCTTGCAATTCCTAGGGGGTTTAATCTTTAGGAAAAAGGATAATTTGATCTTTTATCCTAACAAGATTGGAATTGGTGAAGGTACATGATGGGGTGATCTATTTTTTTGGGCTTCAAAGAAAGAAGCTCGAGAAAAAACTCAAGATTTTGTTTTGGAAACATTTGTCTTCTTTATTATACTTATTTTGTCAACATGAATAATAATAAGTAGCTTTGTTCGCAACGTCATGATTTTTATGGTAAGGTTCTGTTGCGTTTTGAGAGCGTCATTTATTGGTTCAATTTGCTTGCTTTACTTAAATAGAAAAGAGCTTTTAAAAGACACGTAATACAGACTATAGTTGCTAGTTATAAAAGAATGAGATTTGTAGGCTCAAATAGTGTTCAAAGGTTCTAAAGACTTGGGATAACTGACATTGCTTTGATGGGGCATCCTCACTTTGTTTTAACCTTGACTTGGTCATATTTGTCTTTAATTTGGACATACCCCCTATCATTTTGGATTTCTCGGGCTCTTTAGCTTTGTCACAACCTTTTTACTCTTTCATCATTAAATTTCTACTTGCCTATCAAAATGTGGGATGTGATCTCAGTCAAGATTGGCCTTTGACTTTTAGGATTTTCATTTGCCCTCTAGCATATTTAGGATCGTAATTTTCAGATTTTTATTATTTTCTTCTTAGTCTTTGGGTTATTATTACTTATTTGGGTCAATTGTAACTGGGCTTAATATAAGTCTATCTAAAGGTGGTCCATTAGGGTTTATTTAAGTCTAGAGTTAGTATAAATAAAGGCATGACTAGACATGTAAGGTAGACATTTCAGATTAATAAAACTTCTTGTTCGCCGCACTTTGTGCGTGCTGGTGAGATAATCACCTTTCCATGGTTCTCTAAAGAACTGAAAAACCACTTATCGAACAACAACTGTCTTCGTGGCGTCATTCTTATATTTCTCGCTCACGAATCAATATTCGTTGGGTGGGGGTTTTTCGTTTCCATTAATGTTGGTGCCTAGGTACAAGTTATCTTTGTGTCACACTCTTATCAAACCTGATTTACTTGGCTTTCCAGGAATTGGTGTCTTCGTGTGTGGGTTGCGTGACCACGTGATTACAAGGTTCACATCATATTAATAAGGGATAAATATCCCTTACATATCATTAATAAGATGAAAATTATGTTAAGCCCCTCAAGAAACCTTTTATACATCTATAAACATAGGGAAATGATTATATTTGTCATGAATAGTTCATATAGATGGAACCATATAGTCTTAAAATAGATTTATAAGTCCAACTAGGTCTGACATGTAGCCAAACCAAGAGGAAATAAGTTTGGTGTCTTGCTAGACCTATAGTGACTTGGGCTCGGCTCATGGCTGCACCCAAGTGCATTAGGTATAGCATATTGTCGGACCTATGGTGGCTTGGGCTAAGCTCATGGATGAACCTAAGTATATAGGGCCTGACATCTTGCTAGACCCACAGTAAGTTAGGCTTAACTCATGGCTGAACCCAAGTATATTTAACCCATAGCTAAACCTAGGTCTGACATCTTGTTAGACCCACGATGATATGAGGTCATCTCATAGTTGAACCCTTGTATATTTGATCTGCTATCTTACTAGACCCATGATGACTTGGGCTCAATTCACGGCTGAATCTAGGTATATTGAGTGTGACATCTTGCCATATCCACATTTTATTGGGCTAACACTTTATCTATGGATTTGAACTCTTTCAAAGCATAAAAAAAGTATCGAGTAAAAAAATACTACCTCATTTGTTAGTAATATAGTTAGTTATGATATGTCAATTATGGATTTATTAAAAATTGGCTACGAAATAGTTTTATAAAAATATTTATAGATCCAAGGGACACAGTTAAGACCATGAAGGAGTTAGGTGGTGTAACATGAGCAATCTGATAAAAACATTCTTAACTTTTGAGTCAATCATTGGATCGTGCTCAAATTTTACCAAAAGGTTTCAAATATCCTAATTCTATAAGAACTTTGGCTCACTATAACTAGATGAGGTCGGAAACACCTCCAAATTAAGTCTAGAATGTGTTGTTCGAGCTAGTTTTGTTATTTTCCCCCTTTAATTTTGGATTTCTTAGTTTTTAGGATTTTTATTATTTTTTCCTTTAATTTTGGTTTCTCAATTGTCTTAATGTTAGTTTTCTGGTTTGTTTAAGATTAAAGTTTTGTATGGTGATCCCTTTTTGTTGAGCTTAGATTTCTTGTCTTTTTTTTTGTGACATGCTTTATGTATTCTTTGAAATTTTGCATGCCCCCCAGCTTTGTTTAGGCACTTTTGATCATTAAGGATTATTTTTTATATTCTACTGGTTAAATTGCTTTCCTAACCCTTGTACTTACCTCTAGTATGAGGTGTGATCCTAATCAAAGTTAATTTTTAAGAAAAACTTATTAGACTCAAAGGGGACACTACAAGTATATTTTTTAGTGTTGTGAAAGGATTATTAAATATGATCTTTTCTCATTTCAAACACATTGATGTGCCGTGAATGATTCGAAATCCAGCAACAATGAATCTGACGAAAATGGATGAAGGATGGGTCTGGTTGTGTTGTCTTTCTTTTGGTGTTTAGGCTGGATTATAGTGATTTTAAGGTAAATAAGATGGGGGATAGACTAGAATGATACTTTGATAAGTCGATCTGGACGCCACAAAATCAATCTAGGATTTCGACGCCACACTCTTTGTGATTGAAGAGTGATAAGTCAGGTAGGGTTCTTCACAAAATCAATTTGGAAGAACAACTCGTAATTCTGTGAATTAAGTTTCAAATATTGGCCAAAAGTCCTTTATTACATATTCTGATACTATATTTATAACTGGAACATCCCTCCAAAGTTAGGAAAAATTCAACATGGCAGAAGTCAAGCCCAAAAAATAGACTTTGACAAACTAACCTAGACAAATTAACTAGCACACGTTTTTTGACCTTTCTAACATAAACAGACCAAATTTAAAACAACCATATCTTCTTACACAAAAGTCCAATGCAATCATGGTTTAGAAAGAACATGTTCTGAACTTGAAATCCACCTAGCTTAGTCTTGTTTTCACATGCAATGGATTACTTCAAATTCAGGTTCAAATTCATTTCTTCGTTCTGACCATAAACAACATCAATTCCTTCACTTATTTGCATATCAACCCAAATTCAAGTAGCTCAGCATCAAAAGAACCATTAAGGGCTTTTCCCATCTCCAAGTTCCAATTGTAGGCAAATAAACATCCTTGAACCAATTTCAAATTGATTGCTAATTTTTAACTCCGACGCAGCTTCAATCATTCCAATTTGACTCGTCAAGGCCCTTTGTAGTTGTTTCGCTCTCGCTCTTGTCATTGGACCATCTGAATCCTCTTGCATATTAGTTTTAGCTTTACAAGATGGATTTATAATTCCCATGATGCACATCATCAGCCCCGGGTTAAACCCAATTTCTCCACCAAGGTAGTTGACGCAACATTAGTGCAACTTCCATTATCGATGATCATCGAGTATGAAAGATGTTCTCGCGTTGCTCATCACTAACGTCAATTTGTGCATTCAGAACCCGTTGCACAACCAACAAATCTCCCTTCACTGGTTCGAAATCCTCTTCTTGTTCAGCCACTTGTACCTCATCTTCATCTTTAGTTTCAACCTCATCTCCACTGATCAGCTCTCCATGATCCCCATGCAAAATCATCACCCTTTTATTTGGACATTCCGAAGCAATGTGCCCATGTCCTAAGCACTTGAAGCACTTGATGTCCCGAGACCTCCTAGGATGATGAGGTTCTGTCACCTTCTCCTTTCCCTTCAAAGAATCAGAACTGGTATTCCCCCCAGTAAACTCCACGTTCTCATCTCGTTTAGGTGTGCTCCATGTTCGTGTAGGTGTAGAAACAGCCCTTGTTGTGCTTGACGTAGTTACACCAGTTCGAACACCTCCTCGTTTCTGCTGCCTCTCTACTCGAGTTGCAAGCTTTATAACTTCCTCAAGGAAGATGTACGGCTGTAATTCAACAACATTAGCTATATCCTTCCTCAACCCTCAAAGAAATCTAGCTATTGTTTGCTCTTGGGGTTCCATCAATTCACATCGAATCAACAGCAACTCAAACTCTTTCACATACTCTTCCACGCTCAAAGATCCTTATCGCAAAGTCTGAAGTCTGATGTATAGCTCCTATTTATAGTAATCAGGAACAAATCTCTTCTTCATCACTCTTTTCATAGTTGCCCACGTTGTAATCTCCTCTTCTCCATCCCTTCTCCTCTGAATCTTTAAGTTTTCCCACCATAAAAGAGCATAATCCGTAAAGTCAAGTGCTGCCACCTTGCACTTCCTTTCTTCAGAATATTCATACCATTCAAACACCTTTTCAACCTTCTGAATCCACTCCAAGTATTCCTCGGGTGAACTACTTCCTCTAAACGGTGGAATCTTAAGTTTGAGACCATTAGGAGGATTATAGTTCTGCCTTCTTGGTCTGCCCCTATCGTCGGCCTCATCATCCCCATTTAGATCTTCGTCAGCTTCTACAATATCATTTCGTGGCACCCTAAGTGCTTGCCTCTGTTGGGGTTGCAAATTATTTCTTTGCATCATTTGCATAAGGGTATTCAACTGTTCATGAATTCCAGTCATTTCATCCCGAATCTCAGCATGAGATCGTTGTAAGCCCATAACCTGTTCCTGTTCCAAACTTAACCCTCTTGGCAAATCTTCTTTATCTCCAGCCATAATTAAGTTTATCAACCTTAATTCCAGCAAGCCTTTCTTCTATTTTTTTTTGCTCCCGCCTTAGATCGCAACTGATGCTCTGATACTAGATGATGTGCCGTGAATGATTCGAAAGGGGACACTACAAGTATATTTTTTAGTGTTGTGAAAGGATTATTAAATATGATCTTTTCTCATTTCAAACACATTGATGTGCCGTGAATGATTCGAAATCCGGCAACAATGAATCTGACAAAAATGGATGAAAGATGGGTCTGGTTGTGTTGTCTTTCTTTTGGTGTTTAGGCTGGATTATAGTGATTTTAAGGTAAATAAGATGGGGGATAGACTAGAATGATACTTTGATAAGTCGATCTGGACGCCACAAAATCAATCTAGGATTTCGACGCCACACTCTTTGTGATTGAAGAGTGATAAGTCAGGTAGGGTTCTTCACAAAATCAATTTGGAAGAACAACTCGTAATTCTGTGAATTAAGTTTCAAATATTGGCCAAAAGTCCTTTATTACATATTCTGATACTATATTTATAACTGGAACATCCCTCCAAAGTTAGGAAAAATTCAACATGGCAGAAGTCAAGCCCAAAAAATAGACTTTGACAAACTAACCTAGACAAATTAACTAGCACACGTTTTTTGACCTTTCTAACATAAACAAACCAAATTTAAAACAACCATATCTTCTTACACAAAAGTCCAATGCAATCATGGTTGGACAATCTAGAAAGAACATGTTCTGAACTTGAAATCCACCTAGATTAGTCTTGTTTTCACATGCAATGGATGACTTCAAATTCAGGTTCAAATTCATTTGCTGTTTTGACCATAAACAGCATCAATTCCTTCACTTATTTGCATATCAACCCAAATTCAAGTAGCCCAGCATCAAAAGAACCATTAAGGGCTTTTCCCATCTCCAAGTTCCAATTGTAGGCAAATAAACATCCTTGAACCAATTTTAAATTGATTGCTAATTTTTAACTCCGACGCAGCTTCAATCATTCCAATTTGACTCGTCAAGACCCTTTGTAGTTGTTTCGCTCTCGCTCTTGTCATTGGACTATCTGAATCCTCTTGCATATTAGTTTTAGCTTTACAAGATGGATTTATAATTCCCATGATGCACATCACACATGCATTTAAGATTACTAAGTTTTGCTTTCCTGCATGGGATTTCTTGTAATGCACAACTTTCTTCTCATTCAGACCCCTAAGCAAAGTCCCGTCAAACAACCTTTTATATAGGACATCTCCATCCAAGTAATAATTCGTGACCATTCTCCTCAAAGTCTTTTCACCCATCTTGGATGCTCTTGGAGGATATTCCTAGTTTTGGATAAGCCTCTTGATGTCACTATATCACAGTTTTCTATCTGGTGACTCTTTTAGTGAACTACAGTGAGGTTGGAGATTTGTTTATTTTGATGCTTAGTGGTTGGATCTTGTTCCCAATATTGAGTTGTGTCAACGAAGCTAAGGTTGCCAAAGCATCAGTAAACTGGTTCTTATCCCTGTTCATGTGAGTGAATGTTATCTCTTCAAACTCATTAGCTAACTTCAAGAGATAATCTTGATATAGCTTGAGCTTTTCATCTTTAGTTTTCATTCTCCCTTCACTTGGTAGATAATTAGGAGTGAATCTCCATAAACATCAAGTTTCCTATTTCTTAGCTCTAAAGCAGCTCCTAGACCGATGATGCAAGCTTCATACTCGGTTGATGATGCAACCTTACTGAAATAAGGTATTGCTTCTTTTCTGGGAAAATTATCACTACTCCAGCCCCATTTCCTAATACATTCACTGCTCCATCAAAGCACATGGTCTACTAGTCATTCATCTCACTGTCATCTTCAACTGTTAACATATCCTCATTGAGAAGGTCAAAATTCAGTGGCTTGTAATCTTCTATAGTATGATCTGTGAAATGGTGAGCAATCACGCTTCCTTTTACAACCTTCCATGTCATACAAATAATGTCTATTGTACTAACAACATTTGTCATCTTGCTATCCAGCTTGACAAGTAAAGCTTTTCACAGATATATTTTAAGCGGATCCAGTTTTGAGATCAACCAGGTCATGTAGTACAACATATATTGTCTAAGCCTTTTTACGTCCCAAACTAAAGCATAACATAGCCTTTCAATGATTGTATACAATTCATAAGCATTGAACTTCTTGCTCAAGTAGTAGATAACTTATTCTTTACTCCCTGACTCATCATGCTAGCCCAACACGAATCCCATGGCTGTTTCTGTCACCGTTAGATATAGTATCAGGTGTCTTTGTGGTATAAGAGACATTATCAATGGCAGGTTTTGCAAATATCTTTTGATCTTGTCAAAGGCTTTTTAGCAATCATTATTCCACACCCTAGGATTTTTCTTTCTAAGTAAACAGAAAATCAACTGGCATGCTCTCGTGAGTGAGATATGAACCAAAGTTTCTAGTTTAAACGCCCAAGAAAAATTCTTACTTCTTTCTTTGTCTCAGGCGTCGATGTTTCATGTATTGCCCTTACTTTATTCAGATAAACTTCTATCCCTTGACTGCTTACTACAAAACCCAACAGTTTTCCGATCCTTACCCCGAAGGAGCACATTACGGGATTCAATTTTAATAGGAAATTATGTATCCTTTCAAACAATTTCCTCAATATTTTCTCATGATCTTCTTCTTTCTTTAATTTGGCAAGTATATCATCTACAAACACTTCCACTTTTCGGTGCATCATGTTGTGGTATAAAGTGACCATTGCTTTTTGATACGTGGTGCCGACATTCCTCAATCCGAATAGCATCATTTTATAGCTAAAGGTTCCCCAAGGCATGATAAAGATAGTTCTCTCCTTGTCTTCCTCTGCCATTCTAATTTGATTATATCCCAAGAACCTATCCATGAATTGTACCCGATAGATCTAGTTTCTGCTAGTTTCATCTACCATGGACACTTCTCTGTTTGTTGCCTTTTTAATTCTAAGGAAAAATGGGGCGGGCTAAACACGCTTTTAAGTTTGGGTTAGGCTTGGTCATATGGGTTGGGCTTATTGGGTTCGAAGCCCAAGCCCATGTGTACAGGTTAAGCTCTAGCCTAGCCCAACAAGCTTTTTTTATGGGCTGGGTTAGAACAAGGGTCCAACCCTCCAATCACTAGCCTAACCCAATGAGAGAATTTTCTTGGCAAGAAAATAGCCAAGAATAAGGAGTTGCTGAGGCGAACCTCGTGATCTCGTAGTCACGCAACCCACACAAAGACACCAATTCTCGGAAAGCTAAGTAAATCAGGTTTGATAGGAGTGTGACACAAAAATAACATGTACCTAGGCACCAGCACTATTGGAAACGGAAAACCCCCACCCGGCGAATATTGATTCGCGAACAAGTATTAGGATGACGCCACAAACCTAGTTGTTCTTTGATAAATCGTTTTCATTTCTTTAGAGAACCAAGGAAGTCAGATTATCTCACCAACTACAAGAGCTAGGACAAAGAAGCTTAAAGAAGTATTGAATGAGCTTGTACATCATATATGGAGCAAGATGGACCTAGAGGAGTTGGGGAGATCTAAGGAGCATGAAGGACAACCTCAAATTTTGGTCCAAGAAGAACCCAATTCGTATGGAACAAAAGGCTAATGGTCTGGCCCTATAACAACCTTGTTAGGGTTGTTTTTTCTAATGCTACTAGGATAGAAAGTCAGCAATTTATTCTCTGAATTAAGGAAGTCGGCCAGCTCTTGTTTCTAAAGAGGGGAGGATTTTTTTACTTATTTTCCCAACCTAGGAAGGAAAGTAATTAAATCAACAACAAAGAAGGAAATTTGCTTCGTTATTTGTCCAAGTTATACAAGGAAATACAAGCTAATCAAGGAAAAGAAGGGGACGGTAGCAAGGAAACCAAATCATATTAATTAGGTTTTATTTTCTCAAGTTATATGCGGCAAAACAATACCACACTTTATGTTATTTTTATTTCTTTATGTTTTGGGTTATATTTGGGTTTAATTGTAAGAGAGCCTCATATAAGTCCATACATGGGGTCCATTAGGGTGTATTTTAGTTTAGAGTCGGTATAAATAAGAGCATAATTAGACATCTAAGGTTATGCAATTTTCAGATCAATAAACTTCTTTTGCCGCACTTGTTGTGTGTTGGTGTGATAATCTCCCTTTATTAGTTCTCTAAAGAACTGAAAAATGACTAATCAAAGAACAACTGATTTTGTGGCATCAGCCTTATACTTCTCGTTCTCAAATCAATATTCATTGAGTGGGGGCTTCCGTTTCTAATAGTGCATCATTTATCCATCTGTTTGGGGGGGATAAGTAGTTGAAAACAACAGTTTAGTACCCAATTTGCCCCATTAAAGATCTTTGTAGAACTAGAAGATTCTCAAAACAAGCTGCCACAGCTTTTTAGAAAAAGAATCCTAGCCAACTAAGAAGTCCACAAGTCAAAAGGAAGTAAATAACAAAATTTGTATAGCTTCTGTTGACCAGTATTTTAGTGCCTTCCCGAACTTTGATTGACCTGACATTTTAACCCAAGATAGCACAACATGTTTGGAGAGTCCATGTAAACGTTTAACCCGATCCAACAGTTGGATTGAGAATTATGACTGTTGCTGTAAACCTGGACCGTTGCGTATTTATGACAAAATCTGAATCTGACCTTACTTGGGTCATTTCACAAGGCTGAACCGTATCAATAACTCATACAAAATTGATTTTCCAAGTGAGTATAGTGTTAATGTTACCTTCAATGTTGTTAATCTTATGTTGTTTGACACATATTTTGATTCGAGGTCGAATCTTTTTGAGGAGAGAGGGGGTGATGTGGACCAACCCATAAACACCAGCAAGGACCCATTACATGTTTCAAATGGTCCAATGATTCGGTCCAGGAAAAAAGCATTAAATGCATTGGTTTTGATGGTTTCAACTAAGTCAGAATTGAAAGGTCCATTGGAGTATCAAGAGGAGGCCCTAGTACATCTTATCCATGTACAAGAGGGGTCCAATACAACTTTATTTGGGCTATGAGGTGAGGACAGTAAAGAAAATAAAAGAATCCTACTACAACTTGGAAACAACATGAGTGACTACCTTTCCTTTTGGGCCAAAATAAGTAATGGGCTGCATGGAAGGTAGGGGTGAGTATTTTCTGGTTCGGTCGGTTTTGGGCCAAAATAAGTAATCAAACTAGATATATTTGTTTTCAAGTTTTTGAATGAACCGAACCGAAAGTCGAGTTGAGCCGACCATGTTGGTTCGGTTTGTTTTCCTTCCAAACCAATTTAAACTGAAATTATTTTCGGGTTTTCTCACTTGATCATATTTTTTCGGGGGATTCTATTTTCATTTTATTTCTAATTTCACAGATTTATGCTTTCGTGCTTATTTTTCGAGAAATCTTGGCTTTCTCAACAAGTATGGCACTTTTTTAAACTGGTTGAGCATGCATGATATCCAGAAATTCAACCCCAATTTTCTTTTTGTAAGATCTTTGCTCAAAAATTAAACTTTGCAAAAAGAAACACAAAATAAAAGAAAGATCAAAAGATATCTATTATTAAAATGTAAAAACATCAAAACATTATTATTTGAACAAAAGGAACAAATAAAAAAGGAAGGGCCAAACCCTTACATGCTAGAGAGTCAAAACCATTACACGCTAGTTTAAAAAATCCCTTTATTTTCCTCTCCAATCTTCCCTCCACTTCGTTTTGGAGCCACCACCACACACCCGAAAAGAAAAAACCGTAAACTCACTCTCAATGGCGACCGATCCAATTCAGTTGCACCAACTCAGTCTCCTTCTCCAATCAAAGAGGTGAGATGCAGAGACAAAGGGAGGGAGAGATGCAGAGACAAAGGGGGAGCGGGGGCTGCTTTTGTTCTTAGGGAATTTAGAGAGCAAAGTTTAAGCTTTAGATTTAGGGTTAGAAAAAAGATCCTATTTATAGTTTTTTTTTTAAGTGCTGGCCTGGTTGAACTGGTGCGGTTTGTTCGATTCAATCAGTTTCAGACTTTGGAAACCGAAACTGAATTGAACCGGAACTTTTTTGTGATTTTTTAATTGGTTAATTCGGTTTTTTTGCTCACCCCTAATGGAAGGCTATAAATAAGCCTTGACTCGGTTTTGTAATATTTTACTTCCTTCTCTTCTTCTCTTGGCAGAACACGGATTTAATATTAGGGCTTTATTTTATTTTGTTCAAGAACTTTACTTTGTTTTCAGTTAGGATCCAAGACTTGTTTGGATCAAGTTATGGGCTTTTCAGTTTTGGGTCAGTTTTGAGTGGACCTCATATAAGTCTATATAAGGGGTCTATTAGGGTTAAATTTTCAAGAATACTCATGTAACCAAAATCTCAGCAGCCTTTGATGAATATTACTTCTGAATTCTTTAGTTTTAATGTGTGAGAGTGATTCTTGCATTCTTCAGTTCTTGAACGAACTGAATTTGACTTATCGAAGATTAACTAATTTCATGACATCTTTCTACTCATTCCAATAGTATTGGTGCCTTGGGGCAGGTTTCCATTGTGTCACTCCTATCAGACTTATTTCGGCTTTCCAGGATCAGATCTCAATCTTGATTGTGGGTTGCGTGACCACGAGGTTTACATTAGGAGGGGTGGTGTTTTGTTTAGATCTGATATAATAGTACCTTTAAAAATTAGTTAATGGTAAAAAAATATCCTCACATCGCTTGTGTTTTGCTCAAACACTCTTAATATCCTCGCACGCTCATACCTCTCGTTTCACCGTGCGATTCTTGCGAAATTGAAACCAACACCAAATAGAACCAACTTAGCTGCGCAATCCAAATATGTATATATGACTCAAGAAGCAATAAAACCAAAAAAACAAGCAAAACAAAACTGCGATGATAGTGTTGCAAGTAACAAGCGAACCTATCCGAAATATGAATGAAACTAAAGACTCGAATAAAAATAGAAACAAAATATTCAAAACAATGAAACAACACCCAAATATGTTAGATATGTTGAAAATATACTGCAAGAAACGAAAACAACAGAAAGAAAGTGAATTTCAAAAGTTGACTCAAAACAGACCTCTTTACGATGAGTTAAGTCTGAATCTGGAACCTAAAGTAAATGATGTCAAATTAAGTAAATGATGACCAAAATATAGTGCTATTGCAACCCCAATAGACAGAATATAAAATTTGAGCAATTTACAATAAGGTTGATATGCTAATGCAAAAATGTTTATGAATCAGACCTGATTAGATCCGAAATTGAAAACCAAAGCAAATGATATCCAATTGACTCCAAAATTAATATGTGGTATTTGAGCTCATTCCGAGTTGATTTGATCCAATTTTTCCTTGTTTAATTTTCTGTGGCAGAAACCAATAAATGTCTTTTTGAACGATTTTTTTCTTTCCTTTCTCTTTTCTCTTTTTTTTATACTACTAATATATTTTGGATAGTAACATAATGAAATAATTTTTTTTATTTTTTGATATGCCGCAAATTCAATGAGACGAAGAAATTGGACACTAAGGATTTTTTGCGAAATTAACAAGAAACAAAAATTTCAACAGGATATAACCTTATTAATAGAGTTGGGCTCTAATACCAAATGATACGAACCTCTTGAACACGCGGTCAAGCAACCTACACGCAGAGACATCAAATTCCTTGAAAAGCCAAGTAAATCAGGTTTGACAGGAGTGTGACACAAAAATAACTTGTACTTAGGCACCAACAATATTGGAAATGGAGACCCCCACCCAATGAATATTGATTCGCGAACGTGAAGTATAAAGATAACGTCATGAAGTCATTTGTTCTTCGATAAGTTGTTTTTCAGTTTTTTAGAAGGAAGTGAGATTATCCCACCAACACATAACAAGTGCGGCAAAATAAGTTTATTGATCTGAAAATTATATAACCCATACATGTTTGGTTATGCCTTTATTTAGACGCTGTTTGGTAATGTGGCTGCGGGTGAGGTTCACCCGCAGCCACATATACCAGTGTTTGGTAACAGAAAAAAAAGTGATTTTTCTTGGTAGAACCCATCAATTTTCGCTGCCGTGCCACAGGTTTGGAGAAGTAGCATTTTGCTGCTTCTCGTGGTGATTTTCCAATTAACAACATGGCTCCACTGTTTAGTAATAGGGGAGCATACATGGTGATTTTCCAATTAACATGCTCCACTGTAGCACTGTTCACTAAAGTGAACAGTTAATTTTTTTTTGAAAACCAGTGTAATTAATTCATTTCACTCGAACTGTTCACGTGAACGTGAATAACATTTTTTTTTGTTTTTTAAAAAAATTAGTTTAAGGTGAATTAAATTTACACGTACTAATCTCAATTTTATTCCTGATAATATTTTACCTAATTTTATTGTACGCTCAAAAAATCATGAAAACTGTAGTTCTTGTCGAATGAATTTTGTACGTAATGAAATTGTAAAATTTTTTTAAAAAAATTGAGTTTTATTCAAAAAACTAGTATTTAATATTATTTAATAACACTACATAAATTAGAAGGATATTGCATGATGATGTAGCATTTGTGGAATTTGATCGCAATTCTAATTATGTTCTTGCCAGGTTCGACCCAATTAAAAAAATTCAGTTTTTATTTTTATTTTAATTGTGTTTTATTAAAAAAAAAATTGAAGGATATCGCTTGGTGACATAACAAAAAATTCAGTTTTTGTTGTTGCGTGCTTAAGAAACCATGAAAAATATAGTCATTGTTGGATATATTTCATACGTGATGACATTGCATATAGTTTCTTTGGAATAATAATAAAAAATTGATATCAATATTATTTATTTCATGATGTAAATTAAATCTACAATATTTAAATTAAAAATATTTTTTAATTATTTTATAACCTCAATTTGAAAAGCATTTTTTTAACCAAACACATTAAACTACTTTTTGTTCAACCTCAATTTCAACCACAGTTTTAACCAAACACCTATTTTTTCAAACCAACCTCAATTAAAAGTACCTTTTATAAAACTTTTTCAAACCACAACCACAACAGCTATCACAATACCGAACACACTCTTATACTGACTCTAGACTGAAACAAACCCTAATTGATGCGAACCTTGTGATCACGTGGTCACGCAACCCACACGCAAAGACACCAATTCCCGGAAAGCCAAGTAAATCAGGTTTGATAGGAGTGTGAGACAAAGATAACTTGTACCTAGGCACCAGCACTATTGGAAACAGAAAACCCCCACCCAACGAATATTGATTCGCGAACGAGAAGTATAAGGATGACGCCACAAAGACAGTTGTTCTTCGATTAGTCGTTTTTTAGTTTTTTAGAGAACCATGGAAGGGAGATTATCTCACCAACACACACACACACACACACAAAGTGCGGCAAAACAAGAAGTTTTATCAATCTGAATTGTCTAACTTACATGTCTGGTAATGCCTTTATTTATACTAACTCTAGACTTAAATAAACCCTAATGGAACCCCCTTAGGTGGACTTATATTAAGCCCACTTACAATTGATCCAAATAAGTAATAATAACCCAAAGACTAAGAAGAAAATAATAAAAATAATAAAAACCCAAAAATTACCATCCTAAATATGCTAGAATCAGATTTTTCACCATTAAAAAGTTCCAAATAAACTAGAAAATCTGATTTGAAGGTAGAATTTATTCTGAAGTCTTCTTTTCTTTTTGTAGCTAGGATGAATAAGGAATCCTTGTAAGAAAATGATTCTGAAATAATTATGAATCCTTGCTACACTTAGAAACTATGTTGCAACCCATTAAAGATCTTTGTAGAATTAGTAGATTTCCAAAATAAGCTGCAACATCTTTTTAGAAAAAGAATACTAGCCAAATAGAAAGTCCATAAGTCAAAAACAAAGTAAATAACAAAATTTGTATAGCCTCTGTTGACTCGTATTGAAATGCCTTTCCAAACTCTGATTGACCTGTAATTTTATCCCAAGGTAAGACAACATGTCAGGAGACTCCACGTAGAATGGTGGTCCGCTCCAATGGTCGGATTGAGAATTATGACCATTGCCATAAAACTGGATAGATGCACTTTTTACATCAAATCCGAATTTGACCTTGCCTGAATCATATCATTCCCTCTATTTTCAAGATGATTCTTCCTCGAATCACCAACAAGTTAAATGGATAATTCCTAAGCCTCATTTTGAAGCCTTTAGAGTTCTTTTCTTGCCAACAATCGTCGCCAACAACTTTAGATGAAAGTAGCAGCCGTTCTATTTCATATTTCATCATTGCACCATTTTTCTCCTCTCTTTTCAAGCTTGCTGCACATTGACTGCTGCCATTAACACATCAAGTTCTTGCTTCATCTCCCTTAGAATACGGGACAGACTCTTGGATTCTTTTTTTAGAACACTAATCTCTTTATTTCTCTCCCTTTGATACCACCTCTCCTTTTGAATCTGCATTTTCTTTTGCCATAACACCTCATCAAAATACATGAAATCCCTTTGATTTCTAGGAAGGAGATTATCCCACCAACACACAATAAGTGCAGTAAAGAAGTTTATTGATCTGAAAATTGCATAACCTTATGTGTTTGGTAATGCCCTTATTTATAGTGACTCCAAACTAAAATAAACCCTAATGGACCCTTTATGTGGACGTATATGATGCCCACTTCAATTAAACCCAAATAATATACATAAACCCTAAACTAAGAAGAAAATAATAGTAACAATAATAAATTCAAATTTAATATCCTAAATATAATAGGATCAGATTTGTTGCCCTATGGAAGTCCCATATAAGCTAGGGGAATCAAATCTGAAGGTAGAATTAATTCTAAAATCTTCTTTCTTTTTTTTGAAGCTAGGATGAATAAGGAATCCTTGTAAGAAAAGGATTCTGAAACATTTATGAATCCTTGCCACATATGAAAACTATGTTGTAGCCCATTAAAGATCTTTGAAGATTTAGAAGATTTCCAAAATAAGCTGCCACATCTTTTTAGAAAAAATCCTAGCCAAATAGGACGCCCACAAGTCAAAAGGAAGTAAATAACAGAATCCATACACCCTCTGTTGACCCGTATTGTGATGCCTTCTCAAATTTTGATTGATCTGAAATTTTAACTCAAGGTAGGACAACATGTCAGGAGACTCCATGTAACATTTCAGCCCGATCCAATGGTCGGATTGAGAATTATGACTATTGTCATAAAACTAGATAGTTGCACATTTTATATCAAAATCAGAATTTGACCTTGCCTGAATCGTATCACTTCTTGAACTTGAATTAGATGAATTAAAGGTTGTCCTTCATGCTCCTTAGATGTCCGAAGTTCCTCTAGGTCCATCTTGCTCCATATATTTTGTACAATCTCATTTAATGCTTATTTAAGCATCTTTGCCCTTTCTCTTGTAATTGGCCCAATTAGCACCTCCAATGGATCATTGGCATTATCACAATTGGTGCTGAGTTGATCCTCATCATTTTGACTTGATTTTGGGCATGAATCGGTTGAGTAAACATAGATCACAAGTGGATTGTTTCACCAAGATAGTGAATATCCAAGGAATAGGTGAGGAGATAGTAGTACTTAGAGGAGAGAGAAAAATAATCCTGAATTGTATAATATTAGTCATGACGACCAGAATGTTGATTAGGAAAAGGTGTCATGCTTGGTTGTCTCACATGAGAGAATTGAAACGAATAAAATAGAATTGGCTAGCATTCCTATTGTAAAGGGATTTCAAGATATATTTTCAAAGGAGTTACTTGGACTACCCCAGTTAGGAAAATTGAAGTTTCAATTGAAACCCTCCCAGGAATCACTTTTATATCACAATCTCCTTAGAACTAACTGAACTGAAGATCCAACTTCAAGAATTGTGGGACAAAGCTTTTATCCAACCTAACAACTCACATTAGGGAGCCCAGGTACTATTCATAAAGAAGAAGGATGGTACACTTCGGTTATGTATTGACTATCATTAATTGAATAATGTGATAATGAAGAATAAGTATCCACTTCAGTGAGCAGATGACTTGTTTGTTCAATTAAAGGGTGCTAAAGTGTTTTTTAGATAAATTTGAGGCCGGGATACCACCAGTTAATGATCAAGGAGCAAGACATACAAAAAACTACTTTTAGGACTCGATACGAGCATTACGAGCTCTTAGTGATGCCTTTTAGGTTGATAAATGCCCCGACAATATTTATGGATTTGATGAATCGGGTGTTTCGACCCTATCTGGATAAGTACGTGGTGGTAGTTATTGATGACTAGCTCTTCTATGGAACATGAGTAACATTTGAGGAAAGTACTATAAATTTTAAGGGAGAATAAGTTATATGCAAAACTGGATAAATGGGAGTTTTGACTAAAAGAAGTAGTATTTTTTGGGACATGTTATCTTCGCATGAGGAATATTTATGGATCCAAAAATGATGGAGGCTATTTTGGAATGAGAAAGACCTACCGATGTGATAGAGATCCGGAGTTTTTTGGGTCTTGCTGGGTATTATAGGAGATTTATTAAAGGTTTTTCTACAATAGCATCACCTATGACCAAGTTAACTTGTAAGGAAGTAAGGTTTGTTTGGTCAAAAGAATTTAGGGAGAGCTTCCAAGGATTGAAGGAAAGACTCACTTGTGCTCTTGTGTTTGCTCTTCCTTCAGGGACAAAAGGATTTATTGTGTACAATAATGGTTCTAAGAGAGGTTTGGGATGTCTATTGATGCAACATGGAAAAGTAATTGCTTATGCCTTAAAATAGCTAAACTATTGAGTCCATGATCTAGAACTTGCAGTAGTAGTGTTTGCCCTATAAGTATAGAGACATTATCTATATGGGTCGCGGATCCAAATCTTACTGACCATAAGAGTTTGAAGTATTTAATGTCATAAAAGCAGTTAAACATGCGATAAAAGAGATGTGCGGAGTTGATAAAGGACTACGATTGTGTAATTAACTATCATCCTGGTAAGGCTAATGCAGTAACACATGCCTTAAGCTGAAAAGGGAAGATAGTTGTTGCGAACCGTGATCACGTGGTCGTGCAACCCACACACAAAGACATTAAATTTCTTGAAAAGCCAAGTAAATCAGGTTTGATAGGAGTGTGACACAAAGATAACTTGTACCTAGGGACCAACATTATTGAAAATGAAAAACCCCTACCAAACAAATATTGATTTACGAACGGGAAGTATAAGAATGACGCCACGAAGTTAGTTATTCTTTGATAAGTCGTTTTTCAGTTCTTTAGAGAATTAAGAAAAGGAGATTATCCCACCAACACACAACAAGTACAGCAAACAAGAAGTTTTATTAATCTAAATTGTGTAACTTACATGTCTGATTATGCCTTTAGACTTAAATAAACCCTAATGAACAACTTACAATTGACCTACATAAGTAATAACAACCCAAATACAAAGAAGAAAATAATAAAAATCCAAATATTACTATCCTAAATATGCTAGAATCAGATTTGTCACCCTTAAAAAGTTCCAAATAGATTAGGAAATCTTATCTGAAGGTAGAATTAATTTTGAAGTCTTCTTTCCTTGTTGTAGCTAGGATGAATAAGGAATTCTTATAAGAAAAGGATTCTGAAACATTTATAAATCCTTGCCACCCTTACAAGAATTGAAGAAGATAGGTTTATAGCTAAGTGTGGGGCTGAGGGGTTATTGTTAGCCCAGATAAAAATCCGATCTGTACTTCAAGACAAGGTTAGGAGGCTCAGCAGACAAATGAAGAAATAAAAAAGGTTAAGGAAAAGATGAATTAGCATGAAAACAACTTTTCAAATCTTATCAGAGGGGTTAGTGGCAATGGGTAGACAAATCTATTTGCCTAAGAATAAGGCATTGAAAGATGGGGTGTTGAAAGAAGCCCACAAATCCCAATTTGCAACACATCCCGGAAGTACCAAGATGTATAGAGACTTGAAACGATACTACTGGTGGCCTAACATGAAAAGAAAAATAGTAGAATTTGTGTCAAATTATGGGATTTGTCAGCAAGTAACGGTAGAATAGCAGAGGCCTGCATGGAAATTACAACCACTATCGTTCCCAGAATGAAAATGGGAGGACATTACCATGGATTTTGTACTAAAGGGTAAGAAGGGTAATGATGATATATTGGTGATTGTGGATCGACTAACGAAGTCTGCTTTGTTTCTACCCATGAAAATGATGGATTTAGTGGAGAAATTCGCTAATTTATACATGAATGAGATTATTAGACTTCTTGGGGTAACAATATCGATCGTGTCTCATCAGGATCAAAGGCTCACATCGAGGTTATGACTAAGCCTATAACGAAGATCTTTTAAGATCATGAGTGTTGGAGTTTGGGGGAAATTAGAAAGATCTTTTAAGATCTTGCCATTAGTGGAGTTTACATATAATAATAGCTACCAAGCTTCTATTGGTATGGCTCCATACAAAGCACTATATGGGAGTTTACATCTGCTAGGATGAAGTAGGGGGGAAATGAGGAAATCAGGCAAAAGAATAAAGGAAGCTCAAAATAGACATGAACGTTATGCGGACAATCGGAGGAGACCCTTGGAATTCCAAGAGAGAGATAAAGTATTTTTGAAGGTGGCACCTTAGAAGGGCATCATTCGATTTGGAATGAAATGAAAACTTGCCTCGGGATACATTGGCCTGTTTGAAATTATAGAAAGGATGGGGCCAATGGCTTATCGAGTGGAATTGCCCATACATCTGGATAAGATTTACAACGTGTTCCATATATCCTTGTTATGGAAAGCAAAGATGGATCTCTTGTGAGTGTTACCACCAGTTTCTATAGAAGTAAGAGGGGATTTGACTTTGGAGACAAAACCAGTCAAAATTTTGGATTGGGGTGAGAAAGTGTTAAGGAATAAAAAAGTTATATTGATGAGAGTATTATGGAGGAACTCTTAGATAGAAGAAGAGACGTGAAAGAGGGAATCCCAAACTAAGGAGAAATATCCACATCTATTCTCCAATGCATGTATGCTACTTAAATTTTGAGGACAAATTTCTATTAGGAGGGGAGAATGTAGACCCCAAAAATAAACTTTTACATAAATTAAAAATAATATAGATAAAAAAAACTTCAAATTAACCTTGTTGTCATAACCCCATTCTGGGTTATTCCCCAAATTAATCTTTTTTCTTTCTAAAATAAAAAAATAAAAGCGATATTTTGGCTAAAGCAAGTGGGAGGATTTCACGTGTAGAAAAAATCAAGCTGCAATTTTGGATAGAATCGGGAACCTAATTGTACCCTATTTTACCTAAAACTAAAAGACAATGCAAATTCAAAGTTAAATCAAATCATTATTGGACAAAAACTAAGCCTAAGGACATAATTAGATTTTTAATGGGCCATTTTGATTTAATCATGAGCCAAATTAAACTTTAATTATGTTTAAGAATTAATTTGGATTTAATTAGGTGCAAGGACTTAATTATATTTTAAATGGGTCTAATTAATTTTATTAAGGATTTAATTGGTGAAAAATTATGTTTGGAAGCCTAATTTGGGCTTAATTGAAAAAAATGAAATTTTCATAGACCAAATTTAATTTTTACCAAGTGAATTGATTGAAAATGCAAGAAAATCAAAGTTTTGAGGTCAATTAAGGGCTAAATTAAAGAAATTTATGGTCAAGGACCATTTTGAAACAGACATCGAAATCTAGGGACCTAATTGGCTAAAATCAAGGGTGAAATTGAAGAGATTTGAAGGTTTAATGGTCAATTAGGGGTTAAATTGAAAAAAATATTAAACCAAAGACCAAAATGAAAAAGGCACTGAAATCCAGGGCTGGAGTTGAAGTTTGTTGAGGGCAAAATTAAAACAAAATTGAAAGTTTGAAGCCAACCAGGGATGTAATTAAGAGAAATCAGAAATAGAAAAATCTAGTCCAAAGTTGACAAAAAATCAGCCCCCATTTCTGCGCCACCGTGAACTTTCTCCCCCTCTCTCTCTCTCCACCGTGGCCTTGACCACCAACACCATCACCCGACTTGACCACCACCATCTTCACCACAAGCAGTCGCCCAACCACCTCACGTGATATGTGCACCACCGAGTTCTCTCTCTCTCTCTTTGCAAACTTCTTCTTCTTCCCCCTCCAACAACCTACCACCTATTTGACCACCATCCTCTCCACCACTCCACCACTCCACCAACTCCATGGCTAGGCCACCAGCAGCTTCCCAAGCTAGATAAACTTCTCCCTTCTTCTTCTCCTTCGTTCCTCCCCGTCTTCTTTCTGCATGCAGGGCGTCAAGAGGGGGACTAATTCCTCCCCTAAGTTTGGGTCGAATCTAACTCAGACAAAAAAAAGACCAGATCTATTGGGCCGACATTTGCCTAACCCTTTCTATTGGGTTGACATCGGTTGCACCCTTTTGTGCCAATTCAGCCCACTAGGCTGGACTCAGCCCATATAGCCAACCCAGACCAATATATTCAATAATAATTTAATTGTAATATAATATTATATAATTAAAAAAACAAAAATCTCAAAAACAATTCAAGGGTTATTTTAAAATATTTCTGATTTTCTCTAGTGTTTTTCTACCAATTTTACATAATATTGCGTTGTATTTTTATATTGTAAGATATAGATCCGAATTCGATATTAAAATACCGGTTTTCTCTCAAACGTTTCTTTAAAAAAATTCAAAAAAAAACCTAAAAACTTTTAAATTAATTTCTCATTTTAAAAAATAAAAAATATTTTGTTTTCAGGAATACAGTCAAATCCTAAAGGTTTTCCAAGCATGTTTTCATAAAAAAATAAAAAATTGCATCTTTCTCATATTTTAAAAATGCAAAAAAAAAAAATATCATAACTAGTTTATGATTATTTGTTAGAATTTGATAAAAATATCAAAAACTTCTCACCAATCATTTTATTCACTTTATATTATGGTGTAGATGTTGATACGATCCAAAATAAGACCAGATTCAGATTTTGTCATAAAATTTCATAATACCCAGTTTTATGCTTTTGAGCATAACTGGAAATCCAACCATTGCATTGAGCTGAAATTTGACCTGATAATCCCGGAGGTATTAGTCTATGTTGGAGTAAAGTTTTAGATGAATCGAATTTCAAGAAAAACTTGTGATATAGGTCAGAACAGGCTGTACGAGTTTTGTTATTCACATTCTATTTGGCAAAGATCCTTTTCCTACAAGGAAGTGAGACTTGGAATTTTCTAGTTCCACAAAGATCTTTAATGAGCTGCAATATAATATCCAAATATGGCAATGACTCATTAATGATTCATAATCATTTTCTTATAAGGATTCGTTATTCATCCTAGCTACACAAGGAAATAATGGCTGGTGGTATTTAATGACAGATTAGTTATTTTTATTATTTTCTTTAATGTTTGGGCTTAGTTAATGCTTTGTTTTTCAACTAGGATCCAAGGCTTGTTTGGATCAGGCTATAAGCTTTTCAATTTAGGGTTTTTGGGTCAATTTTGTATGTGGATCAGTTCAGACCACCATCCATCAAGGTTAATTTTTTAAGAACTATTTAAACTCATGTAACCAAAATTTTGTCATCCATTGATGAATATTTGAAGCAAACCTCGTGATCACGCAACCCACACGCAACGGCACCAATTCCTGGAAAGCCAAGTAAATCAGGTTTAATAGGAGTATGACACAAAGATAACTTGCACCTAGGCATGCACTATTGAAAACAGAGACCCCCACCCAATGAATATTGATTTGCGAACAAGAAGTTTTTTATAGAATCAATGAAAGGAGAGGATCTCACCAACACACACACAAAGTGCGACAAACAAGAATTATTAATTTAAATTGTCTAACTTACATGTTATGCCATTATTTATACTGACTTTAGACTTAAATAAACTCTAAGGAACCCCATTAGGTGGACTTATATGAGACCTACTTATAATTGACCTAAATAAGTAATAACAACCCAAAGAAAAAGAAAAAAATAATAAAAATCCAAATATTACTATCCTAAATATGCTAGAATCAGATTTGTCACTCTTAAAAAGTTCCAAATAGACTAGGAAATTTGATCTAAAGGTAGAATTAATTTTGAAGTCTTCTTTCCTTGTTGTAACTAGGATGAATAAGGAATCCTTATAAGAAAAGGATTCTGAAACATTTATGAATCCTTTCCATACTTGAAAACTATATTGCAGCTCCTTAAAGATCCTTGTAGAACTAGGAGATTCCCAAAACAAGTTGTCACATCCTTGTAGGAAAAGAATCCTTGCCAAATAGAAAGTCCACAAGTCAAAAGGAAGTAAATAATAAAATTCGTACAGCTTGTTCTGACCTATATCACATGTTTTTCCTGAACTTCAATGCATCTGAAACTTTACCCTAATATAGACCAATACCACTGGAATCTTCATGTCAAATTTCAGCTCGATCCAACAATTGGATTGTAAATGGGGCTTATGTAAGTCCACCTAAGAGGGGTCCATTAGGGTTTATTTAAGCCTAGAGTGAGTATAAATAAAGGTATAACCAGACATTTAAGTTAGACAATTCAGATTAATAAAAGTTCTTATTTGCCGCACTTTGTCTATGTGTGTTGGTGAGATAATCTCTCTTCTATGGTTCTTTAATGAACCGAAAAAGGACTTATCGAAGAACAACTATCTTTGTGGCGTCATCCTTATACTTCTCATTCGCGAATCAATATTCGTTGGGTAGGGGTTTCCGTTTTCAATAGTACTGGTGCCTAGGTACAAGTTATTTTTGTGTCACACTCCTATCAAACCTAATTTACTTGGCTTTCCAGGAATTGGTGTCTTTATGTGTGGGTTGCGTGATCACGAGGTTCGCATCATATTAATAAGAGAAAAGCAAAAAAAAATTATTCAAAAAGACGTTTATTTGTTTTTGCCGTAGAAAACTAAACAAAGGAAAATAAGATCAAATCAACTCAGAATTAGCTCAAATTTGATACTCTGATTACTGGGGTCTTAATCGCACCATATATTAAGTGTGGGGCCAATTGGATAACATTGGCTTTGGTTTTCAATTTTTCAGTCCAATCAGGTCTGATTCATAATGTTTTTGCGTCAGTATATCAAATCTTATTATAACTTGCTCAAACTTTATCTTCTGTCTATTTTGGCTGACATTGCACTATATATGAAATTTTAGCTTAGGTGGACATCATTTACTTTATGTTTTAGATTCGGACCTAACTCATTGCAAACGAGTTTGTTTTGCGTCAACTTTTGAAATTCACTTTGTTCCTATTGTTTTCATTTCTTGCAGTATATTTTCAACATATCCAACATATTTGGGTGTTGTTTCATCATTTTTGCATATTTTGTTTCTGTTTTTATTCAAATCTTTAGTTTCGTTAGTATTTCGGATAGATTCTGATGTGCATCATAGGAATTATAATCCATCTTGTAAAGTTAAAATTAATATGCAAGAGGATTCAGATGGTCCACTGACAAGAGCGAGAGTGAAATAATTACAAAGGGCCTTGACGAGTCAAATTGGAATGATTGAAGCTGCGTCGGACTTAAAAATTAGCAATCAGTTTGAAATTGGTTCAAGGATGTTTATTTGCCTACAATTGGAACTTGGAGATGGGAATAGCCCTTAGTGGTTCTTTTGATCCTGGGCTACTTGAATTTGGGTTGATATGCAAATAAGTGAAGGAATTGATGTTGTTTATGGTCAGAACGGCAAATGAATTTGAACCTGAATTTGAAGTCATCCATTGCATGTGAAAACAAGACTAATCTAGGTGGATTTCAAGTTTAGAACATGTTCTTTCTAGATTGTCCAACCATGATTGCATTGGACTTTTGTGTAAGAAGATATGGTTGTTTTAAATTTGGTCTGTTTATGTTAGAAAGGTCAAAAAACGTGTGCTAGTTAATTTGTTTAGGTTAGTTTGTCAAAGTCTATTTTTTGGGCTTGACTTCTGCCATGTTGAATTTTTCCTAACTTTAGAGGGATGTTCCGGTTATAAATATAGTATCAGAATATGTAATAAAGCACTTTTGGCCAAGATTTGAAACTTAATTCACAGAATTAAGAGTTGTTCTTCCAAATTGATTTTGTGAAGAACCCTACCTGACTTATCACTCTTCAATCACAAAAAGTGTGGTGTCGAAATCCTAGATTGATCTTTGTGGCGTCCAGATCGACTTATCAAAGTATCATTCTAGTCTATCCTCCATCTTATTTACCTTGAAATCACTATAATCCAGCCTAAACACTAAAAGAAAGACAACCAACCAGACTTATCCTTCATCCATTTTCGTCAGATTCATTGTTGCTGATTTTTCGAATCATTCACGGCACATCATCTGGTATCAGAGCATCAGTTGCGATCTAAGGTGGGAGCCAAAAATAGAAGAAAGGCTTTTTGGAATTAAGGTTGATAAACTTAATTATGGCTGGAGATAAAGAAGATTTTCCAAGAGGGTTAAGTTTGGAACAGGCACAGGTTATGGGCTTACAACGATCTCATGCTGAGATTCGGGATGAAATGACTGGAATTCATGAACAGTTGAATACCCTTATGCAAATGATGCAAAGAAATAATTTGCAACCCCAATAGAGGCAAGCACTTAGGGTGCCATGAAATGATATTATAAAAGCTGACGAAGATCCAAATAGGGATGATGAGACCGACGATAGGGGCAAACCAAGAAGGCAGAATTATAATCCTTCTAATTGTCTCAAACTTAAGATTCCACCATTTAGAGGAAGTAGTTCACCTGAGGAATACTTGGAGTGGATTCAGAAGGTTGAAAAGGTGTTTGAATGGTATGAATATTGTGAAGAAAGGAAGTGCAAGGTGGCAGCACTTGAGTTTATGGATTATGCTCTTTTATGGTGGGAAAACTTAAAGATTCAGAGGAGAAGGGATGGAGAAGAGGAGATTACAACGTGGGCAACTATGAAAAGAGTGATGAAGAAGAAATTTGTTCCTGATTACTATAAACAGGAGCTATACATCAGACTTCAGACTTTGCGATAAGGATCTTTGAGCGTGGAAGAGTATGTGAAAGAGTTTGAGTTGCTCCTGATTCGATTTGAATTGATAGAACCCCAAGAGAAAACAATAGCTAGATTTCTTGGAGGGTTGAGGAAGGATATAGCTAATGTTGTTGAATTACAGCCGTACATCTTCCTTGAGGAAGTTATAAAGCTTGCAACTCGAGTAGAGAGGCAGCAGAAACGAGGAGGTGTCCGAACTAGTGTAACTCCGCCAAGCACAACAAAGGCTGTTTCTACACCTACACGAACATGGAGCACACCTAAACGAGATGAGAAGGTGGAGTTTACTAAGGAGAATACCAGTTTTGATTCTTTGAAGGGAAAGGAGAATGTGACAAAACCTCAACATCCTAGGAGGTCTCGAGACATCAAGTGCTTCAAGTGCTTAGGACATGGGCACATTGCTTCGGAATGTCCAAATAAAAGGGTGATGATTTTGCATGGGGATCATGGAGAGCTAATCAGTGGAGATGAGGTTGAAATTGAAGATGAAGATGAGGTACAAGTGGCTGAACAAGAAGAGGATTTCGAACCAGTGAAGGGAGATTTGTTGGTTGTGCAAGGGGTTCTGAATGCACAAATTGACGTTAGTGATGAGCAACGCGAGAACATCTTTCATACTCGATGTCACATTCGAGATAAGGTGTGTGGGATGATCATCGACAATGAAAGTTGCACTAATGTTGCGTAAACTACCTTGGTCGAGAAATTGGGTTTAACTACCCTTCCACATCCCAGGCCGTACAGTTTGCGATGGCTGAATGAGAATGGGGAGATTCGGGTGACAAAGCAAGTCCGTGTACCTTTTTCCTTTAAAACCTATCATGACGAGGTTTTGTGTGACATTGCGCTGATGTCAGCTAGCCATTTGTTGTTGGGTCATCCATGGCAGTTTGATAAGGATGTGACCTATAATGGATGAAAGAACACTTATTCTTTTGTGCTGAATGGAAAGAAGGTGAACTTGTTACTATTGAGTTCTCAACAGGTTAGAGAGGATCAGATACGAAGCCAACAAAATGAGGTGAAATCACGTAAGGGGCTGTTGTTAGCCAAAAAAAAGAGACATCAAACAAGCAGTAGCTTCAGCGGGGGCTGTTTTCATGATCTAGGCAAAGCAATTACTACAAGTGAAGGATTGGACTTACCAAGACAGATTAAGGAATTGCTTGAAGAATTTAAAGGTGTGTTTCCAGATGAATTACCTAAAGGGTTACCACCTATTCGCGGAATTGAGCATCAAATTGATTTGGTGCCGGAGCTTCACTTCCTAATAGACCAGCATACAGATGTAATCCAGAGGAAGCAAAAGAGATTCAAAGGCAGGTTGGTGAGCTCTTAGAGAAGGGCTATGTGCGAGAATCACTTAGTCCATGTTCTGTACCTACTTTGCTTGTACCGAAGAAAGATGATACCATAAGGATGTGTATGGACAGTCGCACTATCAACAAAATAACAGTTAAGTATCGATTTCCTATACCCAGACTTGATGATTTGCTTGATGAGTTGCATGGTGCTGCATTGTTTTCTAAAGTCGATTTGATGAGTGGTTATCACCAAATTAGAATGAAAGAAGGAGATGAATGGAAAACAGCATTTAAAACTAAACAGGGGTTATATGAATGGATGGTAATGCCGTTTGGGTTATCTAACGCGCCTAGTACATCTATGAGGCTTATGAATCATGTTTTGAGGAAGTATATTGGGTTGTTTGTTGTAGTATATTTTGACGATGTCCTAGTGTATAACAAGACCTTTGATGATCATATGAAGCATCTTAGAGTTGTGTTTGAAACTTTGCGAGATTCTAAGTTGTATGGGAAACTCACAAAGTGTTACTTCTGTAAAGAAAGTGTCGTGTTTCTTGGGTATATTATCTCTAGCAGGGGAGTTAAGGTTGATGAGGAGAAAATTAAGGCAATTCAGGACTAGCCAAAACCTGCTAGTATCGCTGATGTGAGGAGTTTCCATGGTTTAGCTTCTTTCTACAGGCGATTTTTGAAAGACTTCAGCTCTATTGTTGCTCCTATGACAGAATGCTTAAAAAAAGGGAACGAGTTTAGATGGAGTGAAGATGCGCAGAAAGCTTTTAAGATAATTAAGGAAAAGTTGTGTACTACTCCAGTTTTAGCACTTCCAGACTTTGCTAAAATATTCGAAATAGAGTACGATGCTTCCGGAGTTGGAATTGGGGCTATCTTGCTGCAAGAAAAGAGGCCGATTGCATTCTTCAGTGAAAAGTTAAATGGAGCATGTTTGAAATACTCTATTTACGACAAGGAGTTCTATGCTTTGATTCGGGCTCTAGAGGTATGGCAGCACTACTTGTTGCCTAAAGAATTTGTTATACATACTGATCATGAATCCTTGAAGTATCTTAAGGGGCAAAGCAAGCTGAAACGCAGACATGCTAAATGGGTGGGGTTTATGGAGTCATTTCCTTATGTCATAAAGTACAAGAAAGGGCAAGTTAATGTGGTTGCTGATGCTCTTTCTAGGAGGTTTGCACTGATCTTTATGTTGAATGCAAAGCTGATGGGTTTTGAATAAGTGAAGGAACAGTATGCTAATGATTCCTACTTTGCTAATGTGGTTGTCGAATGTGCAAAGGGAGCTTGTGATGAGTTCTTTATGCATGAAGGTTTCTTGTTCAAAATGGGCAGAATGTGTATTCCTTCAGGATTGTTACAGGAGTTGCTTGTGCGAGAGGCTCATGGTGGTGGTCTTAGTGGTCATTTTGGGGAGAAGAAGACTTATGAGTTGCTGAAAGAACATTTCTTTTGGCCTAGCATGTTACGAGATGTGCACAAGGTAATTGAGAGATGTGCTATTTGCAAGAAAGCTAAGGGTAAAGAGAATGCATATGGACTTTATATGCCATTGCCTATTCCAGAGCAACCATGGATGGATGTTAGCATGGACTTTGTACTTGGGTTACCAAGAACACAGCGTGGAAAGGATTCAATAATGGTCGTGGTTGATCAATTCTTCAAAATGTCTCATTTCATTCCTTGCAACAAAACTGACAATGCAGTACATGTTGCTGATTTTTTCTTTCAAGAGATTGTTTGTTTGCATGGAGTTCCTAAAAGCATTGTCTCTGATCGTGATACAAAGTTCTTAAGCCACTTTTGGAAGACTCTTTGGAGGAAGCTTGGAACGAAGTTACTTTTCAGTACGGCATGTCATCCACAAACTGATGGACAAACTGAGTTAGTAAACAGAACTTTATCTTCTTTGTTACGAGCTGTTATACATAAGAATTTGAAGAGTTGGGATACTTGTTTGCCTATTGTGGAGTTTGCATATAATCGTAGTGTGCATGGGGCTACAAAATTTTCACCATTTGAGGTTGTGTATGGCTTTAATCCTTGTGTTTCTATTGATCTTGTTCATATTCCAATTGATGAGAGGACATCTATGGATGGAATTAGAAAGGCAGAATTGATGAAGAAACTACATGAGCAGGTTCGATTACATATTAAGGAGAAAACGATAAAGTATGCTAAACAAGCTAACAAGGGGCGGAAAATGGTTAGGTTTGAACCTGAAGATCTTGTTTGGATTCATATTAGCAAGGGCAGATTCCCAAGCAAACATAAGTCCAAGTTGATGCCAAGAGCTGATGGTCCATTTCGGATTATAGAGAAGGTGAATGACAATGCATATAAGGTAGATCTTCCTGGTGATTACAACGTATCAGCTACTTTTAATGTGAAAGACTTGACTCCATACTTGGATGACAATGACGATTCTGATTTGAGGACAAATCATTTTCAACCCGGGGCTGATGATGTGCATCATGGGAATTATAATCCATCTTGTAAAGCTAAACTAATATGCAAGAGGATTCAAATGGTCCAATGACAAGAGCAAGAGCGAAACAACTACAAAGGGCCTTGACGAGTCAAATTGGAATGATTGAAGCTGCATCGGAGTTAAAAATTAGCAATCAGTTTGAAATTGGTTCAAGGATGTTTATTTGCCTACAATTGGAACTTGGAGATGGGAAAAGCCCTTAATGGTTCTTTTGATGCTGGGCTACTTGAATTTGGGTTGATATGCAAATACGTGAAGGAATTGATGCTGTTTATGGTCAGAACAGCAAATGAATTTGAACCTGAATTTGAAGTCATCCATTGCATGTGGAAACAAGACTAATCTAGGTAGATTTCAAGTTCAAAACATGTTCTTTCTAGATTGTCCAACCATGATTGCATTGGACTTTTGTGTAAGAAGATATGGTTTTTTTAAATTTGGTCTGTTTATGTTAGAAAGGTCAAAAAACATGTGCTAGTTAATTTGTCTAGGTTAGTTTGTCAAAGTCTACTTTTTGAGCTTGACTTCTACCGTGTTGAATTTTTCCTAACTTTGGAGGGATGTTCTGCTTATAAATATAGTATCAGAATATGTAATAAAGCACTTTTGGCTAAGATTTGAAACGTAATTCACAGAATTAAGAATTGTTCTTCCAAATTGATTTTGTGAAGAACCCTACCTGACTTATCAGTCTTCAATCACAAAGAGTGTGGCGTCGAAATCCTAGATTGATCTTTATGGCGTCCAGATCGACTTATCAAAGTATCATTCTAGTCTATCCTCCATCTTATTTACCTTGAAATCACTATAATCCAGCCTAAACACCAAAAGAAAGTGATGCGAACCTCGTGATCACGCAACCCACAATCAAGATTGAGATCTGATCCCGGAAAGCCGAAATAAGTCTGATAGGAGTGTGACACAATGGAAACCTGCCCCAAGGCACCAACACTATTGGATTGAGTAGAGTGACGCCACGAAGCCAGTTAATCTTTGATAGGTCAGATTCAGTTCATTCAAGAACTGAAGAATGCAAGAATCACTCTCACACGTTAAAACTGAAAAATTCAGAAGTAATTATCATCAAAGCTGTCAAAATTTTGGCTTACATGAGTTTAAATAGTTCTTGAAAAGTTAACCCTAATGGACCCTTTTATGTGGACTTAAATGAGGTCCCTTTAAAACTGACCCAAAATCCTAAACTGAAAAACCCATAACTTAATCCAAACAAGCCTTGGATCCTAACTGAAAAGAAAGTATTAATTAAGCCCAAACAAGCCTTGGGTTGTAGCTAACAAAATAAAACAAAGCCCATAATATTAAATCCATGTTCTGTCATGAGAAGAAGAGAAGGAAGTAAAATATTATAGAAGTGATTCAAGGCTTATTTATAGCCTTCCATGCAGCTCCTTAATCCTAGAAACAAAAGGAAAAGGTAGCCACCCATATTGTTTCCAAGTTGTAGAGAGATTCTTTTGTTTCCTTTGCTATCCTCACCTCATGGCCCAAATAAGGTTATGTTGGACCCCTCTTGCACATGGATAAGATATACTAGGGTCTCCTCTTGATACTCTAATGGACCTTTCAATTCTGACTTGGTTCAAACATTCAAAAACCAATGCATTCAATGCCTCTTTCAATGCCTTTGTCTGGGATTGAGTCATTGGACCATTTGGAACATGTAATGGGTCCTTGCTGGTGTTTCTGGGCTGGTCCACATCATCCCCTCTCTCCTCGAAAGGATTCGACCTCGAATCAAAATCTGTGTCAAATAACGTAAGATCAGCAACATTAAAGGTGTGCACCAAACTCACCTGAAAGGTCAATTTTGTATTCGTTGTCATTGATTCTCTCTAAAACCTGAAATGGACCATCACCACGAGGCTGTAATTTTGATTTCCTTTAGTTAGGAAATCGTTCCTTACACATGTGCACCCAAACCCAATCACCGGGTTGGAAAACAACCAGTTTACGTCCCTTATTTGCTTTAGAAGCGTAAAGTCTGTTCTTTTTCTCTATTTACAGTTGAACTCCCTCATGGAGTTGTCTCACCATCTTTGCTTTCTTTTCATCATTTAAACTTGCTTTTTCTTCAAAAAAACAAAGGAATTAAGTCCATAGGAGTCAGTGGATTAAAAACATAAACAATTTCAAATAGTGGTCGAATGCACAGTTCTATTATAAGCAAACTCAACAAAAGGCAAACATTCTTCCCAACTCTTTAAATTCTTTTGAATTATAGCACGCAAAAGTTGGGATAATGTTCTATTCACTACCTCAGTTTGTCCATCTGTTTGAGGATGACATGTTGTCGAAAATAAGAGTTTAGTTCCCAACTTTCCCCATAAGGTCTTCCAAAAGTAGCTAAGGAACTTAACATCACAATCTGACACTATACTCTTAGGAATGCCATGCAAACGTACAGTCTCCCTAAAAAACAAGTCTGCAATATAAGATGCATCATCCGTTTTATTGCATGCAATGAAATGCGTCATTTTAGAAAACCTATCAACCATAACAAAAATAGTGTCTCTACCTTTCTTTGACCTAGGTAAACCTAAAACAAAGTCCATAGAGATATCTACCCAAGGTTCAGTAGGCACAGGTAATGGTGTATATAGCCCATGTGGTTGTACTCTAGATTTTGCCTTTCTACAAGCAATGCACTGTTCACAAATTCGTTGCACATCTCTTTTCATCTTTGGCCAATAAAAATGCTCATGCAATACATCCAAGGTTTTCGCAACTCTAAAGTGACCCATTAAACCACCCCCATGTGCTTCACGAACAAGCAGTTCACGCAAAGAACTAGCAGGAACACACAATCTATTCTCTTTGAACAAATAACCATCCATCAAATAAAACTTACCAAAAGCCGAATGTCCACATGCATTATAAATCTCGGCAAAGTCAGAATCATTATCATACAATTCCTTCACATATTCAAAGCCTAGCAATCTAGTATTCATTGTGTGTAAAAGAACATACCTGCGCGAAAGTGCATCAGCTACGATGTTCTCTTTGCCTTGCTTATACTTGATTACGTAAGGAAAAGTTTCAATGAATTCAACCCATTTTGCATGCCTCCTATTCAACTTACCTTATCCTTTCAGATGTTTCAACGACTCATGATCCGAATGGATTACAAACTCTTTTGGCCACAAGTAATGTTGCCATGTCTCAAGTGCTCTTACCAATGCATAGAGTTCTTTGTCGTAAGTGGGATAGTTCAAGGTCGCTCCACTTAACTTCTCACTAAAATATGCAATAGGTCTCCAATCCTGCATCAAAACAGCACCTCTTCCCATTCCAGATGCATCACATTCTATTTCAAATGCTTTTGTAAAGTCAAGTAAAGCCAAAACAGGTGCAGAACATAATTTATCTTTCAAAAGAACAGAAGCCAATTCTTGTTCCTCCACCCATTTAAACCCAACTGACTTTATAACAACTTCATTCAAGGGTGCAGCTATTGTACTGAAATCTTTCATAAAACGCCTATAAAAACTAGCTAACCCATGAAAACTCCTTACCTCACTTACCGATTTGGGTGTAGGCCAATCCCGGATGGCCTTAACTTTCTCCTTATCCATCTCGATACCCTGTGCAGTTACAACATAGCCAAGAAACACAATTTTCTCCATGCAAAAGGCACACTTTTTAAGATTAGCATACAATTTCTCACTACGCAACACACTAAGTACATTACGCAAATGATCAAGATGCTCAGTTAAGTTCTTGCTATAGATAAGAATGTCATCAAAATACACAACCACAAACTTACCTATAAACGCACGTAACACATGATTCAATAAACGCAAAAACGTACTAGGTGCATTTGTAAGTCCAAACAGCATTACTAACCATTCATACAAACCATGCTTAGTCTTAAATGCTGTTTTCCACTTATCACCTTCTTTCATTCTAATTTGATGGTACCCACTTTTCAAGTCGATTTTAGAGAAAATACAGGATCCATGTAACTCATCTAACATGTCATTTAAGCTTAGGAATGGGGTGTCTATACTTTATCATTATGTTGTTCATGGCTCGGCAATCAACACACATCCTCCATGTTCCATCCTTCTTAGGCACAAGTAGCACGGGTACAGCACACGGGCTTATACTATCACGAATGTAGCCCTTTTCCATCAGCTCATCAACTTGCCTTTGAAGCTCCTTCGTCTCCTTGGGATTGCTTCTATAGGCTGGTCGGTTAGGAATTGAAGCTCCGGGTACGAAATCAATCTGATGCTCTATCCCCCTTAATGGTGGCAATCCGCTAGGAGTATCGTCGGGGAACACATCATCAAACTCCTGCAACAAAGCAATAGCAACACTAGGCATAATATGATCAAGATCATTAGTATTAAAGTAAGCCTCTTTGTATATAAGTAAAATCATTGGCTTGTTAGTGAAAAATGCAGATCTGATCTCACCCTCTCTAGCATAAAAATTGGGTTGTTTCTTTAGTTTTTCCACACAATTCTCATCACCCTTACTGACTTTCTTCACTCCTCTTGTCTTACCTCCACTCTCGGCCAGATTTGGGTGTTTTTGAGTTGTGGTCGAATGGTTTGATTTGTTTGGAGTGTTGGCTGAATATTTGTTTGTGTTTGGATGGGTGGCCGAATGGGTTGTAGTGGTTTGAGTTCTAGCCGAATCTGATGGTCTTCTCTCCCCTTGTTCCTCACCTTGATTTTCTCTCCCCATCGCCTTATGCTCACTTTTTAGCTTTATTTGATCATTATACACCTATTTGAGTGTAAGAGGTACACAAGTGATGGTTTTACCACCTTTTACAATGATACACCTATTTTTAACCCCATCATAAATTGCTTTCCTATTATATTGCCATGTTCTCCCCAACAAAATGTGACTTGCTTGCATTGGTACCACGTCGCACAGAACTTCATCAATATATTTCCCAATCAAAAATGGAATCACAACCTGTTTAGTCACTTTCACTTCACCACTATCATTCAGTCATTGCAATCTATATGGTTTAGCATGCTTAACAGTACACAAATTCAGTTTACTAACAAGGGTGGTACTACAAACATTAACACAGCTTCCACTATCTATAATTAAACCACACACTTTGCTTTGTACATAACAACGTGTATGGAAGATGTTCTCCTTTTGTTGATTAATTTCATCTTCTTTTACCTGAACATGAAATGTTCGTCTTATAACCAAGGACTCTCCAAACTATCCTCCAATGGTGGCATGCCTTCACAATCAGATGTGTCACTTTCAGATTCCATATCACCATTATCTCTAATCATCATGATTCTCTTGTTTGGACACTCTGAAGCATAATGTCCATGTCCTTGACACCTGAAACATTTAACATCACGAGTACGTTTAGGTTGAGTTTCAGATTTACCTTTGGCATCAGTAGGAACATCAACTTTAGCCTTTGGTAGTTCAGTTCTAGAAGAAACAAAGGATCTTGGCCGGACAATACCCTCTCTTTTTAGATTCGGCTTCCAAGATGATGAAGAGCCCGAATTAAACGCTGGTCGAGCATGTCCCTTCTAAAGTTGTCTCTCCACCTTCGTAGCCATGTGAACCATGTCCTCTAGCTCCACATAGTGCTGTAGCTCAACCACATTGGCAATGTCCCGATTCAACCCATTAAGAAACCTAGCCATGGTGGCTTTTCTATCCTCAACAACATTGGCCCAAATCATTGCTATCTCCATCTCTTTGTGATATTCATCTACTGTCTTATAACCTTGATTCAGACCTTGGAGCTTTAGATATAAGTCTCTGTAATAGTGGTTTGGCACAAATCGTCTCCTCATTAAGACTTTCATCTCCCCCCAAATTTGAACAGGTCGCTCCCCATTCCTCCTCCTACTGATTACAATTTGATCCCACCAAATCAATGCATACTCCGTAAACTCAATTATCACCAATTTCACCTTTTTTTGTTCAGAATAGCTATGGCAATCAAAAATCCAACCTACCTTTTTCTCCCACTCCAAATAAGCCTTGGGATCGTTTTTACCTTGAAAGTTAGGAATTTTCAGTTTAATGGTGTCCAAGTCCCCATCCATATCTTCATAAGTGCCCATGCCACGGAAATTCACATTCCTCCTAGCCCTGTTCAGTCCAGACCTGATTCCTTGGCCAGCAGATACAAAATCATAGTTGTCTTCACCTGCATCTGCGTTTTCATCAACAAACTCTTCAAAATCAGATCTAACATTCCATACAGCCATACGGACCGTATTTCCTCAGCGATCAGCCCCACTATTTTGTTGCTTTATTGAATTCACCTCATCTTTCAGATCCTCGTACGTTCTAGACAATAGCTCAAGTTGCTGGCGTATGGCTCGCAATTGGAAAGCTACGTTAGCGTTTTGTGTAGCTGATTCGTTGTTTTCAGACATTATTTGAATCTGCAAAATTTGGTTAGTAGCATAAAATATATCCTCACACCTCTCGTGTATCACACAAAAAAATCAAGGCTTTTCACTCTAATAAGTTCACAATGCCTTTTACCTCACAACTTGCTTTCTTTTGGTTCTTTAAGAACTGAAATCAACAAATCAAAGTTAGTAGCCTTCACAGCGCACTCTAATAATTTTCAGACTCAAGAATCAATAAATATACTGAAAACAAAGCAAAACAAAACTATGATTACGATTTTACGAGTAGCAATGCAAATTTGTACGAATTGTGGACGAAACGAAGACCTGAAATAAAACAGAAGCGAATATTAGCAAAAATAGTTACTTGACTCCTAGATAACCCAAATATAATAGAAAAAAAAAATATTTGGACAAAACTAAACAGTAAGAATCACGTTTTGAAACTTGACGCAAATCTAACCTGTTACGCAATTTTTACGTAACAGAATTGAAACCTAGACCAGACGATCTTGAAATAACCTAAAATTCAATATTTAGTATTATAATCCTAAACAAACAACAAAAATCAATTCATAGGTCGTTCTTTTATGTCTAGGTAACCAAACACCTTGTATGATCAGTTTGCGGCAGAATTGAACCCCCAATTAAAACCTCCAGAATCAGATATTTTGATAAGCCTAAATTTAATATATGGTGCGATCACACCCCTAATAGGCTGAATATGAAGTTTCAATTGATTCTGAGGTGGTTTGCTTATGGTTCACAAAGAGTAGTGTTTTTGCGGCAGAATTGACCTCGAATTAGAATAACCTCCAGAATCAGATATTCAAGCAAACAATATCAGAATAAGCTCAAATTTGACATGTAATGCGATCTTACCCTCAATAGACTGAATATGAAGTTTAATTGATTCTGAGGTGGTTTGCTTATGGTTCAACAAGAGTTGTATTTCTGCGGCAAAAATTAAATGATCCTTAATATTTCAACTAATTACTATCTCTCTTTCTTTTTAATGTACTGATACAAACCTCATGATCACGAGGTCACGCAACCCACAATCAAGATTGAGATCTGATCCCGGAAAGCCGAAATAGGTTTGATAGGAGTGTGACACAATGGAAACCTGCCCCAAGGCACCAACACTATTGGATTGAGTAGAATGATGCCGCGAAGCCAGTTAATCTTCGAAAAGTCAGATTCAGTTCGTTCAAGAACTAAAGAATGCAAGAATCACTCTTACATGTTAAAACTGAAAAATTCAGAAGTAATTATCATCAAAGCTGCCAAAATTTTGGCTTACATGAGTTTAAATAGTTCTTGTAAAGTTAATCCTAATGGACCCCTTATGTGGACTTAAATGAGATCCACTTAAAACTGACCCAAAACCCTAAACTGAAAAACCCATAACTTAATCCAAACAAGCCTTGGATCTTAACTGAAAACAAAGTATTAATTAAGCCCAAACAAGCCTTGGGCTGTAGCTAACAAAAAAAAACAAAGCCCATAATATTAAATCCATGTTCTGTCATGAGAAGAAGAGAAGGAAGTAAAATATTATAGAAGTGATTCAAGGCTTATTTATAGCCTTCCATGCAGCCTCTTAATCCTAGAAACAAAAGGAAAAGGTAGCCACCCATGTTGTTTCCAAGTTGTAGAAAGATTCTTTTGTTTCCTTTGTAGTCCTCACCTCATGGCCCAAATAAGGTTATGTTGGACCCCTCTTGCATATGGATAAGATGTACTAGGGTCTCCTCTTGATACTCTAATGGACCTTTCAATTCTGACTTGGTTGAAACATTGAAAACCAATGCATTCAATGCCTCTTTCAATGCCTTTGTCTTGGATCGAGTCATTGGACCATTTGGAACATGTAATGGGTCCTTGCTGGTGTTTCTGGGCTGGTCCACATCAGAAAGACAACCAACCAGACCCATCCTTCATCCATTTTCATCAGATTCATTGTTGTCGATTTTTCGAATCATTCACGGCACATCAGATTCATTTGCTACTTACGAGACTATCATTGCAGTTTTTTTTTGCTTGTTTTCTGGTTTTTATTGCTTCTTGAGTCATATATACATTTGGATTGCGCTGCTAAGTTTGTTCTATTTGGTGTTGGTTTCAATTCCGCAAGCACCGCAAGAGGGTGAGACGAGAGGTGTGAGCATGTGACAATATTCAGAGTGTTTGCGAAAAACACGAGCAATGTGAGGATTTTGTTTTACCACTAACCAATTTTTACAGGTACTATCATGTCAGATCAAAACAATACACGACCCCTTGCGATGTAGAACTTAAATTCCAAATGCAAGCCATCACGAAGATGTTGAAAGAGTGAATTTTGTGATGGGAAACATGTGTAAGAGACTTGAGAAGGTGAGAAAACTTGGTAACGTGGCTTGAACATGTACCCAAGACGTGAGAAAGGTTGGGGCTGAACCGAAATCAAACAATGATTGTGGGGTGAAAGGCCAAGGTGGGCTGATTATGCGGATTTTGAGGAGGACGTTGATGATATTGGTGATGGTGGTTTTAAGGATGAGACCATAGGCCATTATGAAGGTTTTCGGCACCCTAGAAACCGAAGGGATTTCATGTATTTTGATGAGGTGTTATGGCAAAAGAAAAGGAGGATTCAAAAGGAGAGGTGGTATCAAAGGGAGAGAAATAAAGATATTAGTGTTCTAAAAAAATAATCCAAGAGTCTATCCCGTATTCTAGGGGAGATGAAGCAAGAACTTCATATGTTAACGGTAGCAGTCAATGCCCAGTAAGCTTCAGAAAGAGAGGAGAAAAAAATGTTGCAATGATGATATACGAAATAGAATGGCTGTTACTTTCATCTAAAATTGTTGGCGATGATTGTTAGCAAGAAAAGAACTCTAAAGGCTTCAAATAGAGGCTAAGGAATTTTCCATTCAACTTGTTGGTGATTCGATGATGAATCATCTTGAAGAGAGAGGTAACGATACAATCCAGGCAAGGTCAAATTCGGATTTTGATGAAAAATGTGCACCTATGCAGTTTTACGGCGACAGTAATAATTCTCAATCCGACTGTTGGATCGGGCTGCAATGTTACGTGGAGTCTCCAGCCATGTTGTGCTACCTTCGGTTAATATTTCATGTTAGTTGAAGTTCAGGAAGGCACCACAATACTGGTCAACAGAGGCTGTACAAATTTTGTTATTTACTTCATTTTGACTTGTGGACTTTCTATTTGGCTAAGAATCTTTTCCTAAAAGGTTGCAACAGCCTGTTTTGGAAATCTCCTAGTTTTATAAAGATCTTTAATGAGTTGCAATATAGTTTCCAAGTGTGACAAGGATTCATAAATATTTCAGAATACTTTTCTTATAAGGATTTCTTATTCATCCTCGCTACAACAAAGAAAGAAGACTTCAGAATTAATTCTACCTTTAGATCAGATTTTCTAGTCTATTTGGGACTTCTTAATGGTGACAAATTTGATTGTAGCATATTTAGGATAGTAATTTTTGGATTTTTATTATTTGTATTATTTTCTTCATAGTCTTTGAGTTATTATTACTTATTTTGGTCAATTGTAAGTGAGACTCATATAAGTCCACCTAAGGGGGGGTCATTAGGGTTTAGTTAAGTCTAGAGTGAGTATAAATAAAGGCATAACCAGACATGTAAGTTAGAGAATTTAGATTAATAAAAGTTCTTGTTTGCCGCACTTTGTGTGTGTGTGTTGGTGAGATAATCTCCCTTTCATGGTTCTCTAATGAACTAAAAAACAACTTATCAAAGAACAACCGCCTTCGTGGCGTCATCCTTATACTTCTCGTTCGCGAATCAATATTCGTTGGGTGGGGGTTTCCGTTTTCAATAGTACTGGTGCCTAGGTACAAGTTATTTTTATGTCACACTCCTATCAAACCTGATTTACTTGGCTTTCCAGGAATTGGTGTCTTTGTGTGTGGGTTGCATGACCACGTGATCACGAGGTTCGCGAATCAATATTCTTTTGTCTCAGGAACTAATGAAAGGCGATAAATCTACGAGACCTGCTCGTTGTATTATGAAAGTTGATCTAATGAAGGCTTATGACTCGGTGCGGTGGGATTTCGTTGACGCTACATTAATAAAAATGGGATTCCCTAAAACAGTCATTGATTGGATCATGGTTTGTGTGACATCATGTCAATTCTCTATCAACGTCAATGGTGAGCTTGCAGGTTACTTTTAAGGGGGAAGAGGGCTGAGACAAGGTGATCCACTGTCCCCATATTTGTTTGTCCTATGTATGGAAATCTTTTCGGGGCTATTCTACAAGATGAGTGCCAACTAAGAATTCAAGTTCCACTGGAGATGCAAGGACAAAATTTCTCATCTTTGTTTTGCTGACGACTTGATGATTTTTAGTAAAGGGGATGTTAACTCAATTCGTATGATTAGAACTGTGCTGACAAAGTTTCAAGATCTATCAGGTCTGTATCAAAATCCAAACAAAAGAGACATCTTCTTGAGCGGTGTGTTAAATGCTGAGAGGGAACAAATTATTCGTATTCTTGGGTTTAGAGGGGGGGAGCTCCCTATGAAATATTTGGGAGTAGCTCTTCTCTCGTCCAGACTAAAGGCTGTTTATTATAAGGGCCTCGTGGATCGAATCACCTCTAAAGTTCGACATTGGACTTGTAGAACACTCTCGTATGCAGGACGGGTACAATTGATTAATTCAATCTTATTTTCCATATAGGTCTATTGGGCATCTCTCTTCCTCTTACCTAGGCAAGTAATTAAAAATGTGGAGCAAATTATGAAATCCTTTCTTTGGTCAGGTTCTAAAGTGGCTTGGGATTAGGTATGTCTTCCAAAAAAGGAGGGGGGGCTAGGAATAAAAAGGATAACAGAATGGAACAAGATTGCTTTGTTGAAACACATTTAGAACATGTGCAATGACTTAGATGGCTCACTCTGGTCCACTTGGATCAGATCCAATCTGTTGTGAGGTAGGAATTTCTGGACAATCACGATGCCAGAGAATTGCTCTTGGGCTTGGGGAAAGATTCTAAAGCTTAGATCCTTAGCATGGCCAAAGATGAAGTACATCATAGGAGATGGAATGACAACCTCTCTATGGTTTGACAATTGGCATCCTCAAAGCTCACTCGCGGATTCTTACGAGGAAAGATTCATCTATGATTCAGGTATGGAAAAGAACGCGAAGTTGAATGTGCTGATTCATAACTTAGAATGGAAAATTCCTACCACCCAAGGGCATTACCATCCATTCATATAACCCCTGTTTAGTTTTAAATGTTGTTTTCCATTCATCTTCCTCTTTCATTCTAATTTGGTGATAACCACTCATCAAATCGACTTTAGAAAACAATGCAGCACCATGCAACTCATCAAGTAAATCATCAAGTCTGGGTATAGAAAATCAATACTTAACTGTTATTTTGTTGATAGCACAGCTGTCCATACACATCCTCATAGTACCATCTTTCTTCGGTACAAGCAAAGTAGGTACAGAACATGGACTAAGTGATTCTCGCACATAGCCCTTCTCTAAGAGCTCACCAACTTGCCTTTGAATCTCTTTTGCTTCCTCTGGATTACATCTGTATGCTGGTCTGTTACGAAGTAAAGCTTCCGGCACCAAATCAATTTGATACTCAATTCCACGAATAGGTGGTAACCCTTTAGGTAATTCATCTGGAAACACACCTTTAAATTCTTCAAGCAATTCCTTAATCTGTCTTGGTAAGTCCAATCCTTCTACTTGTAGTAATTGCTTTACCCAGATCATGAAAACAACCCCCGCCAAAGCTAATGCTTGTTTGATGTCTCCTTTTTTGGCTAACAACAACTCCTTACGTGATTTCACCTCCTTTTGTTGGCTTCGTATCTGATCATCTCTAACATGTTGAGAACTTAATGGTAACAAGTTCACCTTCTTTCCATTTAGCATAAAAGAATAAGTGTTTTTTTGTCCATTGTAGGTCACATCCTTATCAAACTGCCATGGACGACCCAGCAACAAATGGCTAGCTGACATCGACGCAACGTCACACAAAACCTCGTCATGATAGGTTTTAATGGAAAAAGGTACACGGACTTGCTTTGTCACCCGAATCTCCCCATTCTCATTCAGCCATCGCAAACTATACGACCTAGGATATGGAAGGGTAGTTAAACCCAATTTCTCCACCAAGGTAGTTGACGCAACATTAGTGCAACTTCCATTATCAATGATCATCCCACACACCTTATCTCGAATCTAACATCGAGTATGAAAGATGTTCTTGCGTTGCTCATCACTAACATCAATTTGTGCATTCAGAACCCGTTGCATAACCAACAAATCTCCAGCCATAATTAAGTTTATCAACCTCAATTCCAGCAAGCCTTTCTTCTGTTTTTGGCTCCTGCCTTAAATCACAACTGATGCTCTGATACCAGATGATATGCTATGAATGATTCGATAATCGGCAACAATGAATCTGACGAAAATGGATGAAAGATGGGTCTGATTGTGTTGTCTTTCTTTTGGTGTTTAAGTTGGATTATAGTGATTTAAAGTAAATAAGATGGAGGATAGACTAGAATGATACTTTGATAAGTCGATCTGGACGACACAAAGATCAATCTAGGATTTCGACGCCACACTCTTTGTGATTGAAGAGTGATAAGTCAGGTAGGGTTCTTCACAAAATCAATTTGGAAGAACAACTCTTAATTCTGTGCATTAAGTTTCAAATCTTGGCCAAAAGTGTTTTATTACATATTCTGATACTATATTTATAATTGGAACATCTCTCCAAAGTTAGGAAAAATTCAACATGACAGAAGTCAAGCCCAAAAATTAGACTTTAACAAAGTAGTTATACAAATTTAACTAGCACACATTTTCTGATTTTAATTGAAACATAAAAATACCAAATTTAAAATGGCTATAACTTCTTGTACAAAAGTCTAATGCAATCATGATTGGACAATCTAGAAAGATCACGTTCTGAACTTGAAATCCACCTAGATTAGTCTTGTTTTCACATGTAGTGGATGACTTCAAATTCGAGTTCAAATTCATTTACTGTTCTGACTGTAAACATCATCAATTCCTTCACTTATTTGCATTATCAACCCACATTCAAGTAGCCCAACATCAAAAGAACTATTAAGGGCTTTCCCCACCTTTAAGTTCCAATTGTAGGCAAATAAGCATCCTTGAACCAATTTCAAACTGATTACTAATTTTTAGCTCCGACGCAGCTTCAATCATTCCAATTTGACTCGTCAAAGCCCTTTGTAGTTGTTTCGCTCTCGCTCTTGTCATTGGACCTTCTGAATCCTCTTACATATTAGATTTAACTTTACGAGATGGATTATAATTCCCATGATGCACATCATTTACTAATTCTACAAAGATCTTTAATGGGCTGCAACATAATTACCAAGTGTGGCAAGGATTCATGATTATTTCAGAATCCTTTTCTTACAAGGATTCCTTATTCATCCTAGCTACAAAAAGGAAAGAAGACTTTAGAATAAATTCTACCTTCAGATCAGATTTCCTAGTCTATTTGGGACTTCTTAATGGTGACAAATTTGATTCTAGCATATTTAGGATGGTAATTTTTGGATTTTATTATTTTTACTATTTTCTTCTTAGTCTTTGGGTTATTATTACTTATTTGGGTCAATTGTAAGTGGACTTAATATAAGTTTTGATGTGGACTAACCTAGAAACATCAGTAAGGACCCATTACATGTTCCAAATGGTCTAATGACTCAGTCCAAGACAAAGGCATTGAAAGAGGCATTGAATGCATTGGTTTTGAATGTTTCAACCAAGTCAGAATTGAAAGGTCCATTAGAGTATCAAGAGGAGACCCTAGTACATCTTATCCATGTGCAAGAGGGGTCCAACACAACCTTATTTGGGCCATGAAGTGAGGAAAGCAAAGGAAACAAAAGAATCCTTTTACAACTTGGAAACAACATGGGTGGCTACCTTTTCCTTTTGTTTCTAGGATTAAGGGGCTGTATGGAAGGCTATAAATAAGCCTTGAATCAGTTCTATAATATTTTACTTCCTTCTCTTCTTCTCATGACAGAACATGGATTTAATATTATGGGCTTTGTTTTATTTTGTTAGCTACAGCCCAAGGCTTGTTTAGGCTTAATTAATACCTTGTTTTCAGTTAGGATACAAGGCTTGTTTGGATTAAGTTATGGGCTTTTCAGTTTAGGGTTTTGGGTCAGTTTTGAGTGGACCTCATTTAAGTCCACATAAGGGGTCCATTAGGGTTAATTTTTCAACTATTTAAACTCATGGAAGCCAAAATTTCAGCAGCTTTGATGATAATTACTTCTGAATTTTTCAGTTTTAATGTGTGAGAGTGATTCTTGCATTCTTCAGTTCTTGAACGAACTGAATCTGAATTATCGAAGATTAACTGGCTTCGTGGTGTCATTCTACTTAATCCAATAGTGTTGGTGCCTTAGGGTAGGATTGCATTGTGTCACACTCTTATCAGACCTATTTTAGCTTTTCGGGATCAGATCTCAATCTTGATTGAGGGTTGCGTGATCACGAGGTTCGCATCATAAAGTAAATGATGTCCAATTGAGTTCAAATTTCAGATATAGTGCAACTTCAACCCAAATAGATAGAATATAAAGTTTGAGCAATTTACGATAAGGTTTGATATCCTAAATATGCTAAAATCAGTTCAAATTGGGTGAATACCATAGATTCTTAATTTGTTAGTTAGCTGGTTGTATTGGTTTCCCTCACGAATCTAGTGAGGTTTCAGTTTTAGGGTCGGTGGCTAGCCTGTAGCCATCTGTTGTTTTATGTTTATGTTATCATTGTAAATCTGGGGTATGCCCCTTATAATGTTTGTATCTTCTTCTTTTAATACATACGTCAACTTACCAAAAAAAAATATGCTAAAATCAGATTTGTCACCATTAAGAAGTTCCAAATAGACTAGGAAATCTGATCTCAAGGTAGAATTTATTTTAAAGTCTTTTTTTTCTTTTTGTAGCAAGGATGAATAAGGAATCATTGTAAAAAAAGGTTTCCAAAACATTTATAAATCCTTGCCACACTTGTAAACTATGTTACACACCATTAAAGATCTTTGTAGAATTAGGAGATTCTGAAAATAAACTGCCACATCCTTTTAAGAAAAGAATCCTATCCAAATAGGAAGTCTACAAGTCAAAAGGAAGTAAATAACAAAATTTGTACAGCCTCTGTTGACCCCTATTGCAAAGTCTTCCCGAACTCTGATTGACTTGAAAGTTTAACTCAAGGTAGAACAAGATGTCAGGAGACTCCACATAAAATTACAACTTGATCCAACGGTCGGATTGAGAATTATAATTGTTGCCGTAAAACTGGATTGTTGCACATTTTACATCAAATTCTGAATTTGACCTTTCCTAGATCGTATCACTTATTGTGTCAAAAAATAAATACCTTTATCTAATCATGCTTGCAAAGTTATTTTAATTCCATCATGTTTCAAACAATTTTAGTTTTGTCAGCAACTTGGCTTGTAATGTCACTAGACTTTTTTTTTTTTGTCAAATGAGCCATTATTTAATAAGATTATGTGTTTTCTTGTGTTTATGATGTGCTTTTATTTTTGTTATTGTTTCATGCAAGTAACACACCCACACGGCTCACACCCTTTACTCACAAAACCATTGCTTCAAGAATTCTTTGATGTGTTTCCCTTTTTCTCAAAAAAACTATGCATGATCTCATGTTTTCACAAGGATTTTTAAGAAAACAAAGTTTTAGTACAAAGCATAAATTAAATTGGTGTCTGTTCTAATAGACGAGTTCTGAAAATTTAAGTGATTAATTAAAAAAAGGAAAAAACCTGAGGAACAACCCAAACATCATGAGTTGACTTCAAAGATGAGTTTTAATTGAATGAATAATGAGAAACCACTTTGCATATTCACATGGAAGAAAGCAAGGCTTACCGATCCTAAGTGCATGCGTTTGAAATGAGGAAAAACCATATTTGATAATCCTTTCACAATACAAAAAATTCTCATGTGTCCCCCTTTGAGTCTGATATGTTTTTCTTGAGAAAAATAACCCTAACTAAGATCACACCTACACTAGGGGGGACAAGTGCAATAAATATACAAAAAAATCCTCAATGATTAAAAGTGCCAAAACAAAGCTGGGGGCATGAAAGAATCCAAAAAGTTTAAGCATGCCACAAAAAATAACAAATATGATGATGCTCAAAACCAGGTAAAGAAAAAAAAAGAGAAAAATCCCAAGCCTAACACTAGGAGGCACGATGAACCATTTTGCAAATCAATTCAAAGGACAAAAAGGTTAGGAAACAAGCATTAGTAATCTTTAGTATTTAAATCCTTTAAACACCTTTTGAGCCTACATATATCCTTTTTCTTTATAGCCAATAACCAAAGTTTATGTTATGCAATGCAAACCTGGCGATCACGTGGTCATGCAACCCACAATCAAGATTGAGATCTGATCCTGGAAAGCCAGAATAGGTCTGATAAGAGTATGACACAATGAAAACTTGCCCCGAGGCACCAACACCATTGGAATGAGTAGAATGATGCCACAAAGCCAATTAATCTTTGATAAGTCAGATTCAGTTCGTTCAAGAACCGAAGAATGCAAGAATCACACACACGTTAAAATTGAAAAATTCAGAAGTAATAGTCATTCAAGACTTTTGAAATTTTGGTTACATGAGTTTAAATAGTTCTTGAAAAATTAACCCTATTAGACCTCTTATGTGGACTTGTATGAGGTCTACTTAAAACTGACCCAAAAACCCTAAACTGAAAAGCCCATAACCTGATCCAAACAAGCTTTGGATCCTACTTGAAAATAAAGTATTAATTAAGCCCAAACATAAAAGAAAATAATAAAAATAACTCTATCATTAAATAGCACCAGCCCTTCTTTCCTTGTGGAACTAGAAAATTCACAAAACAAGCTGCCACATCCTTTTAGAAAAAGGATCCTTGCCAAATAGAAAGTCCACGGGTTAAAAGGAAATAAATAACAAAATTCATATAGCTTGTTCTGACCTATATTGCAAGTCCTTTCCAAACTCCGATTCACCTGAACATTTACCCTAACATAGACACATACCTCTGGAATCTTCTGTTAAAGTTTTGGCTTGATGCAACGGTTAGATTTAGAGTTATGCTCAATAGCGTAAAACTAGACGATATAAACTTTTACGGCAAAATCCGAATATGACCTACTTGGGTTGTATCACAAGGCTAAATTGTATCATTCCCTTCTTTTTCAAGAAGATTCGCCCCCGAATCTTGAATAGGATTAGTAATGACTTCATTAGCCTCTTGTTTGAGCCTTCAGAATTCCCTTATTGCTAACACCTTTTTTCTAACAACACTGTATGGAAGTAGTGATTGACAAGAATTTCAGATAAGCACGTCGTACTAACCACTTGCGTACATATTTTTGAATGATAACAACATCATCTCTCCTTCGTCTTTTATTTTTTTGGTATTGTACCTCATTTTCCTTTTAAGCTTGAAGATCATAGAATAATCTTCTACACTTATCAACTTCTTGTTCTAAAACCCCCAAACCATAGCTTAGTTTTTCGCATCCTTGAGCTAGAATCCTCCTACGTTCCCTCTTCTTTGTTGAATACATGACACAAATAGGAAAAATAAAAGAAGACGAAGACACAACAAGAATAGAGTTTACGACAGGAAGAACAATGATTTAGACTTGAAATTACAAATATGACTTTTGTTGAGACTAGAACTGATCGAAAACAAACAAATATGAAAGTGATGAAAATGACTACAACAGCCAAATATTCCAAATATGATGATAATATACTGGCAGGAACAAAATCAACAGAAACAAAACAAGTTTTGAAAGATAACGCAAAACAGACCAATTACGACAAGACAAAACTCGATTGTGAAACCTAAAGAAAACTGATGTGGACTAGTCCATAAACACCGGCAAGGACCCATTACATGTTCCAAATGGTCCAATGACTCGGTCTAAGATAAAGGCATTGAAAGAGGCATTGAATGCATTGGTTTTGAAGGTTTCAACCATGTTAGAATTGAAAGATCCATTGGAGTATCAAGAGGAGGCCCTAGTGCATCTTATCCATGTGCGAGAGGGGCCCAATACAACCTTATTTGGGCCATGAGGTGAGGACAACAAAGGAAACAAAAGAATCCTACTACAACTTGGAAACAACATGGGTGGCTACCTTTTCCTTTTGTTTTTAGGATTAATTGGCTACATGGAAGGCTATAAATAAGCCTTGAATCAGTTCTTTAATATTTTACTTCATTCTCTTCTTTTCATGGCAGAACTTGAATTTAATATTAAGGTCTTTATTTTATTTTGTTAGCTATAGCCCAAGACTTGTTTGAGCTTAATTAATACTTTGTTTTCAGATAGGATCCAAGGCTTGTTTGGATGAAGTTATGGGCTTTTTATTTTTAAGTTTTTGGGTCTGTTTTATGTGGATCTCATATACCACATAAGAGGTCTATTAGGGTTAATTTTTCAAGAACTATTTAAACTCATGTAATCAAAATTTCGACAGCCATAACTGAATATTTTTAACGTGTAAGAGTGATTCTTACATTCTTCAATTCTTGAACGAACTGAATCTGACTTATTGAAGATTAGCTGGCTTCGTGGCATCATTCTACCCATTCTAATAGTGTTGGTGCCTTGGGATAGGTTTCCATTGTGTCACACTCCTATCAGACCTATTTCGGCTTTCCAGGATTAGATCTCAATCTTGATTGTAGGTTGGGTGACCACGTGATCACGAGGTTCGTATAAAAAACACTATCCAAATGACCTCGAATTTAATATACCAAGAAAACAACAAATTTCAGTTTGCGGCAGATTGAACCTCCAATTAAAACCTCAAGAACATGATTTCCAAATAAGCCTATATTTAATATATGGTGTGATTTCACCCCATACATAGAATTTGAAGTTTCAATTGATTCTAAGGTGATTTACTTATGGTTCACTAAGAGTAGTTTTCTACGGTAGAATTGAACCTCAAATTAAAACATCAACCAAGAGATATCATAATAAGCCTAAAATTTATATATGTTGTTATCTCACCCCCAATAGACAGAATATGAAGTTGCGATTGATGCTGAGGTGATTTTCTTATAGCACAAAGAGTTGTGTTTCTACTGCAGAATTAAGTCTCAAATTAAAACCTAGAGCAAACCATATCAAAATAAGCCCAAATTTGATATATGATTTGATCTCACCCCCAATAGACAGAATATGAAGTTTCAATTGATTCTCAGGTGGTTTACTTATGGTTCATGAAGAGTTGTGTTTCCGCGGCAAAATTGAATCATCCTTCAAATTTCATCTAATCTCTCTCTCTCTCTCTCTCTCTCTATATATATATATATATATATATATATATATATGCTACTGATATGATTAGAGACAACAACAAGATGAAATATAACATTTTTTATTGCTTAGATGACGCAGACACAAAGAACAAGAAGATGAAAGATGTAAACACTGAAAAACTTAAAGGAACACAACAAAAAACAAAAATAATAGAAGGATATGAACTTGTTTTGGAGCCTAGATTTCATGCTAACTGATGCAAACCTCGTAATTACATGGTTACGCAATCTATAATCAAGATTGAGATTTGATTCCTGAAAGTCGAAATAAGTCTGATAGGAGTGTGACAATAGAAACCTGCCCCAATGCACCAACACTATTGGAATGATGTCATGAAGCTAGTTAATCTTCGATAAGTCAGATTCAGTTTTTTTAAGAATTGAAGAACGCAAGAATCACTCACATGTTACATGAGTTTAAATAGTTCTTGAAAAATTAACCCTAATGGACCTCCTATGTGGACTTATATGAGATCCACTTAAAATTGACCCAAAAACCCAAAAATGAAAAGTCCATAACTTGATCCAAACAAACCTTGGATCTTAGCTGAAAACAAAGTATTAATTAAGCCCAAACATGAAAGAAAATAATAAAAATAACTAATTTGTCATTAAATAGCACCAACCCTTCTTTCCTTGTGTAGCTAGGATAAATAAGGAATCCTTAGAAGAAAAGGATTCTAGAACATTAATGAATCGTTTTCACCCTTGAAAATTATGTTTCAGCTCATTAAAGATTCTTGTGGAACTAGAAAATTCACAAAAACAAGCTGCCACATCTTTTTAGAAAAAGGATCATTTCCAAATAGGAAGTTCACAGGTTAAAAAGAAGTAAATAACTAAATTCGTACAGCCTGTTATGATAATGATCAGCCCAACACCAAGTGTAATCATGCCAACAACTCATTGAAGGTGCCAATTGGGCCAACTACCAGAGCTAGTGCAAAGAAACTTAAAGAAGCATCCTAATAACTATCCTTCAAGTATCCTAAACAGAAATCTAGTCATTTTTTTATATAAATGTTTTTATAATTTTAAAAAATTTAAACTATCATTTAAGTATCTCAAACAGAAATCCTAGTCACTTTTTTTATATAAATTATTTTTACAATTTTATAATATTTAAACTATCCTTCTAGTATCATAAATAGAAAGACTTACTTACTTTTTTAAAAATTATTTTTATAATTTTAAAACTTTTAAACTATCCTTCAAGTATTATAAATAGAAATCCTAGTAATTTATTTTTAATTATTTTTATAATTGTAAAATATTTAAAATAACCTTCAAGTATCCTTAATAGGAGTCCTAGTTACTTTTTTTTTTATATATAAACTAAATTATTTTTATAATTTTAAAACATTTATACTTTCTTTGAAGTTTCCTAAAGGAAATCCTACTTATATATATATATATATATATATATATATATATATATATATATATATATATATATATAATTTTAAAACATTTAAAATATCCTACAAGTATCCTAAACAGAAATCTTAGTCATTTTTTTTTACATAAATTTTTTTTTATAATTTTAAAACGTTTAAACTATCTTTCAAGTATCCTAAAAAGATATTATAGTCACTTTTTTATATATAAATTATTTTTATAATTTTAAACTATCCTTCAAGTATCCTAAAAAGATATTATAGTCACTTTTTTATATATAAATTATTTTTATAATTTTAAAACATTTAAATTGTACTTCAAGAATCCTAAACTGAAATCATAGTAATGATTTTAATTTTAAAATATTTAAAATATCCTTCAAGTATCCTTCACATAAATCCTAGTAACTTTTTTTTTACATAAATTATTTTTATAATTTTAACACTTTTAAACTATCCTTCAAGTATCCTAAACAGAAATCATATTCACTTTTTTTATATAAATTATTTTTATAATTTTAAAATATTTAAATGTCCTTCAAGTATCATAAATAGAAATCATACTTATTTTTTTTATAAATTATTTTTATAATTTTAAAACTTTTAAACTATCCTTCAAGTATCCTAAACAGAAATCATTGTCACTTCTTTTTATATAAATTATTTTTATAATTTTAAAACATTTAAACTACCTTTCAAGTATCCTTAACAGAAATCATACTTATATTTTTTAAAAAAATCTAAATTATTTAAACTATCCTTCAAGTATCCTAAATAGAAATCCTAGTCCCTGTTTTATATATATAAACTAAATTATTTTTATAATTTCAAAACATTTATATTATCTTTGAATTTTTCTAAACAGAAATCCTACTTATTTTTTTTTTTACATAAAAATTATTTTTATAATTTTAAAACATTTAAACTATCCTTCACGTATCCTAAACATAAATTATAGTAACTTTTTTTTAATTATTTTTATAATTTAAAAACATTTAAACTATCATTCGAGTATCCTAAACAGAAATCCAACTTACTTTTTTTAATGAATTATTTTTATAATTTTAAAACATTCGAATTATCATTCAAGTATCCTAAACATAAATCCTAGTAATTGTTTTTATTATTATTATGTTAATTTCAAAACATTTAAATTATCCTTCAAGTATCATAAACAGGTATCCTAGTAAATTTTTTTTAATTATTTTTATAATTTTAAAACTTTTAAACTATCTTTCAAGTATCCTAAACAGAAATCCTAGTTATTTTTTTAATTTTAAAATATTTAAAATATCCTTCAAGTATCCTAAACACAAATCATACTAATTTTTTTAAAAATAATTTTTATAATTCTAATTTATTTAAACTATCTTTCAAGTATTCTAAACAAAAATCCTAGTTACTTTTTTTTTTATATATAAACTAAATTATTTTTATAATTTTAAAACTTTTAAACTATCCTTCACGTATCCTAAACATAAATTATAATTTTCTTTTTTTTAATTATTTTTTATAATTTTAAAACATTTAAACTATACTTCTAGTATCCTAAACAGAAATCCAACTTACTTTTTTTAATGAATTATTTTTATAATTTTAAAACATTCAAATTATCATTCAAGTATCCTAACATAAATCCTAGTAATTATTTTTATTATTATTATGTTAATTTCAAAACATTTAAACTATCCTTCAAGTATCCAAAACAGAAATCGTAGTAACTTTTTTTTAATTATTTTTATAATTTTAAAATATTTAAACTATCATTCAAGTATCCTAAATAGAAATCCTAGTAATTTTTTAAATTATTTTTTTAATTTTAAAATATTTAAAATATCCTTCAAGTATCCTAAACACAAATCCTACTAATTTTTTTAAAAATTATTTTTATAATTCTAATTTATTTAAACTATCTTTCAAGTATTCTAAATAAAAATCCTAGGTACTTTTTTTTATATATAAACTAAATTATTTTTACAATTTTAAAACATTTATATTTTCTTTGAAGTTTCTTAAACAGAAATCATAATTACTCTTTTATATATATAAAATTGTTTTATAATTTTTAAAGATTTAAACTATCCTTCAGTTATTCTAAACAAAAATCCTAGTAATTTTTTTTACTTAATTTTATAATTTTAAAACATTTAAACTATCCTTCCAGTATCCTAAACAGAAATCCAACTTACTTTATTTAATGAATTATTTTTATAATTTTAAAAATTTCGAACTATCATTCAAGTATCCAAAACAGAAATCCTAGTAATTGTTTTTAATTATTTTGTTAATTTTAAAATATTTAAAATATCCTTCAAGTATCCTAAACATAAATCCTACTTATTTTTTTATAAATAATTTTTATAATTCTAAAATATTTATACTATCTTTCAAGTATCCTAAACAGAAATCCTAGTTACTTTTTTTAAATATAAACGAAATTATTTTTATAATTTTAAAACATTTATATTTTCTTTGAAATTTTCTAAACAGAAATCCTACTACTTTTTTTTATATATATATATATATATATATATATATATATATATATATATATATATATATATATATTATTTTTTTATAATTTTAAAACATTTAAAATATCCTACAAGTATCCTAAACAGAAATCCTAGTCATTTTTTTTTACATAAACTATTTTTATAATTTTGAAACGCTTAAATTATCCTTCAAGTATCCTAACAAGATATCATAGTCACTTTTTTTTTATATAAATTATTTTTATAATTTTAAAACATTTAAATTATACTTCAAGTATCCTAAACTGAAATCATAATTTTTGTAATGATTTTATAATTTTAAAATATTTAAAATATCCTTCAAATATCCTTCACAGAAAATCCTAGTAACTTTTTTTTATATAAATTATTTTTATAATTTTAACACTTTTAAACTATCCTTCAAGTATCCTAAACAGAAATCATATTCACTTTTTTTTTATAAATTATTTTTATAATTTTAAAACATTTAAATATCATTCAAGTATCATAAATAGAAATCATACTTATTTTTTTTATAAATTATTTTTATAATTTTAAAACATTTAAACTATCCTTCAAGTATCATAAACAGAAATCCTACTTTCTTTTTTTTTTATTATTATTTTTATAATTTTAAAACATTTAAACTATCCTTCAAGTATCATAAAAGAAATCCTACTTACTTTTTTTTAATTATTTTTCTAATTTTAAAACATTTAAACGATCCTTCAAGTATCCTAAAAAGAAATCAAAGTCACTTTTTATATATAAATTATTTTTATAATTTTAAAACATTTAAAGTGTCTTTCGATTATCATAAATAGAAATCATACTTACTTTTTTATAAATTATTTTTATAATTTTAAAACTTTTAAACTATCTTTCAAATATCCTAAACTGAAATCCTATTTTTTTTTTTTAATAATTTTTTATAATTCTAAATTATTTAAGCTATCCTTCAAGTATCCTAAACAGAAATCCTAGTCACTTTTTTTTATTTAAATTATTTTTATAATTTTAAAACATTTAAACTATCCTTCAAGTATCATAAAAATGAAATCGTACTTATTTTTTTTATAAATTATTTTTGTAATTTTAAAACTTACAAACTATCCTTTAAGTATCATAAAGAGAAATCATAATTTTTTTTTTAAATTATTTTTATAATTTTAAAATATTTAAACTATCCTTCAAGTATCCTAAACAGAAATCCAACTTTTTTTTTTTTAATGAATTATTTTTATAATTTTAAAACATTTAAACATTTAAACTATCATTGAAGTATCCTAAACAGAAATCATAGTCACTTTTTTTTTTTATTATTTTTATAATTTTAAAACATTTAAACTATCCTTCAAATATCCTTAAAGAAATCTTAGTCACTATTTTTTACAAATTATTTTTATAATTTTAAACCATTTAAACTATCCTTCAAGTATCCTAAATAGAAATCCATAGTCACTTCCTTTTTATATAAATTATTTTTATAATTTTAAAATATTTAAATTACCCTTCAAGTATCCTAAAAGGAAATCATACTTTTTTTATAAATTATTTAAAAATTTTAAAACTTTTAAACTATCCTCCAAGTATCCTAAACAGAAATCATATTCACTTTTTATTATATAAATTTTTTTTATAATTTTAAAACTTTTAAATGTCCTTCAAGTATCATAAATAGAAATCATACTTTTTTTTTTTATAAATTATTTTTATAATTTTAAAACTTTTAAACTATCCTTCAAGTATCCTCCACGAAATCCTAGTAATTTTATTTATATAAATTATTTTTATAATATTAAAACATTTAAACTATCTTTCAAGTATCCTAAACAGAAATCCTTGTAACTTTTTCGTAAATTATTTTTATAATTTTAAAACATTTAAACTATCTTTCACGTATCCTAAACAGAAATCGCTAACTTTTTTTTTTTATAAATTATTTTCATAATTTTAAAACATTTAAACTATCCTTCAAGTATCATAAAAAGAAATCAAAGTCAACTTTTTTTTTTATAAATTATTTTTATAATTTTAAAACATTTAAAGTATCTTCAATTATCATAAATAGAAATCACTACTTTTTTTTTTTTATAAATTATTTTTATAATTTTAAAATTTTTAAACTATCCTTCAAGTATCCTACTTTGAAATCCTATTATTTTTTTTTTTAATAATTTTTTTAATTCTAAATTATTTAAGCTATCCTTCAAGTATCCTAAACGAAATCCTAGTCACTTTTTTTTTTTTTAAATTATTTTTATAATTTTAAAACATTTAAACTATCTTTCAAGTATCCTAAAGAAATCCCACTTACTTTTTTTTATAAATTATTTTCATAATTTTAAAACATTTAAACTATCCTTCAAGTATCCACAAAAAGAAATCAAAGTCCTTTTTTTTTATATAAATTATTTTTATAATTTTAAAACATTTAAACTATCGTTCAAGTATCATAAACGGATTATCCTACTTTTTTTTTTTTTTTATAAATTATTTTTATAATTTTAAAATTTTTAAACTATCCTTCAAGTATCCTATGCTGAAATCCTAGTAATTTTTTTAATAATTTTTTTAATTCTAAATTATTTAAGCTATCCTTCAAGTATCCTAAACAGAAATCCTATCCCTTTTTTTTTTTTTAAATTATTTTTATAATTTTAAAACATTTAAACTATCCTTCAAATATCCCAAAAAGAAATCCTGAACTTATTTTTTTATAAATTATTTTCATAATTTTAAAACATTTAAACTATCCTTCAAGTATCCTAAAAAGAAATCAAACTTAAATTTTTTATATATAAATTATTTTTATAATTTTAAAACATTTAAAGTGTCTTTCGATTATCATAAATAGAAATCATACTTACTTTTTTATAAATTATTTTTATAATTTTAAAATTTTTAAACTATCCTTCAAGTATCCTAAATTTTGAAATCCTTTTTTTTTTTTTATAATTTTTTTTAATTCTAAATTATTTAAGCTATCCTTCAAGTATCCTAAACAGAAATCCTAGTCACTTTTTTTTTTTTAAATTATTTTTATAATTTTAAAACATTTAAACTATCCTTCAAATATCCCAAACGAAACCAAACTTTTTTATATAAATTATATTTATAATTTTTAAACATTTAAACTATCATTCAAGTATCATAAACATAAATCCTACTTTCTTTTTTTTTTAATTATTTTTATAATTTTAAAACATTTAAACTATCCTTCAAGTATACTAAACAGAAATCCTAACTTTTTTTTATAAATTATATTTATAATTTTTAAACATTTAAACTATCTTTCAAGTATCATAAACAAAAATCCTACTTACTTTTTTTAATAAATGATATTTATAATTTTTAAACATTTAAACTATCCTTCAAGTATCATAAATAGAAATACTACTTGCTTTCTTTTTTTAATTATTTTTATAATTTTAAAACATTTAAACTATCCTTCATGTATCCTAAACAGAAATCCTACTTACTTTTTTTTATAAATTATTTTTATAATTTTAAAAATTTAAACTATCCTTCAAGAATCCTAACAGAAATCCAACTATCATTTTTTTAATTATTTTTATAATTTTAAAACATTTAAACTATCCTTCAAGAATCCTAAACAAAAATACTACTTACTTTATTTTATAAATTATTTTTATAATTTTAAAATATTTAAACAATCCATCATGTATCCTAAACAGAAATCCTACTTCCTTTATTTTATAAATTATATATATAATTTGAAAACATTTAAACTATCGTTCAAGTATCATAAACAGAAATCCTACTTTCTTTATTTTAGAAATTATTTTAATAATTTTAAAATATTTAAACTATCCATGATGTATACTAAACAGAAATCCTACTTTTTTTTATTTTTTAAAATTTTTTTTATAATTTTAAAACATTTAAACTATCTTTCAAGTATCCTAAACAGAAATCCTAAATTTTTTTTTTCTATAAATTATATTTATAATTTTTAAACATTTAAACTATCTTTCACGAATCCTAAACAGAAATCCCTGTAACTTTTTTATAAATTATTTTCATAATTTTAAAACATTTAAACTATCCTTCAAGTATCCTAAAAAGAAATCAAAGTCACTTTTTTATATATAAATTATTTTTATAATTTTAAAACATTTAAAGTGTCTTTCAATTATCATAAATAGATATCCTACTTACTTTTTTTATAAATTATTTTTATAATTTTAAAATTTTTAAACTATCCTTCAAGTATCCTATGCTGAAATCCTAGTAATTTTTTTAATAATTTTTTTAATTCTAAATTATTTAAGCTATCCTTCAAGTATCCTAAACAGAAATCCTAGTCACTTTTTTTTTTTTTAATTATTTTCATAATTTTAAAACATTTAAACTATCTTTCAAGTATCCTAAACAGAAATCCTAACTTTTTTTTTATAAATTATATTTATAATTTTTAAACATTTAAACTATCATTCAAGTATCATACACATAAAACCTACTTTCTTTTTTTTTTTTTAATTATTTTTATAATTTTAAAACATTTAAACTATCCTTCAAGTATCATAAACATAAACCTAACTTTTTTTTATAAATTATATTTATAATTTTTAAACATTTAAACTATCTTTCAAGTATCTTAAAAAGAAATCCTAACTTTTTTTTATAAATTATATTTATAGTTTTTAAACATTTAAACTATGATTCAAGTATAATAAAGAGAAATCCTACTTACTTTTTCTTTAATTATTTTTATAATTTTAAAACATTTTAAGCTATCCTTCAAGTATCCTAAACAGAAATCCTAGTCACTTTTTTTTTTTTTTAAAGTATTTTTGTAATTTTAAAACATTTAAACTATCCTTCAAATATCCTAAACAGAAATCCTAACTTTTTTTTATAAATTATATCTATAATTTTTAAACATTTAAACTATCGTTCAAGTATCATAAATAGATATCCTACTTACTTTTTTTTATAAATTATTTTTTTAATTTTAAAATATTTAAACTATCCTTCAAGTATTATAAATAGAAATACTACTTGCTTTTTTTTATTATTATTTTCATAATTTTAAAACATTTAAACTATCTTTCAAGTATCCTAAACAGAAATCCTAACTTTTTTTTTTATAAATTATATTTATAATTTTAAAACATTTAAACTATCCTTCAAGTATCATAAACAGAAATCCTACTTGCTTTTTTTTATAATTATTTTTATAATTTAAAAACATTTAAACTACCCTTCATGTATCCTAAACAGAAATCCTACTTTCTTTTTTTTCTTAATTATTTTTATAATTTTAAAACATTTAAACTATCCTTCAAGAATCCTAAAAAGAAATTCAACTATCTTTTTTTTATTTTTTTTATAATTTTTAACATTTAAACTATTATTCAAGTATCATAAACAGAAATTCTACTTACCTTTTTTTTTAATTATTTTTATAATTTTAAAAAATTTAAACTATCCTTCAAGTATCATAAACAGAAATGCTACTTACAGTTTTTTTTAATTATTTTTATAATTTTAAAAAATTTAAACTATCATTCAAGTATCCTAAAAGAAATCCTACTTACTTTTTTTTATAAATTATTTATATAATTTTCAAAATTTAAACTATCCTTCAAGAATTCTAAACAGAAATCCAACTATCATTTTTTTAATTATTTTTATAATTTTAAAACATTTAAACTATCCTTCAAGTATTCTAAACAAAAATCCTACTTACTTTATTTTATAAATTATTTTTATAATTTTAAAATATTTAAACTATCCATGATGTATACTAAACAGAAATCCTACATACTTTTTTTATAAATTATTTTTATAATTTTTAAACATTTAACCTATCATTCAAGTATCATAAACAGATATCCTACTTACTTTTTTTTATAAATTATTTTTATAATTTTTAAACATTTAAACTATCATTCAAGTATAGTAAACGGAAATCCTACTTTTTTTTTTTTTTTTTATTATTTTCAAAATTTTAAAACATTTAAACTATTTTTCAAGTATCCTAAACAGAAATCCTAACTTTTTTTTATAAATTATATTTATAATTTTAAAACATTTAAACTATCCTTCAAGTATCCCTCAAACAGAAATCCTACTTACTTTTTTTTTAAATTATTTCTATAATTTAAAAACATTTAAACTACCCTTCATGTATCCTAAAACAAAATCCTACTTCTTTTTTTTAAAAAATTATTTTTATAATTTTAAAACATTTAAACTATCCTTCAAGAATCCTAAAAAGAAATTCAACTATCTTTTTTTTAATTATTTTTATAATTTTTAACATTTAAACTATTATTCAAGTATCATAAACAGAAATCCTACTTACTTTTTTTTTTTAATTATTTTTATAATTTTAAAACATTTAAACTATCTTTCAAGCATCATAAAAGGAAATCCTACTTTTTTTTTTTTTTTATAAATTATATTTATAATTTTTAAACATTTAAACTATCATATAAGTATCATAAACAGAAATCCTACTTACCTTTTTTTTAATTATTTTTCTAATTTTTGAACATTTAAATTATCCTTCATGTATCCTAAACAAACCCACTTTTTTTTTTTTTTTTTATAAATTATTTATATAATTTTATAATATTTAAACTATCCATCATGTATCCTAAAAGAAATCCTACTTCATTTTTTTTTTAATTATTTTCATAATTTTAAAACATTTAAACTATCCTTCAAGTATCATAAACAGAAATCCTACTTACTTTTTTTTGTATATAAATTATATTTATAATTTTTAAACATTTAAACTATCCTTCAAATATCCTAAACAGAAATCCTAACTTCTTTTTTTATAAATTATATTGATAATTTTTAAACATTTAAACTATCATTCAAGTATCATAAACAGAAATCTAGTTACTATTTTTTTAATTATTTTTATAATTTTAAAACATTTAAACTATCCTTCAAGTATCATAAACAAAAATGCTACTTACGTGTTTTTTAATTAATTTTGTAATTTTAAACAGTTAAACTATCTTTCAAATATCCTAAACAGAAATCCTAACTTTTTTTTTTTATAAATTATATTTATAATTTTTAAACATTTAAACTATCATTCAAGTATCATAAACAGAAATCCTACTTCCTTTAAGTATTTTTGTAATTTTAAAATATTTAAACTATCCTTCAAGTATAATTAACAGAAAAGCTGCTTACTTTATTTTAAATTATTTTTGTAATTTTAAAACGTTTAAACTATCCTTCAAATATCCTAAACAGAAATCCTAACTTTTTTTTTTATAAATTATATTTATAATTTTTAAACATTTAAACTATCATTCAAGTATCATAAACAGAAATCCTACTTCCTTTTTTTTAAGTATTTTTGTAATTTTAAAAGGTTTAAACTATCCTCAAATATCCTAAACAGAAATCCTAACTTCTTTTTTTATAAATTATATTTATAATTTTTAAACATTTAAACTATTATTCAAGTATCATAAACAGAAATCCTACTTTCTTTTTTTAAGTATTTTTGTAATTTTAAAACATTTAAACAATCCTTCAAGTATCATAAACAAAAATGCTACTTACGTTTTTTTTTAATTAATTTTGTAATTTTAAACAGTTAAACTATCCTTCAAATATCCTAAACAGAAATCCTAACTTTTTTTTTTTATAAATTATATTTATAATTTTTAAAAGATTTAAACTATCATTCAAGTATCATAAAAGCAATCCTACTTCCTTTAAGTATTTTTGTAATTTTAAAACATTTAAACTATCCTTCAAGTATAATTAACAGAAAAGCTGCTTACTTTATTTTTAATTATTTTTGTAATTTTAAAACATTTAAACTATCCTTCAACTATCCCAAACAGAAATCCCAACTTTTTTTTTTTATAAATTATATTTATAATTTTTAAAACATTTAAACTATCATTCAAGTATCATAAACGTAAATCCTACTTCCTTTTTTTTTAAGTATTTTTGTAATTTTAAAACATTTAAACTATCCTTCAAGTATCATAAACAAAAATGCTACTTACATTTTTTTTAAATTAATTTTGTAATTTTAAAACATTTAAACTATCCTTCAAATATTCCAAACAGAAATCCTACTTACTTTTTTTTTATAAATTATATTTATAATTTTTAAACATTTAAACTATCATTCAAGTATCATAAACAGAAATCCTACTTTCTTTTTTTTTAAGTATTTTTGTAATTTTAAAACATTTAAACTATCCTTCAAGTATCATAAACAAAAATGCTACTTACATTTTTTTTAAGTATTTTTGTAATTTTAAAAAGTTTAAACTATCTTCAAGTATTATAAACAGAAATCCTAACTTCTTTTTTTATAAATTATTTTTATAATTTTAAAACATTTAAACTATCCTTCAAGTATCATAAATAGAAATCCTAATTGTTTTTTTTATATATAATTATTTTCATAATTTTAAAACATTTAAACTATCTTTCAAGTATGATAAACAGAAATCCTAGTTACTTTTTTTTTATAAATAATTTTTATAATTTTAAAACATTTAAACTATCCTTCAAGTATCATAAACAGAAATCCAACTATCATTTTTTTAATTATTTTTATAATTTTAAAACATTTAAACTATCTTTCAAGTATCCTAAACAGAAATCCTAACTTTTTTTTTTATAAATTATATTTATAATTTTTAAACATTTAAACTATCATTCAAGTATCATAAACAGAAATCCTACTTACTTTTTTTTAATTATTTTTGTAATTTTAAAACATTTAAACTATCCTTCAAGTATCATAAACAGAAATCCTACTTACTTTTTTTTGTAAATTATTTTTATTATTTTAAAACATTTAAACTATCCTTCAAGTATTATAAATAGAAATCCTACTTGTTTTTTTATTTATAATTATTTTCATAATTTTAAAACATTTAAACTATCCTTCAAGTATCATAAAACGAAATCCTACTTTTCAATTTTTTTTAAATTATTTTTGTAATTTTAAAACATTTAAACTATCCTTGAAGCATCATAAATAGAAATCCAACTTACTGTTTTTTATAAATTATTTTTATACTTTTAAAACATTTAAACTATCATTCAAGTATCATAAACAGAAATGCTACTTACATTTTTTTTTTAATAATTTTTATAATTTTAAAAGATTTAAACTATCATTCAAGTATCATAAACAGAAATGCTACTTACATTTTTTTTTTTAACAATTTTTATAATTTTAAAACATTTAAACTATCATTCAAGTATCATAAACAGAAATCCTACTTACTTTTTTTTTATAAATTATTTTTATAATTTCAAAACATTTAAACTATCCTTCAAGTATCATAAACAGAAATACTACTTACTTTTTTTTTTTATAAATTATTTATATAATTTTAAAACATTTAAACTATCCTTCAAGTATCATAAACAGAAATGCTACTTACATTTTTTTTTTAATAATTTTTATAATTTTAAAATATTTAAACTATCATTCAAGTATCATAAACAGAAATCCTACTTACTTTTTTTGTAATTATTTTTATAATTTCTAAACATTTAAACTATCATTCAAGTATCATAAACAGAAATCCTACTTACTTTTTTTTTAAAATTATTTTTATAATTTTAAAACATTTAAACTATCCTTAAAGTATCATAAATAGAAATCCTACTTACTTTTTTTTTATAAATTATTTTTATAATTTTAAAACATTTAAACTATCCTTCAAGTATCATAAACAGAAATCCTACTTTCTTTTTTTTTAATTATTTTTATAATTTTAAAACATTTAAACTATCATTCAAGTATCAGAAACAGAAATCCTACTTAATTTCTTTTTAATTATTTTTATAATTTTAAAACATTTAAACTATCCTTAAAGTATCATAATTAGAAATCCTACTTACTTTTTTTGTCATTATTTTTATAATTTCTAAACATTTAAACTATCATTCAAGTATAATAAAAAAATCCTACTTACATTTTTTTTTAAACTATTTTTATAATTTTAAAACATTTAAACTATCATTCAAGTATCATAAAAGAAATCCTACTTATTTTTTTTTTTTAAATTATTTTTATAATTTGAAAACTTTTAAACTATCCTTCAAGTATCATAAACAGAAATGCTACTTACATTTTTTTTTAACTATTTTTATAATTTTAAAACATTTAAACTATCCTTCAAGTATCATAAATAGAAATCCTACATGCTTTTTTTTTATATAATTATTTTCATTATTTTAAAACATTTAAACTATCATTCAAGTATCATAAACAAAAATCCTACTTACCTTTTTTTTTTAATTATTTTTGTAATTTTAAAACATTTAACCTATCATTCAAGTATCATAAACAGAAATCCTACTTATTTTTTTTAGAAATTATTTTTATAATTTTAAAACTTTTAAACTATCCTTCAAGTATCATAAACAGAAATGCTACTTACATTTTTTTTTAACTATTTTTATAATTTTAAAACATTTAAACTATCATTCAAGTATCATAAACAGAAATCCTACTTACATTTTTTTTTTAACAATTTTTATAATTTTAAAACATTTAAACTATCCTCCAAGTATCATAAACAGACATCCTACTTACTTTTTCTTTTAATTATTTTTGTAATTTTAAAACATTTAAACTATCCTTCAAGTATCATAAACAGAAATCCTACTTACTTTTTTTTATAAATTATTTTTATAATTTTAAAACATTTAAACTATCCTTCAAGTATCATAAACAAAAATGCTACTTACATTTTGTTTGTAATTATTTTTGTAATTTTAAAAGGTTTAAACTATCCTCAAATATCCTAAACAGAAATCCTAACTTCTTTTTTTTATAAATTATATTTATAATTTATAAACATTTAAACTAACATTCAAGTATCATAATCAGAAATCCTACTTTCTTCTTTTTTAATTATTTTTGTAATTTTAAAACATTTAAACTATCTTTCAAGTATCATAAACAGAAATCCTACTTACTTTTTTTATAAATTATTTTTATAATTTTAAAACATTTAAACTATCCTTCAAGTATCATAAACAAAAATGCTACTTACATTTTGTTTGTAATTATTTTTGTAATTTTAAAACGTTTAAATTATCCTTCAAATATCCTAAACAGAAATCCTAACTTCTGTTTTTTATAAATTATATTTATAATTTTTAAACATTTAAACTATCCATCATGTATCCTAAACAGAAATCCTAGTTACATTTTTTTAGAAATTATTTTTATAATTTTAAAACATTTAAACTATCCTTCAAGTATCATAAACAGAAATCCTACTTATTTTTTTTTAGAAATTATTTTTATAATTTTAAAACATTTAAACTATCATTCAAGTATCATAAACAGAAATCCTACTTAGTTTTTTTTAGAAATTATTTTTATAATTTTAATACATTTAAGCTATCCTTCAAGTATCATAAACAGAAATCCTACTTACTTTTTTTTTTATAAATTATTTTTATAATTTTAAAACATTTAAACTATCCTTCAAGTATCAAAAATAGAAATCCTACTTACTTTTTTTATAATTATTTTTCTAATTTAAAAACTTTTAAACTATCCTTCAAATATCCTAAAAAGAAATCCTAACTTCTTTTTTAATAAATTATATTTATAATTTTTAAACATTTAAACTATCATTCAAGTATCATAAACAGAAATCCTAATTACTTTTTTTTTAATTATTTTTGTAATTTTAAAACATTTAAACTATCATTCAAGTATCACAAACAGAAATCCTACTTACTTTTTTTTATAAATTATTTTTATAATTTTAAAACATTTAAACTATCCTTCAAGTATCATAAACAAAAATACTACTTTTGTTTTTTTTAATTATTTTTGTAATTTTTAAAACTTTTAAACTATACTTCAAATATCCTAAACAGAAATCCTAACTTTTTTTTATAAATTATATTTCTAATTTTTCAACATTTAAACTATCCTTAAAGTATCATAAACCGTAAATCTCCTTTTTCAAATTTTTTTTTAAATTATTTTTATAATTTTAAAACATTTAAACTATCCTTAAAGTGTCATAAAGAGAAATCCTACTTACTTTTTTTTATAAATTATTTTTATAATTTTAAAACATTTAAACTATCCTTCAAGTATCATAAACAAAAATGCTACTTACATTTTTTTTAATTATTTTTATAATTTTAAAACATTTAAACTATCATTCAAGTATCATAAACAGAAATCCTACTTACTTTTTTTTAAATTATTTTTATAATTTTTAAACATTTAAACTATCTTTCAAGTATCATAAACAGAAATCCTACTTACTTTTTTTTTAGAAATTATTTTTATAATTTTAAAACATTTAAACTATCATTCAAGTATCATAAACAGAAATCCTACTTACTTTTTTTTATAATTTTAAAACTTTTAAACTATCCTTCAAGTATCATAATCAAAAATGCTACTTACATTTTTTTTGTAATTATTTTTGTAATTTTAAAACGTTTAAATTATCCTTCAAATATCCTAAACAGAAATCCTAACTTCTGTTTTTTATAAATTATATTTATAATTTTTAAACATTTAAACTATCATAAACAGAAATCCTACTTACTTTTTTTTAATTATTTTTATAATTTTAGAACATTTAAATTATCCTTCATGTATCCTAAACAGAAACCCCACTTAATTTTTTTTTTATAAATTATTTATATAATTTTAAAACATTTAAACTATCATTCAAGTATCATAAACAGAAATCCTACTTATTTTTTTTAGAAATTATTTTTATAATTTTAAAACATTTAAACTATCCTTCAAGTATCATAAACAGAAATCCTACTTACTTTTTTTTAAATTATTTTTATAATTTTTAAACATTTAAACTATTTTTCAAGTATCATAAACAGAAATCCTACTTATTTTTTTTTATAAATTATTTTTATAATTTTAAAACATTTAAACTATCATTCAAGTATCATAAAAGAAATCCTACTTTTTTTTTTTATAATTATTTTTCTAATTTTAAAACTTTTAAACTATCCTTCAATTATCCTAAAACAAAAATCCTCTTTTTTTTTTAACTTCTTTTTTAATAAATTATATTTATAATTTTTAAACATTTAAACTATCATTCAAGTATCATAAACAGAAATCCTACTTAGTTTTTTTTAGAATATATTTTTATAATTTTAATACATTTAAGCTATCCTTCAAGTATCATAAACAGAAATCCTTTTTTTTTTTTTTTTATAAATTATTTTTATAATTTTAAAACATTTAAACTATCCTTAAAGTATCAAAAATAGAAATCCTACTTACTTTTTTATAATTATTTTTCTAATTTAAAAACTTTTAAACTATCCTTCAAATATCCTAAAAAGAAATCCTAACTTCTTTTTTAATAAATCATATTTATAATTTTTAAACAGTTAAACTATCATTCAAGTATCATAAACAGAAATCCTAATTACTTTTTTTTTAATTATTTTTGTAATTTTAAAACATTTAAACTATCATTCAAGTATCACAAACAGAAATCCTACTTACTTTTTTTTATAAATTATTTTTATAATTTTAAAACATTTAAACTATCCTTCAAGTATCATAAACCAAAATACTACTTTTGTTTTTTTTAATTATTTTTGTAATTTTTAAAACTTTTAAACTATACTTCAAATATCCTAAACAGAAATCCTAACTTTTTTTTATAAATTATATTTCTAATTTTTCAACATTTAAACTATCATTCAAGTATCATAAACAGAAATCCTACTTACTTTTTTTTTTAAATTATTTTTATAATTTTAAAACATTTAAACTATCCTTAAAGTGTCATAAAGAGAAATCCTACTTACTTTTTTTTATAAATTATTTTTATAATTTTAAAACATTTAAACTATCCTTCAAGTATCATAAACAAAAATGCTACTTACATTTTTTTTTAACTATTTTTATAATTTTAAAACATTTAAACTATCCTTCAAGTATCATAAAGAACTCCTTCTCTTTTTTTTTAAATTAATTTTTATAATTTTTAAACATTTAAACTATCTTTCAAGTATCATAAACAGAAATCCTACTTACTTTTTTTTTAGAAATTATTTTTATAATTTTAAAACATTTAAACTATCATTCAAGTATCATAAACAGAAATCCTACTTACTTTTTTTTATAATTTTAAAACTTTTAAACTATCCTTCAAGTATCATAAACCAAAAATGCTACTTACAAATTTTTTTTTAAATATTTTTGTAATTTTAAAACGTTTAAATTATCCTTCAAATATCCTAAAAAGAAATCCTAACTTCTTTTTTAATAAATTATATTTATAATTTTTAAACATTTAAACTATCATTCAAGTATCATAAACAGAAATCCTACTTACCTTTTTTTTTAATTATTTTTGTAATTTTAAAACATTTAAACTATCATTCAAGTATCACAAACAGAAATCCTACTTACTTTTTTTTATAAATTATTTTTATAATTTTAAAACATTTAAACTATCCTTCAAGTATCATAAACAAAAATACTACTTTTGTTTTTTTAATTATTTTTATAATTTTAAAACTTTTAAACTATACTTCAAATATCCTAAACAGAAATCCTAACTTTTTTTTATAAATTATATTTCTAATTTTTCAACATTTAAACTATCATTCAAGTATCATAAACAGAAATCCTACTTACTTTTTTTTTTAAATTATTTTTATAATTTTAAAACATTTAAACTATCCTTAAAGTGTCATAAACAGAAATCCTACTTACTTTTTTTTATAAATTATTTTTATAATTTTAAAACATTTAAACTATCCTTCAAGTATCATAAACAAAAATGCTACTTACATTTTTTTTTTAACTATTTTTATAATTTTAAAACATTTAAACTATCATTCAAGTATCATAAACAGAAATCCTAACTTTTGTTTTTTATAAATTATATTTATAATTTTTAAACATTTAAACTATCTTTCAAGTATCATAAACAGAAATCCTACTTACTTTTTTTTTAGAAATTATTTTTATAATTTTAAAACATTTAAACTATCATTCAAGTATCATAAACAGAAATCCTACTTACTTTTTTTTATAATTTTAAAACTTTTAAACTATCCTTCAAGTATCATAATCAAAAATGCTACTTACATTTTTTTTGTAATTATTTTTGTAATTTTAAAACGTTTAAATTATCCTTCAAATATCCTAAACAGAAATCCTAACTTCTGTTTTTTATAAATTATATTTATAATTTTTAAACATTTAAACTATCATTCAAGTATCATAAACAGAAATCCTAATTACTTTTTTTTTTAATTATTTTTGTAATTTTAAAACATTTAAACTATCATTCAAGTATCACAAACAGAAATCCTACTTACTTTTTTTTATAAATTATTTTTATAATTTTAAAACATTTAAACAATCCTTCAAGTATCATAATCAAAAATGCTACATACATTTTTTTTGTAATTATTTTTGTAATTTTTAAAACTTTTAAACTATACTTCAAATATCCTAAACAGAAATCCTAACTTTTTTTTATAAATTATATTTCTAATTTTTCAACATTTAAACTATCATTCAAGTATCATAAACAGAAATCCTACTTACTTTTTTTTTTAAATTATTTTTATAATTTTAAAACATTTAAACTATCCTTAAAGTGTCATAAAGAGAAATCCTACTTTTTTTATTTTTTTTTTATAAATTTTTTTTATAATTTTAAAACATTTAAACTATCCTTCAAGTATCATAAACAAAAATGCTACTTACATTTTTTTTTTAACTATTTTTATAATTTTAAAACATTTAAACTATCATTCAAGTATCATAAACAGAAATCCTACTTATTTTTTTTGAAATTATATTTATAATTTTTAAACATTTAAACTATCTTTCAAGTATCATAAACAGAAATCCTACTTCCTTTTTTTTACAAATTATTTTTATTTTTTTAAAACATTTAAACTATCATTCAAGTATCATAAACAGAAATCCTACTTACTATTTTTTTTAATTATTTTTATAATTTTAAAACATTTAAACTATCCTTCAAGTATCATAAACAAAAATGCTACTTACATTTTGTTTGTAATTATTTTTCTAATTTTAAAACGTTTAAATTATCCTTCAAATATCCTAAACAGAAATCCTAACTCTTTTTTTTTTTAATAAATTATATTTATAATTTTTAACCATTTAAACTATCCTTCAAGTATCATAAAAGTAAATCCTACTAAAAATTTTTTTTTAATTTTATTTTTGTAATTTTAAAACATTTAAACTATCATTCAAGTATCACAAACGAAATCCTACTTTTTTTTTTTTTATAAATTATTTTTATAATTTTAAAACATTTAAACTATCCTTCAAGTATCATAAACAAAAATACTACTTTTGTTTTTTTTAATTATTTTTGTAATTTTTAAAACTTTTAAACTATACTTCAAATATCCTAAACAGAAATCCTAACTTTTTTTTTTATAAATTATTTTTATAATTTTTA
>CM027577.2:4607252-4645252 GCA_015852605.2 Populus deltoides | reverse complement strand
TCTCATTAAATTTATATATATCCGCTCAATAACTCTTAAACAAAATATTAATAAACCTTTTTTTTTGTGCTCAAATGTATGAAAACATAGATGATGAGGCTTTTATTAGAAGAAAACAAAGATTCTTTTCTAATGTTTAAGGTTAACTTTCTCAGTTTGGGATTATTATCTTTTTTTCTTTTTTCTTTTATATATATATATATATATACCTTAAAAAACACAATGCATCTATAACTCATATAACGAGCTTTAGGCTAATGACGCCGACCACTTGGTCTTAAGGCATTAGGTGTTGAGACACCCCTTCGAAGTTTAGTAACTCCGGGTCTGCAGATACGATATGTAGATAGGGCAATGTTTAATTCCCTTAAACTTTTCCCTTAACCCATGTAACAAGCATTGGGCCAATAGCTCCTAAGTCGACTTGACTTTAGGGTATTAGGTGTTAAAATACCCATTCGGGCTTAATTGCTTAGATTAGGGAGGCTACTAAACCAAACTTATCTATGTTTTTATATGATCATCAATCTTTTTTGTTTTTTTTGAAAAGCATATACTATCCCTTTTCCTTGATTGTTACCTTTAAGAAAAAGAACATAAATAATGTAATAATCCAATGTGCGACCGCAATCATATGTTAAAGTGTGTGTGTGAAAATGAAGGTTTAAGAATACTTGTTAAATGAGTATATGAGCAGAATCAGCCGATAATAATGCGAGAGTTTGTAAACCTAAATATTTCAAGAAGTATTCCGATAGACCTTGTTAAGAATGTTTACTAAAATGCGCCTCAAGAGTCACTTTAACAAAAGAACTCCTTGACTCTACCATCTTAGTAACAAAAGTTTTGCAAATAGAAAACACAATTAGTTAATTTTTTTAAGTATCAACTACTACCATTTCCCCAATCAAAACGACACATTGTTTTCAATGTCCTAAGGTAGAAAGATAAAGTATAGAAGACATCACTTGAAACAATGAACATTGACACACCAAACACACTTAAACAAATATAAGAAATAACAAAAAAAAAATAATAAGCTATTAATAAAAACCAAAAGACACCAGTGTTTTACAAACAAAGGCTCAAATCCAATCTAAGCGCTTTATAGCTTTCCTTAGTTGACCAATTTATGCGAATCATGGAGGGATCAATTATAGGGATGAAAGATTATAGTTGGTCAATCAATTGTTCAAGATTAGTAGCGAAGATTATGATTTGTCATGCCGAAGATGTTAGGAATTTATGTTCCACAAATTTGATCAAGAAAAGACAACAATTTATCATAAAAACCACTAACATTTAACAAACCTATAGGTTTACGGTGAATGTGCAAGCTTGGGCCCAAGAGGAAATATGAAAGATCTCTTCCAATGTGCCCGCACTCACCCGTAAGGCAATGAAGGCATCAGAGTGTTTAAACATTGTATTCAATCGATCGATATTGTGGATATGTGTAATTCCTCTCCAATTGTTTTTCCAAGGAGGTCCTCTTTTGCTAAAGCTTGGGGACGACCCCCAAAACTTGACTCGCCTCCTAAAAATACATCTATTGACACACCCCCTATTAACCCAAGGTCCCCTTCCATAAAATAAATGAATCTTTCTCTCACCTAATACCCTACCAAGATGATTTGGTCGATTCTAAAAACTCGCTTTCTTTTCCATGACCGGATCCACCAAAAACAACAATATTTCTTATTTGATGACTTGAGGAACCTGGCATTTCTACACACTTTGATATATGTTGAATGTAAGGGTTGAGTAGAAATGAAGGGAGGGAAGAGAATATTTTATAGATGAGAAATTGAAAATGCAATCATACCACTTATATGTAGGCCACCGAGTCTCTCTCTCTCTCTCTCTCTCTCCCTTTTTATTTTTTAAAAAACAAGTGTATGTACAAGCAGCCAGATTGTGGCTCACATCTTCCCTTGGTTTTACGCCCAAGAATGACTTAAACGCCCTCTAGGGGTCGAGGATAGGTTCCTTCCGGCTTTTCTTAAAAACCGCAAACATGGTCTTTTTTTAGTCGATTCCCAAGACTATGTCAAGCATGTTTTTTCCGAATTGTGGGCATAAATCATGAATTGCATGATGCACATCTCCACTAGGGTGCGTCTCAAGAGTCAATTGAAGATTATTTAAAGACCCCTTACTCAGGCCATCCTTAATGAATTGTATTTTATCTTCATGGTTTACAAATACCATTCCTAAAGAACAACATTTTGCATTACAAGTCCATCGAGCCATCCCAGTGACGATTTTCAAGGCTTTGCACGATGTTTCTTTGCAAAAGTGCTTTTACCCATTCCAAGCATGTATGAAATGAAAGAATTAGAGGACTCACCTGATAATCGGACCTTTGCTTCAATTAGCCAAATATCTTCGTGAATTCCATTGTTCATTAACAATCTCAATCTTTCACACTTAGCACGGTAAATTTTTGTAATTGCATTCTCGAGGCAGAGCGGGAAAATACTTTTTAAATTTTTCAAGAGTGGTGTACATTTTTTCGGATGAGAAGTGGAAAAGAGATGCAAAGAAGGGAGAAAGAGTAAAGAATTGCATAAATATATATACGTATATCGGCTTATCATGGGAAACCGAAAGAACCGACTTAAGATTCACTGAGTACCGCTATCCGCCATTTGACCGGGTTGGAGAAAGACTAGCAAAACAAAAGTCACACCAAAAAGAAACACAAAATCAATGTGAGAAAAACAAAATAATCAATCTTTATATAGAGGATCACCAAACTAAAGGATTCATTTTCACTATGAAAATTATCAAAGCAAACTTTCAAACGATGCCCATTTACCTTAAAAACATTGCCATTCTTTGGATTCTCAATATCAAAGGCCCTATAAGGATACACATGTTTCACAATAAATGGACCACTCCATCTTGATCTTAGCTTTTCAGGAAATAAGTGGAGTCGAGAATTATAAAGCAAAAACGCTTTGACCAACATCAAATGTTTTTCTCAAGATTCTTTTGTCATGAAACTCTTTGATTCTTGCTTTATGAATTCTTGAATTTTCATATGCATCGTTTTTTATTTCCTCTAGCTTATTTATTTGTAATTTTCACAGCTAACTAGCATCATGAATACCTGGTATATACAAAATATAGTACACATAAACGCATCAATTCTTGAAACTAACTGATAACTCTAATATCCAAATTATCCTCTTAGGACGCCATTAGCCGAGCTAATCGCTTATTCATCCTGGTCATCCACTTATGATGATGCCAATAGCCGTAGCTAATCATTTTTTCATCAACAAATACTCCATTGACGAATTGGTATTTATACTAACGCAATATTATGACATTCATAATAAAACATTTCATAAATTAGCATTAAGAAAGAGGAAGGTGAAAACCACCTGCTTGTTCCACCCGTGGGGTTGTCCTTGTCCTGATGAGGGTCTAATCCCAGTTGCACCAATGACCACAAATCAAGACATCGGATTCAAAGAATCACACAACTTGTCGTCATGCATGTCTCAAGCATACATAAGTTCATATTCAAGTGTTCCACATTTTACAATCACACAATGCAATTACTTAAATCACTGGACCAATTTAGAAACGTAAATCTGCTATACAAATTAGTTAGCGAAAACTGGTTCGCTGCTGACACCACAATTCGACAACGAAAACGGATTTGTCACGACACCACAATTCGACATCGAACCCGACTCGCTGTCGACACCACATTTCGCAACAAAAACTATTCGCCTGCCACATATATTATTGAAGAAAATTGAGTCGTGGTCGATTCAAAAACCAGCAGAGTAATGGAATCGCTTCCGTATCATTTCTTCCTTCAACTAAGCATAAGGCTTGGCGCTTAGCCTTCTCTCTACCAATGTTGCTAACCCAAGGTGGACATAAAACTCACCAAATCACATTTCATTCATCAAAACAACATAAACATAAACATAAAACACAAGCAATAACAATTCTACATCACATAACTAATCCATTTCATTTTTATCACACGGATAGTCACAAAATCATGTTGCAACCAATTTCCATCTCAAAATTCAAGCAAAGACATCAACATCATTTCGGTTTCAACATATAATTTGTGATAAGGATCAGCCCAACACCAAAAAGTAATCATGCCAACGACCCATTGGAGGTGCCAATTAGGCCAATTACAATTTTTATATATCATAGTTATCCTTCAAAACAAGAAACCATACTTTTGGCCAATGATGATGTGAACCGTTGATCACGTGGTTACGTGAACCTACAATCAAGATTGAGATCCGATCGTGGAAAGTGAAATAGGTCCGATAGGGAGTGTGACACAATGGAAACTCGCTCCAAGGCACCAACACTATTGGAATGAGTAGAATGATGCCACAAAGCCGCTTAATCTTTGATAAGTCGATACAATTCGCTCAAGAACTCAAGAATGTAATAATCATAAAAAGTTGCAGAATTTTGATGACATGAGTTTAAATAGTTTTTGAAAAATTTACCCTAATGGACCCCTTATGTGGACTTATATGAGGTCCACTCAAAAACTGACTCAAAACCCTAAACTAAACGCCATACATAACCCCGATCCAAACAAGCCTTGGATCCTAGCTCCAAACAAAGTTTTAATTAAGCCCAAACATGAAAGAAAAATAATAAAACTAATTAATCACAATAAATAGCACCAGCTTTTCTTTTCTTGTGTAGTTAGGATGAATAAGGAATCCTTATTAGAAAAGGATTGTGAAACATTAACGAATCCTTGCCACACTTGGAGATTATTTTGCAGCTTATTAAAGATCCTTGTGGAATTAGGAAATTTCCAAAACCAGCCGCCATATCCTTGTAGGAAAAAATGGTAACCAAAAAGGAAGTCCACAAATCAAAAGCAAGTAAATAACAAAATTCGCATAAACTCGGTGACCAGATTTCCATGCCTTTTCAAACTTTGATTGACCCGAAATTTTAACTTAAGGTAGGACAACATGTCCGAGAGTTCACGTGAAACATTCAACCCGATCAAACGGCCGGATTGAGAATTATAATTATTGCCGGAAACCCGGACTGCTTTATTTTTACACCAAAATCCGAATCCGACCTTGCTTGGGTCGGATCACAAGGCTTAATCATATCATTGTTTCCGAATAACGTAAGAATAGGACCTTTTTTGGAGCCTAGCTCGATACTAGCTAATGCGAACCTCGTGATCACGCAGTAAGTAACCATAATCAAGATTGAGATCGATCCACGGCTGAAATAGGCCCGATAGGGTCGTGACATGAAGGAAACTCTTCCGAGGGCACCAATACTATTGGAATGAGTAGAATGATAACACGGCCGCTAATCTTCGATAAGTCGATCACCTCGCTCAAGAACTAAAAAATGCAAGAATCACTCTTATACGCTAAACTTGAAAAATTCAGAATTAATAATCATAAAAAAAGCTACCGAATTTTAGTTACATAAATTTAAACAAACCCTAAAAATTAACCATAACGACCCTTACGTGGACTCATATGAGGTCCACTAAAAAACCACCTAAAACCCCAACTAAAAGGCCCATAACCTGATCCAAACAAGCCTTGGATCCTAGCTCAAACAAAGTTTTAATTAAGCCCAAACATGTTAGTTATTACGATCCTAAGTTTTAACCAACGCCACATCGTTGAGAAAGAAGGACTGGTGGTATTTAATGACAAGTTAGTTATTTTTATTACTTTCTTTCATGTTTGGGCTTAATTAAAACTTTGTTTGAACTAGGATCCAAGGCTTGTTTGGATTAAGTTATGGGCTTTTCAATTTAGGGTTTTGGGTCATTTTTTAGTGGACTTCATATAAGTTTACATAAGGGGTCCATTAGGGTTAATTTTTCAAGAACTATTTAAACTCATGTAAGCTAAATTTCAGCAGTTTGATGATAATTACTTCTGAATTTTTTAGTTTTAACGTGTGAGAGTGATTATTGCATTCTTCAGTTCTTGAATGAACTGAATCTGATTTATCAAAAATTAACTAGCTTCGTGGCGTCATTCTACTCAATCCAATAGTGTTGGTGCCTTGGGCAGGTTTCCATTATGTCACATTCCTATCAGACCTATTTCGGCTTTTCGGGATTAGATCTCAATCTTAATTGTGGGTTGTGTGACCATGTGATCACGAGGTTTGCATTAGGAAACATTAGCTTGAAATTGGGATATCCATAACTCAAATGAATTTTTGCATTTTTTAAAACAGAAATTTATCCGATGAAAGGTTAAAATAAAATTGTTTCAATTTCTTGCAATTCCTAGGGGTTTAATCTTTAGGAAAAAGGATAATTTGATCTTTTATCCTAACAAGATTGGAATTGGTGAAGGTACATGATGGGGTGATCTATTTTTTGGGCTTCAAAGAAAGAAGCTCGAGAAAAAACTCAAGATTTTGTTTTGGAAACATTTGTCTTCTTTATTATTCTTATTTTGTCAACATGAATAATAATAAGTAGCTTTGTTCGCAACGCCATGATTTTTATGGTAAGGTTCTTTGCGCTTTTGAGAGCGTCATTTATTGGTTCAATTTGCTTGCTTTACTTAAATAGAAAAGAGCTTTTAAAAGACACGTAATGCAGACTATAGTTGCTAGTTATAAAAGAATGAGATTTGTAGGCTCAAATAGTGTTCAAAGGTTCTAAAGACTTGGGATAACTGACATTGCTTTGATGGGGCATCCTCACTTTGTTTTAACCTTGACTTGGTCATATTTGTCTTTAATTTGGACATACCCCCTATCATTTTGGATTTCTCGGGCTCTTTAGCTTTGTCACAACCTTTTTACTCTTTCATCATTAAATTTCTACTTGCCTATCAAAATGTGGGATGTGATCTCAACAAGATTGGCCTTTGACTTTTAGGATTTTCATTTGCCCTCTAGCATATTTAGGATCGTAATTTTCAGATTTTTATTATTTTCTTCTTAGTCTTTGGGTTATTATTACTTATTTGGGTCAATTGTAACTGGGCTTAATATAAGTCTATCTAAAGGTGGTCCATTAGGGTTTATTTAAGTCTAGAGTTAGTATAAATAAAGGCATGACTAGACATGTAAGGTAGACATTTCAGATTAATAAAACTTCTTGTTCGCCGACTTTGTGCGTCGGTGAGATAATCACCCTTCCATGGTTCTCTAAAGAACCGAAAAACCACTTATCGAACAACAACCGCCTTCGTGGCGCCATTCTTATATTTCTCGCCACGTAATCAATATTCGTTGGGTGGGGGTTTTTCGCTTCCATTAATGTTGGTGCCTAGGTACAAGTTATCTTTGTGTCACACTCTTATCAAACCCGATTTACTTGGCTTTCCAGAATTGGTGTCTTCGTGTGTGGGTTGCGTGACCACGTGATTACAAGGTTCACATCATATTAATAAGGGATAAATATCCCTTACATATCATTAATAAGATGAAAATTATGTTAAGCCCCTCAAGAAACCTTTTATACATCTATAAACATAGGGAAATGATTATATTTGTCATGAATAGTTCATATAGATGGAACCATATAGTCTTAAAATAGATTTATAAGTCCAACTAGGTCTGACATGTAGCCAAACCAAGAGGAAATAAGTTTGGTGTCTTGCTAGACCTATAGTGACTTGGGCTCGGCTCATGGCTGCACCCAAGTGCATTAGGTATAGCATATTGTCGGACCTATGGTGGCTTGGGCTAAGCTCATGGATGAACCTAAGTATATAGGGCCTGACATCTTGCTAGACCCACAGTAAGTTAGGCTTAACTCATGGCTGAACCCAAGTATATTTAACCCATAGCTAAACCTAGGTCTGACATCTTGTTAGACCCACGATGATATGAGGTCATCTCCTAGTTGAACCCTTGTATATTTGATCTGCTATCTTACTAGACCCATGATGACTTGGGCTCAGTTCACGGCTGAATCTAGGTATATTGAGTGTGACATCTTGCCATATCCACATTTTATTGGGCTAACACTTTATCTATGGATTTGAACTCTTTCAAAGCATAAAAAAAGTATCGAGTAAAAAAATACTACCTCATTTGTTAGTAATATAGTTAGTTATGATATGTCAATTATGGATTTATTAAAAATTGGCTACGAAGATAGTTTTATAAAAATATTTATAGATCCAAGGGACACAGTTAAGACCATGAAGGAGTTAGGTGGTGTAACATGAGCAATCTGATAAAAACATTCTTAACTTTTGAGTCAATCATTGGATCGTGCTCAAATTTTACCAAAAGGTTTCAAATATCCTAATTCTATAAGAACTTTGGCTCACTATAACTAGATGAGGTCGGGAACACCTCCAAATTAAGTCTAGAATGTGTTGTTCGAGCTAATTTTGTTATTTTCCCCCTTTAATTTTGGATTTCTTAGTTTTTAGGATTTTTATTATTTTTTCCTTTAATTTTGGTTTCTCAATTGTCTTAATGTTAGTTTTCTGGTTTGTTTAAGATTAAAGTTTTGTATGGTGATCCCTTTTTGTTGAGCTTAGATTTCTTGTCTTTTTTTTTGTGACATGCTTTATGTATTCTTTGAAATTTTGCATGCCCCCCAACTTTGTTTGGGCACTTTTGATCATTAAGGATTATTTTTTATATTCTACTGGTTAAATTGCTTTCCTAACCCTTGTACTTACCTCTAGTATGAGGTGTGATCCTAATCAAAGTTAATTTTTAAGAAAAACTTATTAGACTCAAAGGGGACACTACAAGTATATTTTTTAGTGTTGTGAAAGGATTATTAAATATGATCTTTTCTCATTTCAAACACATTGATGTGCCGTGAATGATTCGAAATCCGGCAACAATGAATCTGACGAAAATGGATGAAGGATGGGTCTGGTTGTGTTGTCTTTCTTTTGGTGTTTAGGCTGGATTATAGTGATTTTAAGGTAAATAAGATGGGGGATAGACTAGAATGATACTTTGATAAGTCGATCTGGACGCCACAAAATCAATGTAGGATTTCGACGCCACACTCTTTGTGATTGAAGAGTGATAAGTCAGGTAGGGTTCTTCACAAAATCAATTTGGAAGAACAACTTGTAATTCTGTGAATTAAGTTTCAAATATTGGCCAAAAGTCCTTTATTACATATTCTGATACTATATTTATAACCGAACATCCCTTCAAAGTTAGGAAAAATTCAACATGGCAGAAGTCAAGCCCAAAAAATAGACTTTGACAAACTAACCTAGACAAATTAACTAGCACACGTTTTTTGACCTTTCTAACATAAACAGACCAAATTTAAAACAACCATATCTTCTTACACAAAAGTCCAATGCAATCATGGTTGGACAATCTAGAAAGAACATGTTCTGAACTTGAAATCCACCTAGCTTAGTCTTGTTTTCACATGCAATGGATTACTTCAAATTCAGGTTCAAATTCATTTGCTGTTCTGACCATAAACAACATCAATTCCTTCACTTATTTGCATATCAACCCAAATTCAAGTAGCTCAGCATCAAAAGAACCATTAAGGGCTTTTCCCATCTCCAAGTTCCAATTGTAGGCAAATAAACATCCTTGAACCAATTTCAAATTGATTGCTAATTTTTAACTCCGACGCAGCTTCAATCATTCCAATTTGACTCGTCAAGGCCCTTTGTAGTTGTTTCGCTCTCGCTCTTGTCATTGGACCATCTGAATCCTCTTGCATATTAGTTTTAGCTTTACAAGATGGATTTATAATTCCCATGATGCACATCATCAGCCCCGGGTTAAACCCAATTTCTCCACCAAGGTAGTTGACGCAACATTAGTGCAACTTCCATTATCGATGATCATCGAGTATGAAAGATGTTCTCGCGTTGCTCATCACTAACGTCAATTTGTGCATTCGGAACCCGCTGCACAACCAACAAATCTCCCTTCACCGGTTCGAAATCCTCTTCTTTGTTCAACCACTTGTACCTCATCTTCATCTTTAGTTTCAACCTCATCTCCACCGACGCCTCCATGATCCCCATGCAAAATCATCACCCTTTTATTTGGACATTCCGAAGCAATGTGCCCATGTCCTAAGCACTTGAAGCACTTGATGTCCCGAGACCTCCTAGGATGATGAGGTTCCGACACCTTCTCCTTTCCCTTCAAAGAATCAGAACCGGTATTCCCCCAAGAAACTCCACGTTCTCATCTCGCTTAGGTGTGCTCCATGTTCATGTAGGTGTAGAAACAGCCCTTGTTGTGCTTGGACGTAGTTACACCAGTTCAACACCTCCTCGTTCTGCTGCCTCTCTACTCGAAAGGTGCAAGCTTTATAACTTCCTCAAGGAAGATGTACGGCTGTAATTCAACAACATTAGCTATATCCTTCCTCAACCCTCAAAGAAATCTAGCTATTGTTTGCTCTTGGGGTTCCATCAATTCACATCGAATCAACAAGAAACTCAAACTCTTTCACATACTCTTCCACGCTCAAAGATCCTTATCGCAAAGTCCGAAGTCCCGATGTATAGCTCCTATTTATAGTAATCGGAACAAATCTCTTCTTCATCACTCTTTTCATAGTTGCCCACGCTTGTAATCTCCTCTTCTCCATCCCTTCTCCCCCGAATCTTTAAGTTTTCCCACCATAAAAGAGCATAATCCGTAAAGTCAAGTGCTGCCACCTTGCACTTCCTTTCTTCGGAATATTCATACCATTCAAACACCTTTTCAACCTTCCTCGAATCCACTCCAAGTATTCCCCGGGTGAACTACTTCCTCTAAACGGTGGAATCTTAAGTTTGAGACCATTAGGAGGATTATAGTTCGCCTTCTTGGTCCGCCCTATCGTCGGCCTCATCATCCCCATTTAGATCTTCGTCGCCTTCTACAATATCATTTCGTGGCACCCTAAGTGCTTGCCTCTGTGGGGTTGCAAATTATTTCTTTGCATCATTTGCATAAGGATATTCAACCGTTCATGAATTCCAGGTCATTTCATCCCGAATCTCAAGATGAGATCGTTGTAAGCCCATAACCTGTTCCTGTTCCAAACTTAACCCTCTTGGCAAATCTTCTTTATCTCCAGCCATAATTAAGTTTATCAACCTTAATTCCAGCAAGCCTTTCTTCTATTTTTTTTTGCTCCCCCCTTAGATCATGGCACCGATGCTCTGATACTAGATGATGTGCCGTGAATGATTCGAAAGGGGACACTACAAGTATATTTTTTAGTGTTGTGAAAGGATTATTAAATATGATCTTTTCTCATTTCAAACACATTGATGTGCCGTGAATGATTCGAAATCCGGCAACAATGAATCTGACAAAAATGGATGAAAGATGGGTCTGGTTGTGTTGTCTTTCTTTTGGTGTTTAGGCTGGATTATAGTGATTTTAAGATAAATAAGATGGGGGATAGACTAGAATGATACTTTGATAAGTCGATCTGGACGCCACAAAATCAATCTAGGATTTCGACGCCACACTCTTTGTGATTGAAGAGTGATAAGTCAGGTAGGGTTCTTCACAAAATCAATTTGGAAGAACAACTCGTAATTCCGTGGAATTAAGTTTCAAATATTGGCCAAAAGTCCTTTATTACATATTCTCGATACTATATTTATAACGGAACATCCCTCCAAAGTTAGGAAAAATTCAACATGGCGAAATCAAGCCCAAAAAAATAGACTTTGACAAACTAACCTAGACAAATTAACTAGCACACGTTTTTGACCTTTCTAACATAAACAGACCAAATTTAAAAACAACCATATCTTCTTACACAAAAGTCCAATGCAATCATGGTTGGACAATCTAGAAAGAACATGTTCCGAACTTGAAATCCACCTAGATTAGTCTTGTTTTCACATGCAATGGATGACTTCAAATTCAGGTTCAAATTCATTTGCTGTTCTGACCATAAACAACATCAATTCCTTCACTTATTTGCATATCAACCCAAATTCAAGTAGCCCAGCATCAAAAAAACCATTAAGGGCTTTTCCCATCTCCAAGTTCCAATTGTAGGCAAATAAACATCCTTGAACCAATTTCAAATTGATTGCTAATTTTTAACTCCGACGCAGCCTTCAATCATTCCAATTTGACTCCTCAAGACCCTTTGTAGTTGTTTCGCTCTCGCTCTTGTCATTGGACCATCTGAATCCTCTTGCATATTAGTTTTAGCTTTACAAGATGGATTTATAATTCCCATGATGCACATCACACATGCATTTAAGATTACTAAGTTTTGCTTTCCTGCATGGGATTTCTTGTAATGCACAACTTTCTTCTCATTCGCACCCCCTAAGCAAAGTCCCGTCAAACAACCTTTTATATAGGACATCTCCATCCAAGTAATAATTCGTGACCATTCTCCTCAAAGTCTTTTCACCCATCTTGGATGCTCTTGGAGGATATTCCTAGTTTTGGATAAGCCTCTTGATGTCACTATATCACAGTTTTCTATCTGGTGACTCTTTTAGTGAACTACAAGTGAGGTTGGAGATTTGTTTATTTTGATGCTTAGTGGTTGGATCTTGTTCCCAATATTGAGTTGTGTCAACGGCTAAGGTTGCCAAAGCATCAAGAACTGGTTCTTATCCCCCGCTCATGTGAGTGAATGTTATCTCTTCAAACTCATTAGCTAACTTCAAGAGATAATCTTGATATAGCTTGAGCTTTTCATCTTTAGTTTTCATTCTCCCTTCACTTGGTAGATAATTAGGAGTGAATCTCCATAAACATCAAGTTTCCTATTTCTTAGCTCTAAAGCAGCTCCTAGACCGATGATGCAAGCTTCATACTCGGTTGATGATGCAACCTTACTGAAATAAGGTATTGCTTCTTTTCTGGGAAAATTATCACTACTCCAGCCCCATTTCCTAATACATTCACTGCTCCATCAAAGCACATGGTCTACTAGTCATTCATCTCACTGTCATCTTCAACTGTTAACATATCCTCATCGAGAAGGTCAAAATTCAGTGGCTTGTAATCTTCTATAGTATGATCTGTGAAATGGTGAGCAATCACGCTTCCTTTTACAACCTTCCATGTCATACAAATAATGTCTATTGTACTAACAACACTTGTCATCTTGCTATCCAGCTTGACAAGTAAAGCTTTTCATAGATATATTTTAAGCGGATCCAGTTTTGAGATCAACCAGGTCATGTAGTACAACATATATTGTCTAAGCCTTTTTACGTCCCAAACTAAAGCATAACATAGCCTTTCAATGATTGTATACAATTCATAAGCATTGAACTTCTTGCTCAAGTAGTAGATAACTTATTCTTTACTCCCTGACTCATCATGCTAGCCCAACACGAATCCCATGGCTGTTTCTGTCACCGTTAGATATAGTATCAGGTGTCTTTGTGGTATAAGAGACATTATCAATGGCAGGTTTTGCAAATGTCTTTTGATCTTGTCAAAGGCTTTTTAGCAATCATTATTCCACACCCTAGGATTTTTCTTTCTAAGTAAACAGAAAATCAACTGGCATGCTACTGTGAGCTGAGATATGAACCAAAGTTTCTAGTTTAAACGCCCAAGAAAAATTCTTACTTCTTTCTTTGTCTCAGGCGTCGATGTTTCATGTATTGCCCTTACTTTATTCAGATCAACTTCTATCCCTTGACTGCTTACTACAAAACCCAACAGTTTTCCGATCCTTACCCCGAAGGAGCACATTACGGGATTCAATTTTAATAGGAAATTATGTATCCTTTCAAACAATTTCCTCAATATTTTCTCATGATCTTCTTCTTTCTTTGATTTGGCAAGTATATCATCTACAAACACTTCCACTTTTCGGTGCATCATGTTGTGGTATAAAGTGACCATTGCTTTTTGATACGTGGTGCCGACATTCCTCAATCCGAATAGCATCATTTTATAGCTAAAGGTTCCCCAAGGCATGATAAAGATAGTTCTCTCCTTGTCTTCCTCTGCCATTCTAATTTGATTATATCCCAAGAACCTATCCATGAATTGTACCCGATAGATCTAGTTTCTGCTAGTTTCATCTACCATGGACACTTCTTTGTTTGTTGCCTTTTTAATTCTAAGGAAAAATGGGGCGGGCTAAACACGCTTTTAAGTTTGGGTTAGGCTTGGTCATATGGGTTGGGCTTATTGGGTTCGAAGCCCAAGCCCATGTGTACAGGTTAAGCTCTAGCCTAGCCCAACAAGCTTTTTTTATGGGCTGGGTTAGAACAAGGGTCCAACCCTCCAATCACTAGCCTAACCCAATGATAGAATTTTCTTGGCAAGAAAATAGCCAAGAATAAGGAGTTGCTGAGGCGAACCTCGTGATCTCGTAGTCACGCAACCCACACAAAGACACCAATTCTCGGAAAGCTAAGTAAATCAGGTTTGATAGGAGTGTGACACAAAGATAACATGTACCTAGGCACCAGCACTATTGGAAACGGAAAACCCCCACCCGGTGAATATTGATTCGCGAACAAGTATTAGGATGACGCCACGAACCTAGTTGTTCTTTGATAAATCGTTTTCATTTCTTTAGAGAACCAAGGAAGTCAGATTATCTCACCAACTACAAGAGCTAGGACAAAGAAGCTTAAAGAAGTATTGAATGAGCTTGTACATCATATATGGAGCAAGATGGACCTAGAGGAGTTGGGGAGATCTAAGGAGCATGAAGGACAACCTCAAATTTTGGTCCAAGAAGAACCCAATTCGTATGGAACAAAAGGCTAATGGTCTGGCCCTATAACAACCTTGTTAGGGTTGTTTTTTCTAATGCTACTAGGATAGAAAGTCAGCAATTTATTCTCTGAATTAAGGAAGTCGGCCAGCTCTTGTTTCTAAAGAGGGGAGGATTTTTTTACTTATTTTCCCAACCTAGGAAGGAAAGTAATTAAATCAACAACAAAGAAGGAAATTTGCTTCGTTATTTGTCCAAGTTATACAAGGAAATACAAGCTAATCAAGGAAAAGAAGGGGACGGTAGCAAGGAAACCAAATCATATTAATTAGGTTTTATTTTCTCAAGTTATATGCGGCAAAACAATACCACACTTTATGTTATTTTTATTTCTTTATGTTTTGGGTTATATTTGGGTTTAATTGTAAGAGAGCCTCATATAAGTCCATACATGGGGTCCATTAGGGTGTATTTTAGTTTAGAGTCAGTATAAATAAGAGCATAATTAGACATCTAAGGTTATGCAATTTTCAGATCAATAAACTTCTTTTGCCGCACTTGTTGTGTGTTGGTGTGATAATCTCCCTTTATTAGTTCTCTAAAGAACTGAAAAATGACTAATCAAAGAACAACTGATTTTGTGGCATCAGCCTTATACTTCTCGTTCTCAAATCAATATTCATTGAGTGGGGGCTTCTGTTTCTAATAGTGCATCATTTATCCATCTGTTTGGGGGGGATAAGTAGTTGAAAACAACAGTTTAGTACCCAATTTGCCCCATTAAAGATCTTTGTAGAACTAGAAGATTCTCAAAACAAGCTGCCACAGCTTTTTAGAAAAAGAATCCTAGCCAACTAAGAAGTCCACAAGTCAAAAGGAAGTAAATAACAAAATTTGTATAGCTTCTGTTGACCAGTATTTTAGTGCCTTCCCGAACTTTGATTGACCTGACATTTTAACCCAAGATAGCACAACATGTTTGGAGAGTCCATGTAAACGTTTAACCCGATCCAACAGTTGGATTGAGAATTATGATCATTGCTTCGTAAACCGGACCGTTGCGTATTTATGACAAAATCTGAATCTGACCTTACTTGGGTCATTTCACAAGGCTGAACCGTATCAATAACTCATACAAAATTGATTTTCCAAGTGAGTATAGTGTTAATGTTACCTTCAATGTTGTTAATCTTATGTTGTTTGACACATATTTTGATTCGAGGTCGAATCTTTTTGAGGAGAGAGGGGGGTGATGTGGACCAACCCATAAACACCAGAAGGACCCATTACATGTTTCAAATGGTCCAATGATTCGGTCCAGGAAAAAAGCATTAAATGCATTGGTTTTGATGGTTTCAACTAAGTCAGAATTGAAAGGTCCATTGGAGTATCAAGAGGAGGCCCTAGTACATCTTATCCATGTACAAGAGGGGTCCAATACAACTTTATTTGGGCTATGAGGTGAGGACAGTAAAGAAAATAAAAGAATCCTACTACAACTTGGAAACAACATGAGTGACTACCTTTCCTTTTGGGCCAAAATAAGTAATGGGCTGCATGGAAGGTAGGGGTGAGTATTTTCGGTTCGGTCCGGTTTTGGGCCAAAATAAGTAATCAAACTAGATATATTTGTTTTCAAGTTTTTGAACTGAACCGAACCGAAAACAGGTTCGAACCGACCATGTTCGGTTCGGTTTGTTTTCCTTCCAAACCAATTTAAACTGAAATTATTTCTGGGTTTTCTCACTGATCATATTTTTTCAGGGATTCTATTTTCATTTTATTTCTAATTTCACAGATTTATGCTTTCTGTGCTTATTTTCTGAGAAATCTTGGCTTTCTCAACAAGTATGGCTCTTTTTTAAACTGGTTGAGCATGCATGATATCCAGAAATTCAACCCCAATTTTCTTTTTGTAAGATCTTTGCTCAAAAATTAAACTTTGCAAAAAGAAACACAAAATAAAAGAAAGATCAAAAGATATCTATTATTAAAATGTAAAAACATCAAAACATTATTATTTGAACAAAAGGAACAAATAAAAAAGGAAGGGCCAAACCCTTACATGCTAGAGAGTCAAAACCATTACACGCTAGTTTAAAAAATCCCTTTATTTTCCTCTCCAATCTTCCCTCCACTTCGTTTTGGAGCCACCACCACACACCCGAAAAGAAAAAACCCTAAACTCACTCTCAATGGCGACCGATCCAATTCAGTTGCACCAACTCAGTCTCCTTCTCCAATCAAAGAGGTGAGATGCAGAGACAAAGGGAGGGGAGAGATGCAGAGACAAAGGGGGAGCGGGGGCGGCTGCTTTTGTTCTTAGGGAATTTAGAGAGCAAAGTTTAAGCTTTAGATTTAGGGTTAGAAAAAAGATCCTATTTATAGTTTTTTTTTTAAGTGCTGGCCTGGTTGAACTGGTGCGGTTTGTTCGATTCAATCAGTTTCAGACTTTGGAAACCGAAACTGAATTGAACCGGAACTTTTTTGTGATTTTTTAATTGGTTAATTCGGTTTTTTTGCTCACCCCTAATGGAAGGCTATAAATAAGCCTTGACTCGGTTTTGTAATATTTTACTTCCTTCTCTTCTTCTCTTGGCAGAACACGGATTTAATATTAGGGCTTTATTTTATTTTGTTCAAGAACTTTACTTTGTTTTCAGTTAGGATCCAAGACTTGTTTGGATCAAGTTATGGGCTTTTCAGTTTTGGGTCAGTTTTGAGTGGACCTCATATAAGTCTATATAAGGGGTCTATTAGGGTTAAATTTTCAAGAATACTCATGTAACCAAAATCTCAGCAGCCTTTGATGAATATTACTTCTGAATTCTTTAGTTTTAATGTGTGAGAGTGATTCTTGCATTCTTCAGTTCTTGAACGAACTGAATTTGACTTATCGAAGATTAACTAATTTCATGACATCTTTCTACTCATTCCAATAGTATTGGTGCCTTGGGGCAGGTTTCCATTGTGTCACTCCTATCAGACTTATTTCGGCTTTCCAGGATCAGATCTCAATCTTGATTGTGGGTTGCGTGACCACGAGGTTTACATTAGGAGGGGTGGTGTTTTGTTTAGATCTAATATAATAGTACCTTTAAAAATTAGTTAATGGTAAAAAAATATCCTCACATCGCTTGTGTTTTGCTCAAACACTCTTAATATCCTCGCACGCTCATACCTCTCGTTTCACCGTGCGATTCTTGCGAAATTGAAACCAACACCAAATAGAACCAACTTAGCTGCGCAATCCAAATATGTATATATGACTCAAGAAGCAATAAAACCAAAAAAACAAGCAAAACAAAACTGCGATGATAGTGTTGCAAGTAACAAGCGAACCTATCTGAAATATGAATGAAACTAAAGACTCGAATAAAAATAGAAACAAAATATTCAAAACAATGAAACAACACCCAAATATGTTAGATATGTTGAAAATATACTGCAAGAAACGAAAACAACAGAAAGAAAGTGAATTTCAAAAGTTGACTCAAAACAGACCTCTTTACGATGAGTTAAGTCTGAATCTGGAACCTAAAGTAAATGATGTCAAATTAAGTAAATGATGACCAAAATATAGTGCTATTGCAACCCCAATAGACAGAATATAAAATTTGAGCAATTTACAATAAGGTTGATATGCTAATGCAAAAATGTTTATGAATCAGACCTCATTAGACCCGAAATTGAAAACCAAAGCAAATGATATCCAATTGACTCCAAAATTAATATGTGGTATTTGAGCTCATTCCGAGTTGATTTGATCCAATTTTTCCTTGTTTAATTTTCCCGTGGCAGAAACCAATAAATGTCTTTTTGAACGATTTTTTTCTTTCCTTTCTCTTTTCTCTTTTTTTTATACTACTGATATATTTTGGATAGTAACATAATAAAATAATTTTTTTTATTTTTTGATATGCCGCAAATTCAATGAGACGAAGAAATTGGACACTAAGGATTTTTTGCGAAATTAACAAGAAACAAAAATTTCAACAGGATATAACCTTATTAATAGAGTTGGGCTCTAATACCAAATGATACGAACCTCTTGAACACGCGGTCAAGCAACCTACACGCAGAGACATCAAATTCCTTGAAAAGCCAAGTAAATCAGGTTTGACAGGAGTGTGACACAAAAATAACTTGTACTTAGGCACCAACAATATTGGAAATGGAGACCCCCACCCAATGAATATTGATTCGCGAACGTGAAGTATAAAGATAACGCCATGAAGTCATTTGTTCTTCGATAAGTTGTTTTTCAGTTTTTTAGAAGGAAGTGAGATTATCCCACCAACACATAACAAGTGCGGCAAAATAAGTTTATTGATCTGAAAATTATATAACCCATACATGTTTGGTTATGCCTTTATTTAGACGCTGTTTGGTAATGTGGCTGCGGGTGAGGTTCACCCGCAGCCACATATACTAGTGTTTGGTAACAGAAAAAAAAGTGAATTTTCTTGGTAGAACCCATCAATTTTCGCTGCCGTGCCACAGGTTTGGAGAAGTAGCATTTTGCTGCTTCTCGTGGTGATTTTCCAATTAACAACATGGCTCCACTGTTTAGTAATAGGGGAGCATACATGGTGATTTTCCAATTAACAGTGGAGCCATGCTCCACTATAGCACTGTTCACTAAAGTGAACAGTTAATTTTTTTTTTGAAAACCAGTGTAATTAATTCATTTCACTCGAACTGTTCACGTGAACGTGAATAACATTTTTTTTTTGTTTTTTAAAAAAATTAGTTTAAGGTGAATTAAATTTACACGTACTGTAATCTCAATTTTATTCCTGATAATATTTTACCTAATTTTATTGTACGCTCAAAAAATCATGAAAACTGTAGTTCTTGTCGAATGAATTTTGTACGTAATGAAATTGTAAAATTTTTTTAAAAAAATTGAGTTTTATTCAAAAAACTAGTATTTAATATTATTTAATAACACTACATAAATTAGAAGGATATTGCATGATGATGTAGCATTTGTGGAATTTGATCGCAATTCTAATTATGTTCTTGCCAGGTTCGACCCAATTAAAAAAATTCAGTTTTTATTTTTATTTTAATTGTGTTTTATTAAAAAAAATTGAAGGATATCGCTTGGTGACATAACAAAAAATTCAGTTTTTGTTGTTGCGTGCTTAAGAAACTATGAAAAATATAGTCATTGTTGGATATATTTCATACGTGATGACATTGCATATAGTTTACTGGAATAATAATAAAAAATTGATATCAATATTATTTATTTCATGATGTAAATTAAATCTACAATATTTAAATTAAAAATATTTTTTAATTATTTTATAACCTCAATTTGAAAAGCATTTTTTTAACCAAACACATTAAACTACTTTTTGTTCAACCTCAATTTCAACCACAGTTTTAACCAAACACCTATTTTTTCAAACCAACCTCAATTAAAAGTACCTTTTATAAAACTTTTTTCAAACCACAACCACAACAGCTATCACAATACCGAACACACTCTTATACTGACTCTAGACTGAAACAAACCCTAATTGATGCGAACCTTGTGATCACGTGGTCACGCAACCCACACGCAAAGACACCAATTCCCGGAAAGCCAAGTAAATCAGGTTTGATAGGAGTGTGAGACAAAGATAACTTGTACCTAGGCACCAGCACTATTGGAAACAGAAAACCCCCACCCAACGAATATTGATTCGCGAACGAGAAGTATAAGGATGACGCCACAAAGACAGTTGTTCTTCGATTAGTCATTTTTTAGTTTTTTAGAGAACCATGGAAGGGAGATTATCTCACCAACACACACACACACACACACAAAGTGCGGCAAAACAAGAAGTTTTATCAATCTGAATTGTCTAACTTACATGTCTGGTAATGCCTTTATTTATACTAACTCTAGACTTAAATAAACCCTAATGGAACCCCCTTAGGTGGACTTATATTAAGCCCACTTACAATTGATCCAAATAAGTAATAATAACCCAAAGACTAAGAAGAAAATAATAAAAATAATAAAAACCCAAAAATTACCATCCTAAATATGCTAGAATCAGATTTTTCACCATTAAAAAGTTCCAAATAAACTAGAAAATCTGATTTGAAGGTAGAATTTATTCTGAAGTCTTCTTTTCTTTTGTAGCTAGGATGAATAAGGAATCCTTGTAAGAAAATGATTCTGAAATAATTATGAATCCTTGCTACACTTAGAAACTATGTTGCAACCCATTAAAGATCTTTGTAGAATTAGTAGATTTCCAAAATAAGCTGCAACATCTTTTTAGAAAAAGAATACTAGCCAAATAGAAAGTCCATAAGTCAAAAACAAAGTAAATAACAAAATTTGTATAGCCTCTGTTGACTCGTATTGAAATGCCTTTCCAAACTCTGATTGACCTGTAATTTTATCCCAAGGTAAGACAACATGTCAGGAGACTCCACGTAGAATGTTGGTCCGCTCCAATGGTCGGATTGAGAATTATGACCATTGCCATAAAACTGGATAGATGCACTTTTTACATCAAATCTGAATTTGACCTTGCCTGAATCATATCATTCCCTCTATTTTCAAGATGATTCTTCCTCGAATCACCAACAAGTTAAATGGATAATTCCTAAGCCTCATTTTGAAGCCTTTAGAGTTCTTTTCTTGCCAACAATCGTCGCCAACAACTTTAGATGAAAGTAGCAGCCGTTCTATTTCATATTTCATCATTGCACCATTTTTTCTCCTCTCTTTCTGAAGCTTGCTGCACATTGACTGCTGCCATTAACACATCAAGTTCTTGCTTCATCTCCCTTAGAATACGGGACAGACTCTTGGATTCTTTTTTTAGAACACTAATCTCTTTATTTCTCTCCCTTTGATACCACCTCTCCTTTTGAATCTGCATTTTCTTTTGCCATAACACCTCATCAAAATACATGAAATCCCTTTGATTTCTAGGAAGGGAGATTATCCCACCAACACACAATAAGTGCAGTAAAGAAGTTTATTGATCTGAAAATTGCATAACCTTATGTGTTTGGTAATGCCCTTATTTATAGTGACTCCAAACTAAAATAAACCCTAATGGACCCTTTATGTGGACTTATATGATGCCCACTTCAATTAAACCCAAATAATATACATAAACCCTAAACTAAGAAGAAAATAATAGTAACAATAATAAATTCAAATTTAATATCCTAAATATAATAGGATCAGATTTGTTGCCCTATGGAAGTCCCATATAAGCTAGGAGAATCAAATCTGAAGGTAGAATTAATTCTAAAATCTTCTTTCTTTTTTTTGAAGCTAGGATGAATAAGGAATCCTTGTAAGAAAAGGATTCTGAAACATTTATGAATCCTTGCCACATATGAAAACTATGTTGTAGCCCATTAAAGATCTTTGAAGATTTAGAAGATTTCCAAAATAAGCTGCCACATCTTTTTAGAAAAAATCCTAGCCAAATAGGACGCCCACAAGTCAAAAGGAAGTAAATAACAGAATCCATACACCCTCTGTTGACCCGTATTGTGATGCCTTCTCAAATTTTGATTGATCTGAAATTTTAACTCAAGGTAGGACAACATGTCAGGAGACTCCATGTAACATTTCAGCCCGATCCAATGGTCGGATTGAGAATTATGACTATTGTCATAAAACTAGATAGTTGCACATTTTATATCAAAATCAGAATTTGACCTTGCCTGAATCGTATCACTTCTTGAACTTGAATTAGATGAATTAAAGGTTGTCCTTCATGCTCCTTAGATGTCCGAAGCTCCTCTAGGTCCATCTTGCTCCATATATTTTGTACAATCTCATTTAATGCTTATTTAAGCATCTTTGCCCTTTCTCTTGTAATTGGCCCAATTAGCACCTCCAATGGATCATTGGCATTATCACAATTGGTGCTGAGTTGATCCTCATCATTTTGACTTGATTTTGGGCATGAATCGGTTGAGTAAACATAGATCACAAGTGGATTGTTTCACCAAGATAGTGAATATCCAAGGAATAGGTGAGGAGATAGTAGTACTTAGAGGAGAGAGAAAAATAATCCTGAATTGTATAATATTAGTCATGACGACCAGAATGTTGATTAGGAAAAGGTGTCATGCTTGGTTGTCTCACATGAGAGAATTGAAACGAATAGAATAGAATTGGCTAGCATTCCTATTGTAAAGGGATTTCAAGATATATTTTCAAAGGAGTTACTTGGACTACCCCAGTTAGGAAAATTGAAGTTTCAATTGAAACCCTCCCAGGAATCACTTTTATATCACAATCTCCTTAGAACTAACTGAACTGAAGATCCAACTTCAAAAATTGTGGGACAAAGCTTTTATCCAACCTAACAACTCACATTAGGGAGCCCAGGTACTATTCATAAAGAAGAAGGATGGTACACTTCGGTTATGTATTGACTATCATTAATTGAATAATGTGATAATGAAGAATAAGTATCCACTTCCGTGAACAGATGACTTGTTTGTTCAATTAAAGGGTGCTAAAGTGTTTTTTAGATAAATTTGAGGCCGGGATACCACCAGTTAATGATCAAGGAGCAAGACATACAAAAAACTACTTTTAGGACTCGATACGAGCATTACGAGCTCTTAGTGATGCCTTTTAGGTTGATAAATGCCCCGACAATATTTATGGATTTGATGAATCGGGTGTTTCGACCCTATCTGGATAAGTACGTGGTGGTAGTTATTGATGACTAGCTCTTCTATGGAACATGAGTAACATTTGAGGAAAGTACTATAAATTTTAAGGGAGAATAAGTTATATGCAAAACTGGATAAATGGGAGTTTTGACTAAAAGAAGTAGTATTTTTTGGGACATGTTATCTTCGCATGAGGAATATTTATGGATCCAAAAATGATGGAGGCTATTTTGGAATGAGAAAGACCTACCGATGTGATAGAGATCCGGAGTTTTTTGGGTCTTGCTGGGTATTATAGGAGATTTATTAAAGGTTTTTCTACAATAGCATCACCTATGACCAAGTTAACTTGTAAGGAAGTAAGGTTTGTTTGGTCAAAAGAATTTAGGGAGAGCTTCCAAGGATTGAAGGAAAGACTCACTTGTGCTCTTGTGTTTGCTCTTCCTTCAGGGACAAAAGGATTTATTGTGTACAATAATGGTTCTAAGAGAGGTTTGGGATGTCTATTGATGCAACATGGAAAAGTAATTGCTTATGCCTTAAAATAGCTAAACTATTGAGTCCATGATCTAGAACTTGCAGTAGTAGTGTTTGCCCTATAAGTATAGAGACATTATCTATATGGGTCGCGGATCCAAATCTTACTGTCCACCATAAGAGTTTGAAGTATTTAATGTCATAAAAGCAGTTAAACATGCGATAAAAGAGATGTGCGGAGTTGATAAAGGACTACGATTGTGTAATTAACTATCATCCTGGTAAGGCTAATGCAGTAACACATGCCTTAAGCTGAAAAGGGAAGATAGTTGTTGCGAACCGTGATCACGTGGTCGTGCAACCCACACACAAAGACATTAAATTTCTTGAAAAGCCAAGTAAATCAGGTTTGATAGGAGTGTGACACAAAGATAACTTGTACCTAGGGACCAACATTATTGAAAATGAAAAACCCCTACCAAACAAATATTGATTTACGAACGGGAAGTATAAGAATGACGCCACGAAGTTAGTTATTCTTTGATAAGTCGTTTTTCAGTTCTTTAGAGAATTAAGAAAAGGAGATTATCCCACCAACACACAACAAGTACGGCAAACAAGAAGTTTTATTAATCTAAATTGTGTAACTTACATGTCTGATTATGCCTTTAGACTTAAATAAACCCTAATGAACAACTTACAATTGACCTACATAAGTAATAACAACCGAAATACAAAGAAGAAAATAATAAAAATCCAAATATTACTATCCTAAATATGCTAGAATCAGATTTGTCACCCTTAAAAAGTTCCAAATAGACTAGGAAATCTTATCTGAAGGTAGAATTAATTTTGAAGTCTTCTTTCCTTGTTTTAGCTAGGATGAATAAGGAATTCTTATAAGAAAAGGATTCTGAAACATTTATAAATCCTTGCCACCCTTACAAGAATTGAAGAAGATAGGTTTATAGCTAAGTGTGGGGCCGAGGGGTTATTGTTAGCCTAGATAAAAATCCGATCTGTACTTCAAGACAAGGTTAGGAGGCTCAGCAGACAAATGAAGAAATAAAAAAGGTTAAGGAAAAGATGAATTAGCATGAAAACAACTTTTCAAATCTTATCAGAGGGGTTAGTGGCAATGGGTAGACAAATCTATTTGCCTAAGAATAAGGCATTGAAAGATGGGGTGTTGAAAGAAGCCCACAAATCCCAATTTGCAACACATCCCTAAGTACCAAGATGTATAGAGACTTGAAACGATACTACTGGTGGCCTAACATGAAAAGAAAAATAGTAGAATTTGTGTCAAATTATGGGATTTGTCAGCAAGTAACGGTAGAATAGCAGAGGCCTGCATGGAAATTACAACCACTATCGTTCCCAGAATGAAAATGGGAGGACATTACCATGGATTTTGTACTAAAGGGTAAGAAGGGTAATGATGATATATTGGTGATTGTGGATCGACTAACGAAGTCTGCTTTGTTTCTACCCATGAAAATGATGGATTTAGTGGAGAAATTCGCTAATTTATACATGAATGAGATTATTAGACTTCTTGGGGTAACAATATCGATCGTGTCTCATCAGGATCAAAGGCTCACATCGAGGTTATGACTAAGCCTATAACAAAGATCTTTTAAGATCATGAGTGTTGGAGTTTGGGGGAAATTAGAAAGATCTTTTAAGATCTTTTAAGATCTTGCCATTAGTGGAGTTTACATATAATAATAGCTACCAAGCTTCTATTGGTATGGCTCCATACAAAGCACTATATGGGAGTTTACATCTGCTAGGATGAAGTAGGGGGGAAATGAGGAAATCAGGCAAAAGAATAAAGGAAGCTCAAAATAGACATGAACGTTATGCGGACAATCGGAGGAGACCCTTGGAATTCCAAGAGAGAGATAAAGTATTTTTGAAGGTGGCACCTTAGAAGGGCATCATTCGATTTGGAATGAAATGAAAACTTGCCTCGGGATACATTGGCCTGTTTGAGATTATAGAAAGGATGGGGCCAATGGCTTATCGGGTGGAATTGCCCATACATCTGGATAAGATTTACAACGTGTTCCATATATCCTTGTTATGGAAAGCAAAGATGGATCTCTTGTGAGTGTTACCACCAGTTTCTATAGAAGTAAGAGGGGATTTGACTTTGGAGACAAAACCAGTCAAAATTTTGGATTGGGGTGAGAAAGTGTTAAGGAATAAAAAAGTTCTATTGATGAGAGTATTATGGAGGAACTCTTAGATAGAAGAAGAGACGTGAAAGAGGGAATCCCAAACTAAGGAGAAATATCCACATCTATTCTCCAATGCATGTATGCTACTTAAATTTTGAGGACAAATTTCTATTAGGAGGGGAGAATGTAGACCCCAAAAATAAACTTTTACATAAATTAAAAATAATATAGATAAAAAAAACTTCAAATTAACCTTGTTGTCATAACCCCATTCTGGGTTATTCCCCAAATTAATCTTTTTTCTTTCTAAAATAAAAAAATAAAAACTGATATTTTGGCTAAAGCAAGCTGGGAGGATTTCACGTGTAGAAAAAATCAAGCTGCAATTTTGGATAGAATCAGGAACCTAATTGTACCCTATTTTACCTAAAACTAAAAGACAATGCAAATTCAAAGTTAAATCAAATCATTATTGGACAAAAACTAAGCCTAAGGACATAATTAGATTTTTAATGGGCCATTTTGATTTAATCATGAGCCAAATTAAACTTTAATTATGTTTAAGAATTAATTTGGATTTAATTAGGTGCAAGGACTTAATTATATTTTAAATGGGTCTAATTAATTTTATTAAGGATTTAATTGGTGAAAAATTATGTTTGGAAGCCTAATTTGGGCTTAATTGAAAAAAATAAAATTTTCATAGACCAAATTTAATTTTTACCAAGTGAATTGATTGAAAATGCAAGAAAATCAAAGTTTTGAGGTCAATTAAGGGCTAAATTAAAGAAATTTATGGTCAAGGACCATTTTGAAACAGACATCGAAATCTAGGGACCTAATTGGCTAAAATCAAGGGTGAAATTGAAGAGATTTGAAGGTTTAATGGTCAATTAGGGGTTAAATTGAAAAAAATATTAAACCAAAGACCAAAATGAAAAAGGCACTGAAATCCAGGGCTGGAGTTGAAGTTTGTTGAGGGCAAAATTAAAACAAAATTGAAAGTTTGAAGCCAACCAGGGATGTAATTAAGAGAAATCAGAAATAGAAAAATCTAGTCCAAAGTTGACAAAAAATCAGCCCCCCCATTTCTGCTGCCACCGTGAACTTTCTCCCCCCCTCTCTCTCTCTCTCCACCGTGGCCTTCAGCCACCAACACCATCACCAGCGACTTGACCACCACCATCTTCACCACAAGCAGTCGCCCAACCACCTCACGTGATATGTGCACCACCGAGTTCTCTCTCTCTCCCTTTGCAAACTTCTTCTTCTTCCCCCTCCAACAACCTACCACCTATTTGACCACCATCCTCTCCACCACTCCACCACTCCACCAACTCCATGGCTAGGCCACCAGCAGCTTCCCAAGCTAGATAAACTTCTCCCTTCTTCTTCTCCTTCGTTCCTCCCCGTCTTCTTTCTGCATGCAGGGCGTCAAGAGGGGGACTAATTCCTCCCCTAAGTTTGGGTCGAATCTAACTCAGACAAAAAAAAGACCAGATCTATTGGGCCGACATTTGCCTAACCCTTTCTATTGGGTTGACATCGGTTGCACCCTTTTGTGCCAATTCAGCCCACTAGGTTTGGACTCGACCCATATAGCCAACCCGGACCAATATATTCAATAATAATTTAATTGTAATATAATATTATATAATTAAAAAAAACAAAAATCTCAAAAACAATTCAAGGGTTATTTTAAAATATTTCTGATTTTCTCTAGTGTTTTTCTACCAATTTTACATAATATTGCGTTGTATTTTTATATTGTAAGATATAGATCCGAATTCGATATTAAAATACCCGGTTTTCTCTGAAACGTTTCTTTAAAAAAATTCAAAAAAAAAACCTAAAAACTTTTAAATTAATTTCTCATTTTAAAAAATAAAAAATATTTTGTTTTCAGGAATACAGTCAAATCCTAAAGGTTTTCCAAGCATGTTTTCATAAAAAAATAAAAAATTGCATCTTTCTCATATTTTAAAAATGCAAAAAAAAAAAAATATCATAACTAGTTTATGATTATTTGTTAGAATTTGATAAAAATATCAAAAACTTCTCACCAATCATTTTATTCACTTTATATTATGGTGTAGATGTTGATACGATCCAAAATAAGGCCAGATTCAGATTTTGTCATAAAATTTCATAATACCCAGTTTTATGCTTTTGAGCATAACTGGAAATCCAACCATTGCATTGAGCTGAAATTTGACTTGATAATCCCGGAGGTATTAGTCTATGTTGGAGTAAAGTTTTAGATGAATCGAATTTCAAGAAGAACTTGTGATATAGGTCAGAACAGGCTGTACGAGTTTTGTTATTCACATTCTATTTGGCAAAGATCCTTTTCCTACAAGGAAGTGAGACTTGGAATTTTCTAGTTCCACAAAGATCTTTAATGAGCTGCAATATAATATCCAAATATGGCAATGACTCATTAATGATTCATAATCATTTTCTTATAAGGATTCGTTATTCATCCTATCTACACAAGGAAATAATGGCTGGTGGTATTTAATGACAGATTAGTTATTTTTATTATTTTCTTTCATGTTTGGGCTTAGTTAATGCTTTGTTTTTCAACTAGGATCCAAGACTTGTTTGGATCAGGCTATAAGCTTTTCAATTTAGGGTTTTTGGGTCAATTTTGTATGTGGATCAGTTCAGACCACCATCCATCAAGGTTAATTTTTTAAGAACTATTTAAACTCATGTAACCAAAATTTTGTCATCCATTGATGAATATTTGAAGCAAACCTCGTGATCACGCAACCCACACGCAACGGCACCAATTCCTGGAAAGCCAAGTAAATCAGGTTTAATAGGAGTATGACACAAAGATAACTTGCACCTAGGCATGCACTATTGAAAACAGAGACCCCCACCCAATGAATATTGATTTGCGAACAAGAAGTTTTTTATAGAATCAATGAAAGGAGAGGATCTCACCAACACACACACAAAGTGCGACAAACAAGAATTATTAATTTAAATTGTCTAACTTACATGTTATGCCATTATTTATACTGACTTTAGACTTAAATAAACTCTAAGGAACCCCATTAGGTGGACTTATATGAGACCTACTTATAATTGACCTAAATAAGTAATAACAACCCAAAGAAAAAGAAAAAAATAATAAAAATCCAAATATTACTATCCTAAATATGCTAGAATCAGATTTGTCACTCTTAAAAAGTTCCAAATAGACTAGGAAATTTGATCTAAAGGTAGAATTAATTTTGAAGTCTTCTTTCCTTGTTGTAACTAGGATGAATAAGGAATCCTTATAAGAAAAGGATTCTGAAACATTTATGAATCCTTTCCATACTTGAAAACTATATTGCAGCTCCTTAAAGATCCTTGTAGAACTAGAAGATTCCCAAAACAAGTTGTCACATCCTTGTAGGAAAAGAATCCTTGCCAAATAGAAAGTCCACAAGTCAAAAGGAAGTAAATAATAAAATTAAATGCCTTGTTGTCGACCTATATCACATGTTTTTCCTGAACTTCAATGCATCTGAAACTTTACCCTAATATAGACCAATACCTCTGGAATCTTCATGTCAAATTTCAGCTCGATCCAACAATTGGATTGTAAATGGGGCTTATGTAAGTCCACCTAAGAGGGGTCCATTAGGGTTTATTTAAGCCTAGAGTGAGTATAAATAAAGGCATAACCAGACATTTAAGTTAGACAATTCAGATTAATAAAAGTTCTTATTTGCCGCACTTTGTCTATGTGTGTTGGTGAGATAATCTCCCTTCTATGGTTCTTTAATGAACCGAAAAAGGACTTATCGAAGAACAACTATCTTTGTGGCGTCATCCTTATACTTCTCATTCGCGAATCAATATTCGTTGGGTAGGGGTTTCCGTTTTCAATAGTACTGGTGCCTAGGTACAAGTTATTTTTGTGTCACACTCCTATCAAACCTAATTTACTTGGCTTTCCAGGAATTGATGTCTTTATGTGTGGGTTGCGTGATCACGAGGTTCGCATCATATTAATAAGAGAAAAGCAAAAAAAAATTATTCAAAAAGACGTTTATTTGTTTTTGCCGTAGAAAACTAAACAAAGGAAAATAAGATCAAATCAACTCAGAATTAGCTCAAATTTGATACTCTGATTACTGGGGTCTTAATCGCACCATATATTAAGTGTGGGGCCAATTGGATAACATTGGCTTTGGTTTTCAATTTTTCAGTCCAATCAGGTCTGATTCATAATGTTTTTGCGTCAGTATATCAAATCTTATTATAACTTGCTCAAACTTTATCTTCTGTCTATTTTGGCTGACATTGCACTATATATGAAATTTTAGCTTAGGTGGACATCATTTACTTTATGTTTTAGATTCGGACCTAACTCATTGCAAACGAGTTTGTTTTGCGTCAACTTTTGAAATTCGCTTTGTTCCTATTGTTTTCATTTCTTGCAGTATATTTTCAACATATCCAACATATTTGGGTGTTGTTTCATCATTTTTGCATATTTTGTTTCTGTTTTTATTCGAATCTTTAGTTTCGTTAGTATTTCGGATAGATTCTGATGTGCATCATAGGAATTATAATCCATCTTGTAAAGTTAAAATTAATATGCAAGAGGATTCAGATGGTCCACTGACAAGAGCGAGAGTGAAATAATTACAAAGGGCCTTGACGAGTCAAATTGGAATGATTGAAGCTGCGTCGGACTTAAAAATTAGCAATCAGTTTGAAATTGGTTCAAGGATGTTTATTTGCCTACAATTGGAACTTGGAGATGGGAATAGCCCTTAGTGGTTCTTTTGATCCTGGGCTACTTGAATTTGGGTTGATATGCAAATAAGTGAAGGAATTGATGTTGTTTATGGTCAGAACGGCAAATGAATTTGAACCTGAATTTGAAGTCATCCATTGCATGTGAAAACAAGACTAATCTAGGTGGATTCAAGTTTAGAACATGTTCTTTCTAGATTGTCCAACCATGATTGCATTGGACTTTTGTGTAAGAAGATATGGTTGTTTTAAATTTGGTCTGTTTATGTTAGAAAGGTCAAAAAACGTGTGCTAGTTAATTTGTTTAGGTTAGTTTGTCAAAGTCTATTTTTTGGGCTTGACTTCTGCCATGTTGAATTTTTCCTAACTTTAGAGGGATGTTCCGGTTATAAATATAGTATCAGAATATGTAATAAAGCACTTTTGGCCAAGATTTGAAACTTAATTCACAGAATTAAGAGTTGTTCTTCCAAATTGATTTTGTGAAGAACCCTACCTGACTTATCACTCTTCAATCACAAAAAGTGTGGTGTCGAAATCCTAGATTGATCTTTGTGGCGTCCAGATCGACTTATCAAAGTATCATTCTAGTCTATCCTCCATCTTATTTACCTTGAAATCACTATAATCCAGCCTAAACACTAAAAGAAAGACAACCAACCAGACTTATCCTTCATCCATTTTCGCCGATTCATTGTTGCTGATTTTTGAATCATTCACGGCACATCATCCGGTATCGAGCATCGATTCGCGATCTAAGGTGGGAGCCAAAAATAGAAGAAAGGCTTTCTGGAATTAAGGTTGATAAACTTAATTATGGCTGGAGATAAAGAAGATTTTCCAAGAGGGTTAAGTTTGGAACAGGCACGTGGTTATGGGCTTACAACGATCTCATCTCGAGATTCGGGATGAAATGACTGGAATTCATGAACAATTGAATACCCTTATGCAAATGATGCAAAGAAATAATTTGCAACCCCAATAGAGGCAAGCACTTAGGGTGCCATGAAATGATATTATAAAAGCTGACGAAGATCCAAATAGGGATGATGAGACCGACGATAGGGGCAAACCAAGAAGGCAGAATTATAATCCTTCTAATTGTCTCAAACTTAAGATTCCACCATTTAGAGGAAGTAGTTCACCTGAGGAATACTTGGAGTGGATTCAGAAGGTTGAAAAGGTGTTTGAATGGTATGAATATTGTGAAGAAAGGAAGTGCAAGGTGGCAGCACTTGAGTTTATGGATTATGCTCTTTTATGGTGGGAAAACTTAAAGATTCAGAGGAGAAGGGATGGAGAAGAGGAGATTACAACGTGGGCAACTATGAAAAGAGTGATGAAGAAGAAATTTGTTCCCGATTACTATAAACGGGAGCTATACATCAGACTTCAGACTTTGCGATAAGGATCTTTGAGCGTGGAAGAGTATGTGAAAGAGTTTGAGTTGCTCCTGATTCGATTTGAATTGATAGAACCCCAAGAGAAAACAATAGCTAGATTTCTTGGAGGGTTGAGGAAGGATATAGCTAATGTTGTTGAATTACAGCCGTACATCTTCCTTGAGGAAGTTATAAAGCTTGCAACTCGAGTAGAGAGGCAGCAGAAACGAGGAGGTGTCCGAACTAGTGTAACTCCGCCAAGCACAACAAAGGCTGTTTCTACACCTACACGAACATGGAGCACACCTAAACGAGATGAGAAGGTGGAGTTTACTAAGGAGAATACCAGTTTTGATTCTTTGAAGGGAAAGGAGAATGTGACAAAACCTCAACATCCTAGGAGGTCTCGAGACATCAAGTGCTTCAAGTGCTTAGGACATGGGCACATTGCTTCGGAATGTCCAAATAAAAGGGTGATGATTTTGCATGGGGATCATGGAGAGCTAATCAGTGGAGATGAGGTTGAAATTGAAGATGAAGATGAGGTACAAGTGGCTGAACAAGAAGAGGATTTCGAACCAGTGAAGGGAGATTTGTTGGTTGTGCAAGGGGTTCTGAATGCACAAATTGACGTTAGTGATGAGCAACGCGAGAACATCTTTCATACTCGATGTCACATTCGAGATAAGGTGTGTGGGATGATCATCGACAATGAAAGTTGCACTAATGTTGCGTAAACTACCTTGGTCGAGAAATTGGGTTTAACTACCCTTCCACATCCCAGGCCGTACAGTTTGCGATGGCTGAATGAGAATGGGGAGATTCGGGTGACAAAGCAAGTCCGTGTACCTTTTTCCTTTAAAACCTATCATGACGAGGTTTTGTGTGACATTGCGCCGATGTCAGCTAGCCATTTGTTGTTGGGTCATCCATGGCAGTTTGATAAGGATGTGACCTATAATGGATGAAAGAACACTTATTCTTTTGTGCTGAATGGAAAGAAGGTGAACTTGTTACTATTGAGTTCTCAACAGGTTAGAGAGGATCAGATACGAAGCCAACAAAAGGAGGTGAAATCACGTAAGGGGCTGTTGTTAGCCAAAAAAAAGAGACATCAAACAAGCAGTAGCTTCAGCGGGGGCTGTTTTCATGATCTAGGCAAAGCAATTACTACAAGTGAAGGATTGGACTTACCAAGACAGATTAAGGAATTGCTTGAAGAATTTAAAGGTGTGTTTCCAGATGAATTACCTAAAGGGTTACCACCTATTCGCGGAATTGAGCATCAAATTGATTTGGTGCCGGAGCTTCACTTCCTAACAGACCAAAGATACAGATGTAATCCAGAGGAAGCAAAAGAGATTCAAAGGCAGGTTGGTGAGCTCTTAGAGAAGGGCTATGTGCGAGAATCACTTAGTCCATGTTCTGTACCTACTTTGCTTGTACCGAAGAAAGATGATACCATAAGGATGTGTATGGACAGTCGCGCTATCAACAAAATAACAGTTAAGTATCGATTTCCTATACCCAGACTTGATGATTTGCTTGATGAGTTGCATGGTGCTGCATTGTTTTCTAAAGTCGATTTGATGAGTGGTTATCACCAAATTAGAATGAAAGAAGGAGATGAATGGAAAACAGCATTTAAAACTAAACAGGGGTTATATGAATGGATGGTAATGCCGTTTGGGTTATCTAACGCGCCTAGTACATTTATGAGGCTTATGAATCATGTTTTGAGGAAGTATATTGGGTTGTTTGTTGTAGTATATTTTGACGATATCCTAGTGTATAACAAGACCTTTGATGATCATATGAAGCATCTTAGAGTTGTGTTTGAAACTTTGCGAGATTCTAAGTTGTATGGGAAACTCACAAAGTGTTACTTCAGAAAAAAAGTGTCGTGTTTCTTGGGTATATTATCTCTAGCAGGGGAGTTAAGGTTGATGAGGAGAAAATTAAGGCAATTCAGGACTAGCCAAAACCTGCTAGTATCGCTGATGTGAGGAGTTTCCATGGTTTAGCTTCTTTCTACAGGCGATTTTTGAAAGACTTCAGCTCTATTGTTGCTCCTATGACAGAATGCTTAAAAAAAGGGAACGAGTTTAGATGGAGTGAAGATGCGCAGAAAGCTTTTGAGATAATTAAGGAAAGGTTGTGTACTACTCCAGTTTTAGCACTTCCAGACTTTGCTAAAATATTCGAAATAGAGTACGATGCTTCCGGAGTTGGAATTGGGGCTATCTTGCTGCAAGAAAAGAGGCCGATTGCATTCTTCAGTGAAAAGTTAAATGGAGCATGTTTGAACTACTCTATTTACGACAAGGAGTTCTATGCTTTGATTCGGGCTCTAGAGGTATGGCAGCACTACTTGTTGCCTAAAGAATTTGTTATACATACTGATCATGAATCCTTGAAGTATCTTAAGGGGCAAAGCAAGCTGAATCGCAGACATGCTAAATGGGTGGGGTTTATGGAGTCATTTCCTTATGTCATAAAGTACAAGAAAGGGCAAGTTAATGTGGTTGCTGATGCTCTTTCTAGGAGGTTTGCACTGATCTCTATGTTGAATGCAAAGCTGATGGGTTTTGAATAAGTGAAGGAACAGTATGCTAATGATTCCTACTTTGCTAATGTGGTTGTCGAATGTGCAAAGGGAGCTTGTGATGAGTTCTTTATGCATGAAGGTTTCTTGTTCAAAATGGGCAGAATGTGTATTCCTTCAGGATTGTTACAGGAGTTGCTTGTGCGAGAGGCTCATGGTGGTGGTCTTAGTGGTCATTTTGGGGAGAAGAAGACTTATGAGTTGCTGAAAGAACATTTCTTTTGGCCTAGCATGTTACGAGATGTGCACAAGGTGATTGAGAGATGTGCTATTTGCAAGAAAGCTAAGGGTAAAGAGAATGCATATGGACTTTATATGCCATTGCCTATTCCAGAGCAACCATGGATGGATGTTAGCATGGACTTTGTACTTGGGTTACCAAGAACACAGCGTGGAAAGGATTCAATAATAGTCGTGGTTGATCAATTCTTCAAAATGTCTCATTTCATTCCTTGCAACAAAACTGACAATGCAGTACATGTTGCTGATTTTTTCTTTCAAGAGATTGTTTGTTTGCATGGAGTTCCTAAAAGCATTGTCTCTGATCGTGATACAAAGTTCTTAAGCCACTTTTGGAAGACTCTTTGTAGGAAGCTTGGAACGAAGTTACTTTTCAGTACGGCATGTCATCCACAAACTGATGGACAAACTGAGTTAGTAAATAGAACTTTATCTTCTTTGTTACGAGCTGTTATACATAAGAATTTGAAGAGTTGGGATACTTGTTTGCCTATTGTGGAGTTTGCATATAATCGTAGTGTGCATGGGGCTACAAAATTTTCACCATTTGAGGTGGTGTATGGCTTTAATCCTTGTGTTTCTATTGATCTTGTTCATATTCCAATTGATGAGAGGACATCTATGGATGGAATTAGAAAGGCGAATTGATGAAGAAACTACATGAGCGGGTTCGATTACATATTAAGGAGAAAACGATAAAGTATGCTAAACAAGCTAACAAGGGGCGGAAAATGGTTAGGTTTGAACTCGAAGATCTTGTTTGGATTCATATTAGCAAGGGCGATTCCCAAGCAAACATAAGTCCAAGTTGATGCCAAGAGCTGATGGTCCATTTCGGATTATAGAGAAGGTGAATGACAATGCATATAAGGTAGATCTTCCTGGTGATTACAACGTATCAGCTACTTTTAATGTGAAAGACTTAACTCCATACTTGGATGACGATGACGATTCTGATTTGAGGACAAATCATTTTCAACCCGGGCTGATGATGTGCATCATGGGAATTATAATCCATCTTGTAAAGCTAAACTAATATGCAAGAGGATTCAAATGGTCCAATGACAAGAGCAAGAGCGAAACAACTACAAAGGGCTTTGACGAGTCAAATTGGAATGATTGAAGCTGCATCGGAGTTAAAAATTAGCAATCAGTTTGAAATTGGTTCAAGGATGTTTATTTGCCTACAATTGGAACTTGGAGATGGGAAAAGCCCTTAATGGTTCTTTTTGATGCTTTGGGCTACTTGAATTTGGGTTGATATGCAAATACGTGAAGGAATTGATCTTGTTTATGGTCGAACAAAGAAATTAATTTGAACCTGAATTTGAATTCATCCATTGCATGTGGAAACAAGACTAATCTAGGTAGATTTCAAGTTCAAAACATGTTCTTTCTAGATTGTCCAACCATGATTGCATTGGACTTTTGTGTAAGAAGATATGGTTTTTTTAAATTTGGTCTGTTTATGTTAGAAAGGTCAAAAAACATGTGCTAGTTAATTTGTCTAGGTTAGTTTGTCAAAGTCTACTTTTTGAGCTTGACTTCTACCGTGTTGAATTTTTCCTAACTTTGGAGGGATGTTCTGCTTATAAATATAGTATCAGAATATGTAATAAAGCACTTTTGGCTAAGATTTGAAACGTAATTCACAGAATTAAGAATTGTTCTTCCAAATTGATTTTGTGAAGAACCCTACCTGACTTATCAGTCTTCAATCACAAAGAGTGTGGCGTCGAAATCCTAGATTGATCTTTATGGCGTCCAGATCGACTTATCAAAGTATCATTCTAGTCTATCCTCCATCTTATTTACCTTGAAATCACTATAATCCAGCCTAAACACCAAAAGAAAGTGATGCGAACCTCGTGATCACGCAACCCACAATCAAGATTGAGATCTGATCCCGGAAAGCCGAAATAAGTCTGATAGGAGTGTGACACAATGGAAACCTGCCCCAAGGCACCAACACTATTGGATTGAGTAGAATGACACCACGAAGCCAGTTAATCTTTGATAGGTCAGATTCAGTTCATTCAAGAACTGAAGAATGCAAGAATCACTCTCACACGTTAAAACTGAAAAATTCAGAAGTAATTATCATCAAAGCTGTCAAAATTTTGGCTTACATGAGTTTAAATAGTTCTTGAAAAGTTAACCCTAATGGACCCTTTTATGTGGACTTAAATGAGGTCCCTTTAAAACTGACCCAAAATCCTAAACTGAAAAACCCATAACTTAATCCAAACAAGCCTTGGATCCTAACTGAAAAGAAAGTATTAATTAAGCCCAAACAAGCCTTGGGTTGTAGCTAACAAAATAAAACAAAGCCCATAATATTAAATCCATGTTCCGTCATGAGAAGAAGAGAAGGAAGTAAAATATTATAGAAGTGATTCAAGGCTTATTTATAGCCTTCCATGCAGCTCCTTAATCCTAGAAACAAAAGGAAAAGGTAGCCACCCATATTGTTTCCAAGTTGTAGAGAGATTCTTTTGTTTCCTTTGCTATCCTCACCTCATGGCCCAAATAAGGTTATGTTGGACCCCTCTTGCACATGGATAAGATATACTAGGGTCTCCTCTTGATACTCTAATGGACCTTTCAATTCGACTTGGTTCAAACATTCAAAAACCAATGCATTCAATGCCTCTTTCAATGCCTTTGTCTGGGATTGAGTCATTGGACCATTTGGAACATGTAATGGGTCCTTGCTGGTGTTTCTGGGCTGGTCCACATCATCCCCTCTCTCCTCGAAAGGATTCGACCTCGAATCAAAATCTGTGTCAAATAACGTAAGATCAGCAACATTAAAGGTGTGCACCAAACTCACCTGAAAGGTCAATTTTGTATTCGTTGTCATTGATTCTCTCTAAAACCTGAAATGGACCATCACCACGAGGCTGTAATTTTGATTTCCTTTAGTTAGGAAATCGTTCCTTACACATGTGCACCCAAACCCAATCAACGGGTTGGAAAACAACCAGTTTACGTCCCTTATTTGCTTTAGAAGCGTAAAGTCTGTTCTTTTTCTCTATTTACAGTTGAACTCCCTC
>CM027577.2:4539752-4606752 GCA_015852605.2 Populus deltoides | reverse complement strand
ACAAGACTAGAGTGGCAAGGCCCTCAGCTTTGAAGAATAATAAGCTGATTCAAAATAGGCATGAACTATGTAAAGTTGTCCCCAGTAGAATCACTGATGCTAGCCCAACAAATACAAGAAAGTCCAAGAGCACTCCTGACAATAAGAGTGAAGTTAAAGTAAAGAAAGGGTTGCCAACGGATAAACCACGTTCTATGAGAATCTAATTGCTTAATATACACACTGGATCTATAGCTGGGTTGATGATAGCGAGGGCATTTTTGTTTCCTAATGGGAGCACGGCAACCTCTGTTGCAATTTTGTTATACTGTAACAGAAATCACTTGAAGGGCAATCTTCATGTAATAGGATCTTTACATTATCAGTTTGTTGTCCAGAAGAAGAAATCCATATATTATGAGCTTGTAGTCCAGGGGAATCCAGAGAATCATTGATGGACATGTTCAACAGTACATGGGGCGGTTGCAGGCATGAATCTCCAGCCAAAGTCCATGGTTGATTTGTGGCGCCAACAAATTCAGACTTGCAAGTTAAGAATCATCCAAAAAACAGAACGTGGATATTAAAAGGGTTTATTTTTTTAAAATGTTTTTATTTGAAAATATATTAAAATAATATTTTATTTTTATATTTTAAATTTATTTTTAATATTAACACATCAAAATAATAAAAAAGTACATAAAATAATTAAGTAAAAAAAATTCAAAATCTTTAAAAAAACTCCAGTTGAAACATGGAGCTGAACACCTCTTCAGCATAACACTCATATTAATATGATTTAATGATATTGCTCCTTGCTCAAAAAAACCTTTTGAACTTGGAATAAAAACCTTTTGAACTTGGAATTGGAGTGTAAGTTTATTCATTATGTTATAATTGTTTTTTATAAATTATATAGAGTTAGGTTGGTCATTTTACTTTTTTATATAGTAAAAATACAAATTTAAATATAGAATAAAAACAAAGTAGGAAACTTATTACTCATGAATTTTTTTATCTTTTTAATTTTTTTCAAAATAATATAATTATTTTGATGCATTTTAAAATAAAATCTACTTAGCCATTTCACAAAGGCTTTTTTTTATTTTTATTTTTTTATTATAGATTTGAAGGATGTTTAGGGCTTTTTAATAATAATTGACATATTTTAAATATAATTAGAAAACATGTTGGCGTGTGTGGATGGGCCCCACACTCTTTAGGCAGTGCATATAGGGTTATTTGGCAATCAAATACAGCCTTTTGAGGTGGCGTTTGACAGGTTTTTGTGTTGCTGATCCGATGAGACGACGTGTATTCCAAGATTCATGGCAGTTTGACACCCAAGACCATTTCTTTCCTCCCTTACTCTCTCTCTCTCTCTCCACCTAGATTTTTATATTAACCCATTAAAAAATCAATAACAACCATTTAATTTGTTGATTCTTCATATTTGATCTTTTTTTTAGTATGATTTTTTTCATCTTTCAAATTTAGTTTTTATTTTTTTGATTGCTGTATTTTTTGTTCGGAATTATTTTTAAATGAATTTTGTTTTACGATTTCACCCTTATTTGGTTTTCTTCATATCAAATTTAATTCATATTTTTTTTATTGCTGGTTTTTTTGCTTTGACAAGTTTAAAAAATTTATATCTTTAAATTGGTTCATAATAAATTTCTTGATTAGACTTGAATCCAGGGTTTCACGAGGTGTAAGTTTCTAAAACTTGACCGCGTTTAAGATGTTTGTCCAAGTCTATTTGGTTTTTTTTTCTTCCTCTAAACTATTTTTTTTTATTTCACCCTTTAGTATTTATTCAATTAAAGACTGAGTTTTTTTTTAAACTTGTTTTTTGTAGAATTCTTTATTTTTGCTAATTCTTTAAATTTATATTTTTTTCCCGATATCTTCCTTTAATATTTGAAATGATTTCTTTAAACAATTTATAAAGTCAAATTTTTTTTTCTATTTCACCCTTTTATTTTATTTTTCTTTCGAATTTAGTTCTCATTCTTTTAATTATTATTTATTTAATTTGAGATAAAAAAAAATTAAATTATTTTATTTATTTATTTTCTCTAGGATTTTTCATTGATTTTAAAAATAACCCAAGTTTTCTTGGATTTTTTAATTGTTATTCTTTGTTTGATTTACTTTGGCTAATCAATATTAAATTGGTTAGGAATTGAGTTTTTTGATGCAATCCGGGTCTAAGATTTAATAAGTTGCGAGTTTGAGATCTTTGCCTAGATTTAGAAGGTTTTCTAGAGTTCTCTTGAGGGTTTTTCCCCCTTTTGTAAGCTAATATTTTTTTTTTCAGTTTTATTATTCAGAATTTATATAATTAGTGATCAAGTTTTGTTTTTTATCCTTCTTTTATATGATTTTTTTATTTGTGTATGTTTTTTTGTCATTTTCCTTTTTAAGTTTTTGGTTTGTCCATATATCAATATTTTTTTTCTCAGTCGTATATATGCCCCGAGTCATATTTTTTTAAAAAGAAATTTTAAACACGCTTGCATCATAAAATTACAAATGTTTTTTAATTTTACTATCTTTTTTTTATATTTCATATTTGGTTTTTATTTTTTTATTGCTATTTATTTTGTTTGAGATTATTTTTAGATTTTATTTTTTACAATTTCATCCTCTATGAATTGTTTTTCTATCAAATTTGATCTATATATATATATATATATATATATATATATATATATATATATATATTTTACTTTTGCAAGTTTTTTAAAATTGATATTTTTTCATGATTTTATCTTTCAAAATTAAATTGCTTAGAAATTAAGTTTTTTTATATTAAACTTGGGTCTAAAATTTCAAAGGTTAGAGTTTTAGAAATTCGATCAAGTTTAGAAGGTTTGTTCAAGTTTGCTTAGTATTTTTTATCTTTTTTTTAAGCTAATTTTTTTTAATCTTTTTTTTAGAGTTTTGCATTTATTTATTTTTTATTTTTCGGTTTAACTTTTATATGGTTAGTCGTGGATTTATGATTAGAGTCACCGGTTTTAAAAGTTAACGCGACTTGACTTCAATTTTTTCTTTTGTTATTTTAAAATTTTTTTATTGTAATTTTATTATTTAATATTTGATGTATTGAAAATTGATCTTTGTATTTTTTTTCTCTTTCTTTTAAAATAATTTTTTTTTCATATTTTTTTTTTATAAAATTATCTCAAGCTTATATTCATTCCCACAAGGTTTATGAGTTAACTTCATTTAACTAAGTGTTTTTTTCTTGCTAGTTTCTGTTTTCTTAGTTTCACATTTAAATATTAGATTTTTTAAATGCAATTTTTTTCACAAGTATAGTCACTACTAACTCCGAGTCTGATCCAGATTGAACTCACCTTATCTCCCCAGATATATCTTTACCCCATCTCATTGGACACAATCTGCCCACATCAGCTTGCACAGCCTTACCCTCCTTCCATTCCCCCATCAGCACTTACTTCAAGTCATCCCACCCCTTCCCATAACTGAAAAAACCACCACCATCACCACCAATTTTCTTGCCAATTTCTTGCACCATGGCTGCCTCTGCTGCTGCAGCTGTAGGCTCATCTTTCTCTCCCTCATCAATCCACACCCTCAAATGCATGCATGTCAAGCACTGCCCATTTGATCACTCTCTCCTCAAAGTCTCACCAGTTCGCATCATGTTAGCCACGTTATCTCGCTCGAATTATGTTATAGAACCACTTTCACAAGTTGCAGCCTCATGGAGGGTGCCAAGAGCATCTGCTGATGTTGCTCAAGAGGAGGCACCCGCAACTGCTCCTGCGGTGGAAGAAGAGGAACTGGCCTCGGGAGAAACAGAAGGAGAAGCTGATCAGGTCCCTGTTAATACCAAGCTTTACTTTGGGAATTTGCCATATAATGTTGACAGCGCACAGCTTGCTGGGATGATTCAAGAGTATGGTACTCCAGAGATGGTTGAGGTATGTTAAACATCAATATATGATGATATTTGAGGAGGATGATTTTCTTTACTTTACTTAATTAGGATCTGCTGTTATGGCTAGATTTACCATTAAGACATGAATAAACAAGGCTGCCTATGATGCCAAAGTCTATAGTGGAGTGTGTTCATCAAACATGCAAGAACCAAATTACTTTGCTAAATGAACTTTCTTGTTGACTTCCTAAAACACGGCTCTGCAATAGCTTGAAAATTCACTTCCTTATCAGGTGATAAAGCTTGTTTGCTTCCATAAAGAAGAAGAAGAAGCTTGAAATCCCTCAGATAGGTAACTGCTCATTTAGCAGCATAATTTCTTGAGAAATTCACCCTCGAAATCACTTGGACTGAGAGATAGCATGTGCTTAAATTCTACATGGAAACCTGAATTTGCTTTGGCCGTGTGATCTAGGTGCGTGTCTGCATCAATATACCATGAATGAAAGTTCTGGTAACTTCAAACGTAGGGTAAAGGGACAATTCAATCAAAGTAGTGAAATTCCTGTGTTAGCGATCAGTTGAGCAATATTTAGTGGTAAATTTAATAGATTGAATGCAACTATATGAGCTTCTTGAACTTGGATGAATGGCACAAGCCTGATAATTCAGTTTTTATCATCTCAACGCACAGCTGTAGGTTGCCTCTTAGAGAAGGTTGGATGGGTGAATTGGTGGTTTGTTTGCTATTATTCCCTTTTTACCGTCATCACGAGCCCTCCATCAATCAGGAACGTGGTTCAGTGTCATGGAAAAAACCATGGTAGGAGTGAAGGAGGAGCCACATGTTAGCACTGTGGCAACGGTTCCCTGGTTGTGCTACACTCACACGGATACGAAGATGATTGGTAACCAAGTAGGCTATTCAACATGGACCTATGTGAGAGGAGATGCATAATTGTTGCCAATGAAAAAAAAGGAGGTGCATTATTGTTTAACTGATGATCTCACTTGTTGCTAGAGAAGTTTTACTCCCAATCTTCACTACTTCAAGGGGTTTTGGGAAGTGAAAGAGTGAAGCCCGCCTCAATATGCAATAAAGCACTGTAGTATTCATTTTCCTTTGTTTTCAAGACTCCAGAACACCCAAATTAAGATAGTCCCTTCTCTTGCTGTTACTGATTTCATACTTTTTTCACGATAATGATGATTAAACTATAACTGATGGAAACTTGGCCGTTGGTAACGAAAGGCTTGCTGAATATGATAGAACATGTGCTAAGTATTGATTTCTCTTCACTCTTTACCTTACAGTTTGCCTTAATCGCAATGTTACTGCTTGTCATGGAATTTATAGTACTGTTTATTTCCCTTGTTGTTGTTGTTGTTAAAAAATTTTTTTGTGAGAGCTATTCTTTTACTGACCAATGAGCATGGCTGCAGGTTCTCTATCACAGAGAAACTGGAAGAAGCAGAGGTTTTGCATTCGTGACAATGAGTAGCATTGAAGATTGTGAGACAGTCATTGAAAATCTCGATGGAAGCGTAAGAACTCCTCTCTCTGTGAGTGTGTGAATACTTTAATATATTAGCGAGTCATTTTACCTCAAGCTTCAATTTTTTTTCTTTTTTCAGCAATACATGGGCCGCATCTTAAGGGTGAACTTTGCAGATAAACCTAAACCTAAAGAACCATTATATCCAGAAACAGAATACAAACTTTTTATTGGAAATTTATCCTGGTCAGTAACGTCTGAAAGTTTGACACAAGCCTTTCAAGAATATGGCAACGTTGTTGGAGCAAGGGTTCTATATGACGGGGAGACAGGAAAATCCCGTGGTTATGGTTTTGTATGTTACTCAACAAAAGAAGAAATGGAAACAGCCCTTCAATCTCTTAATGGAGTGGTATAATCTACCTCCCTCTACTCAGTCTATACTTTCTGTGTTGCAGCATTTGTTTTTGGAAAACAACTAATCAATGGTCATGTGTTCCTTATATAGGAACTGGAGGGACGAGCATTACGTGTAAGCTTAGCTGAAGGGAGAAAATCATAAGATGGAGGGTGGAAAAGGTGCAGATTTGAGAAAAGATGATCAATGCTGATAGCACCAAGAAATGGAAGGAAACAGTAGTTAATTTTACTATTGCAATCACTTGGCAACCTGAGATTCTCTTCTCTTTCATGTCTATTGTGTTTGCCTGATCTTCCACTTCTGATTGATGAGTAGAAAGAAGTTCCGTATGAAATTTGTCATGGTTTTGGCAAGGCTATGAATATGCTACGATAAACAGAAAAAATCTTTCTTGGCTGCTGGGAACTGAATAGAGCAGATGGGAAAATCGTCAGAAAGTGTTGTTAATTTGGCTGCAATTTCTCTCAATTTTAACAACATTTTAGTTTATTCAGTTGGAGCTTATATCATAATGGCATTCCTATTGTTTTGCTTCTGATAAAGCATTCGTAACTATAGTCCTGGTCTAGTATTTATGATGCACTTGAGCATTGGCAGCAGCTACTGCACCTTCATTGTGATTGGGCATCTCGAACTGACTCGTGCTATCTTCTTCATTTTCCTCTGTTTCCCATAGGAAACTAGCATAAGCTGCGAGAACATAGCTGAAAAGAAAGAACGAATGAAACGTCAGGCCAAGAATCAGTCGGTCCTAGAATGTATAATTTAGCTGCCATTCCTATCAAACAATCAAAGCATCTTCCATCACGCAAATCGTCTAGACCAAAAAATTCTTTTGCCAAACAGAATTTGCTATAGGGAAAAGAGTGGCCGGTCCAATCTCTAAAACTCAGACTCCTCCATACCATCTCCCCTTTCTTATGGAGTCCCTTCCTTGTAGGTGAGTGTTCGTTTTATAGATATACTTGCAGAGAGTAATAAAAAAGGAAGAAGAAGAAACTGGAGGTCCGGCATCAACATTTTACATTTTCAAACCAAAGACCGTGAACTTTGAACACCGAAGGACCATCTTGTAAACACAAATAAATGGGAAGCCGTCTAAATTCTAAAACATGGAGAAAGGGGTGTACCTGTCCGCAGGAGTTGCTTGAATTGATTGTTTAAAGTAACACAAGGCTTTATCATGGTCACGATAAAGTTCCCAAACCAATTTTGCATATTGCGACAGGATTTCTCCATCACCAGGATCAGCCAGTATGGCTCGCGAGAAGTATTCCTCAGCCCCTTTAAGGTCTCTCTTGGACTGTTGGTTGAAAACAAATGTTATAGCAAGAATGAAGGAGGAAGAAAGACAACTCAAAGACTCCAATCTAGACGTCCACATGAAAGAAGTACACAAAATAGTGAAAGAAGTACACAAAAAACACTCTAGTCCACAGCGTAGCTTGTTCCCACAAGCAGCTAACCAAGAATTTGCACTGTGATCACCGTACCACGCTGCCAGCCTCCTTCAATTTTACATGTGATGTCACTCTAAATACAGAAAACGATCGCAAAATCATCCCAGTCATTGTCAAACATATATTTATGTTACTCCATTAGAGATTACATAGACACTACTTGATTTTGTATACAAAAAGCTGATAATAGAAGACTTGTATGTATATAACTAAACAAAAGTCCCTTAGATCTGGCTAGCATGTTGATTTACATTTCTGACCATTTGCAGATTTTTTCAGATTTTTGATTTCCTGTACCAAACTGTTGCATCTTTTTACAGAATGACTGTCTTTATCACAATTGAAGATGTGCCAAATCCTAAGCCATGTCTTCACCTTAACTCGTGTGGTTGCATCCTTGCTTTAATTGCATGTCTATGAGATATACATGTTGTGCATGCATATTTGATTATTCTTTCCAACTAGTGTTTTCTAACAGCTCGATTCACGATGAAGTGCAATGACCGTTCAAGGACAACTCCATCCATCATGGGATTCAATAAATTTTGCTAGGATAGCCTAGAGATGGGACTATACGAATGTCCAAATTGCTAAAAGCACCAAAGTAACAGATGGATGCATTGAATGACTTTATATCTCTGACTCCCATGTTAAAGCTACATCTATAGTGAATGACTCCTCCTTCAATCCAGGATTACGTGTCCCAGAAAAACAGGTGGTTACTAACTCGTACTCCTTAATGGAATGTGTTCCAGATGACATATTTTGAATTATGCAGTTATACATTCATCTCCAATTTAACCTTTGGACAGATCTATTCCTTAGATCATAAGATGGACTTTCCTCATTGATGATCATTTTGTTGTTGTATGCAATGGTCATGGAAAATTCTCCTTAACCTAAGTTGCGTATGCCCTTATCAAACTACTGATCCTCTATTATATCTCTCCTGAGAAACAAAGATTTTCCAAGTTACCTTTCCTAACTTGTTTGAAACAGTTTTTCATGCTCGCAAAATATCACTCCAACTATTCAAACTGTTTAAAAGATCACTCCAATTATTCAAACTGTTTAAAAGAATTAAGCAGTCTCGATGCATCAGCTCACAAATATCCCATACAATAGTTTTAAAAGTGTGCCACAAATCTCTGCTTCCACCATGCCTCACCTCTAGTCTCTAGATAATGGAGTCTGATGGAAATATATCCAGTTATGACTACAAAGCTCAAACATTAATTATAGATTCTTCTTGTATACTATTACAAGTATACTACCTGAATGAGCTTATGATGAAGTACAGAGATAAATTTACAGATCTTACCTGATACAGAAACTCAGCATAATTTCTTAGAACCAAAGAGTTGCAAGGATTTGCCTCCACCATCGCTCTATAGAACTCCTCAGCATCGCAATCCTTGTTGGCATCAGATGCAGCATGGTCTTCCAGATCAATATGATGCTCAGATGGAAGCTGCAACAGTTTAAAATCATAGTTGGTGGCTAGGTTTTCAAGCTTAGTTGGAACCATACAATAAAGCATTCACAAATTTATGACCAAGAAGAGAAAGTGGCACCTGGATAAATTCTGGTTGAAATGTATTTCCTTCCCCATCATCTTCTATTTCCCAGAGAAAGCTGGCATAAGCTGCAAGAACATTGCTGAAAACATGGAAAGCAAACTTATGCTTATTCATCTCAAATACAATTCAGGTGCAATCATTTTCAAAGTCCGTGCAGGATTCTTATCAAGTGGCACTGCAGCTGAAAGAGCCTTTGCACTAAAAATCATCAAATTGATGCCTGGGGTGCTTGTTGATGCTTCTCACATCACCATATCAAAAGCACACAAAATGCATCAATTTGGTGCTTTAAGCTAAAAGCACTTTGTAAAAGTAACTCCAACACAATAGACATGCTACTATTGATGGGAGTTAGATTTGCAACTCTTTGCAAAGGAGCTAGAAGAAAGCAAGTTCTTATTCACCTGTCTTGAGGGGCTGACTGAACTGCACGCTCAAAGTTAATTAATGCTCTATCTTGATCATGGTTCAGCTCCCATTCCAGTTTCGCATACTGCAACAGAATTTCACCGTCTGCAGGAGCTGCCAGTGTTGCAAGACGATAATATTCCTCAGCTCCATGAAGGTCTCCCTTGGACTGTTAAAAAGAGAAGCTTTACAATGAAAAACCAATCATTTTCTTATGGCCTCTACAAAATATAAAGGTCCACTCTCAGAATGCTCGAGGAATTACAACACTGAAGAAAAACACTATTATCAACAAAATGCCTGTCCGAACACTATTCTTACTTTAATGAGATTATTTTATGTCAAAATGCTTCGTTTCCTTAATAAAAAAATAAAAATAGATGGGCATTCTTACCAGTTAAAAGTAATTTCAGTATTTGATTAATTGTGACGCCATTTAGAAAACGTGGGATCCAAAGTTATGCATAAAACAATAGTACAAAAAGTACTAGCAGAAGCAGAAGCAGGTAATTGAAAAAAATAAAAATAGCAGCTATCAAGCCAAGCCAACCTTTCAATCTGCTCCAAATCGACACAGAAGCACCAATAAGATTACATTTCCTTTAGACATTCAAACCTAATGAACATGACTGGAAGCAGACCTTGACAAAGATCTGAACATAAAAACCCCAAATATTATAGGACCTGATCATTCAAAGTCTAGATCCCATGTTTTACAATAAGGAGGTCAAAAGACTGGACAGCTCTTCTGGTAAGCACGGGGGACAACTGGTGATGGCTCAAGGTAGGATCGATAGAACATAATGCATCAATTTCATGACATGAGTTACCTTAAATAGGTATGATGAAGTGAAAATTAGAGTAGAGTCAGAAAAGATAAAAGACTAATCTTACCTGCAACAGCCGAGCATAGTTTGAGAGGAGCAAAGGGTGGAAAGGATTCTCATAAATCATCCTCTTATAATACTCTTCTACATCATCATCTTCATCAAAGTTCGGAAAACTTAAATGAAAACCACCACCGCCACCACTATTACCACCGAGATCTGTATCATCAATCCCAAGCCCAGCAGCAAGATACAGGGGAGGACTAGCCGGTTCCCTTACTTCTTCAATATCGAAATTCTCAATTCCGTTTGAATCTTGTTCCTGCTCCTTCTCTCCTTCCTCCTCTATTAACCCCATGCTCGTCTTTCCAAAACTGAAGTCCCCGCTACCAATAGATTTTATGTTTTCTCTAATTGTAATAGTTCTCATCAATTCTTCTTCTCTTCCCACATCTGTTCCATTGTGTCCTTCATCCTCTAGTTCATCATTTTTGTAAAATATCGAAAAAGAAGGTGAAGAGTGTAACATTCTCTTGTGATGTCTATATTGAAATTTCTTTGATGTAGTAGTTGAGTTACGAAATTCTTCTTGATCACAAGAAGATGTATAGACAAAACTTTCCAAATTACTATCCGACGAAGCTCTTCGAAGGCTGTTAATTCGAGAACTACCCTTTTCTTGATCGAGTTCAGACAACGGAGATGAGCTGCTGTGGCCTGATAATGGTGTCAAGTTGAGATGCTGCAAACCGTGAGGAAATGATAGTTTGTGATCATGAAACACTGGTTGGTGTTTGATGTGGTTGGTGTGGGTGTCGTGGGTGTTGTTAACAGCGTCAAAGTCTCTATTAGGGCCGTCCGAGAAGGGTGAAAACAAGGGTCCAGCTGCAGAAGTTGATGAGCTCCTCAGAAGCATTTTTGCCTTTGACCTTGCACAAATCAGTTTAACAAGAGTTAAATATTGTTGTACACGTAAAGGGTTTCCCCCCTCTTTGACAAATACTAAAAAGGGATTTCGCATTGTTAAATCTATCCCGAGATTGACCATAAAACCAAAAAACAAAAATTAAGAACATTTCATTTGGGTTGACGACCTCCACACCAAACATGAAATAGCTTCTGATTTTCCAAAAACAGAAGGGAGGCATATGTTTCATCTTTCTTACAGAGATGATAGATTAACAGTCTGCGCATCAAATTAGATTTTAACCAATGTTTTAATTGAATCTAAGCAATGCTAAAACAATGAACAAATTTGCAGAACAATATTAGTGCTAAGATTACTTTCCCCCCTCTTCTTTGCCTATAATTAAATATACTTGAACTGAAGACATCTTGGATTAGAATGAAACTACTCATTTGAATTAACTAAGAACATATAGATGACCATAAATGCTGTCACGAGTAGCATTTCTATGTTGATATCGCTCCAGTTGTAGAATAGTGGTTAATTAGCAAGATGCATGTGAGTGCTTTAGACTTTTAGACCCATTAGCAATGAAAGGTAGCCAGGAAGACTTCACATGATAAATGCCAAGGGTTTTCATGAGAAGTGTCTAAGCCACCACGGATCTATAGGATACAACCCACGTTTATGGCCAGTTTGTTAAATAGTAGCAGTACGACTCAATTCACTTGTGATTTATATATATATGGATTAGAGAGAAGAGAAGAAAGCATACCTTGTATCTTGGTATGGTGCAGATTATCTTTCTGGGAATAGGCAAAAGACATGACCACCTCAGTTTTCTCCACTCCTATAGGCTATTGCGGTGAACAACATCCATGAATGCGTAAGAGTTGAGACTTGAAAGAGAGGAGGGGGTGTTTGGGGTGTGAACTGTGGAGCTGTATATGTAATACGAGCAAGAGCAATGGAATGGAGGTTCTTCATTGATGGGGCAGCAGCAGAGCATGGGAACTTGCGCGCTCACCCATGACGGACAGACCAGGCATTTTAATTTCATTTGATTTTCTAGATGGCACGTGCACTTTATTGAGAGGTGGCAGTCACTGGCTGCCTCCGTAAGGTGTCAACAGAAGAGAGCATGGAGGGCAATGATCCAGCCTCCAAAGGCTCAGATCGACATGTCATGCTATATATATATATATATATATATATATCACACGACCTGTTTCTTATTTGACTAAGAATAACTTGTGGTGTGTGTTCATAATCTTCATTTTTTTTATTACATATTGGTTTGAAAGGCCTTTGGGCCACCAATGAGAATAATCTACCCCAGATTTCTAGCACCCTCGTTTACTTCCTTCGCAGGTTTCGAACTTATTAGGTGTAGCGACACGAATCCAGGATCTATAGTCGGCAATGCAGGAATGGTGCTATTAGGACACACACAGTCTAGCGTAGGCCTCAGAATATATATTATAAAATAAGTTACATAAAAATTTAAAATAATTCTTAATTTTTCAAAATATTGTACTCTTAAAATCAAATAATACTTTAAAAATTCTCCTTATCAAATAAAACAAAACACATAACTCATAATCCTTCTTATATTGTCAAAATCCGAACTTAATTAAAACAATGTAATAATAAAGTGTCTGGGACATTGAATCAAAAACTAAAAGAAAAGTCTTGCAGAATAAGTAAAGTATGTTAACTAAAACTGAAAAAACAAAAACACTAAACAAAGTCCAATTGCTAACAGAAACTAAGAATCTAGAATGATTTAAAAAAAAATCGAGATGCGAGTTCAATCAATTTAGTGAGGGAATAACATTTAACATACATCTTAGATATTAATAGTTTGCAAATTGACATATCTTGATATAAATATGCATGCTAAGCATCTTAACATAAAGTATTTGAATACATGTTAGAGATCAAATAATACTCGAAGGTGATCACTGTGGGAGGACCGATCATCACAGGCTGGTGTTTTTCTCACTAGTTAGATATACAAAATACTATATGCACATAGATTAACCATTATCCGTTAACATGGAGTTACCAACAAGTATATCGATATCAAGATATAATAGATACTCGTATAATTATCAAAGCAATGTATATCATATCTAATGGAATTTAGTTCAACAGAATGCAAATGCAAATTCAAGAATGAATAAGTACTCGAAAAATAAATCAACATGTATAAATATTCAAGAAATTAACTAGTTGTACTCATCATATAATCAATATACATATTTATTTATATTGCATGCATAATGTATATTAAAGATTATCTCACTTACCCGAAAAACAAAAACAAAAGACAACGGATGCAGAACTAAAGACCACTGAAGATTGTTAAGAGGAACGTCGACAGAACCTATAATGAACACGGAAGACACTAAAAAATAACTCGAAACAAAATAACATAAAAGATTAAAACTTTAAGTTTAGAGGCCGAAACATAAATACAAAATCAAACTGATTCATCTGATCAATTCCCGAACATAACTCAATAAAACTTTAATGTTGGCTCAACCGGTCGACTGTTATCACATGCCAACCGGTTGATCGGGATTTCCAGAATCCCGATCTACTAGTTTTCAAATCTGCAAATCTCAAAAAATAAACATTCTATTCTTTAAAAACTCATAATCCAAATAACATATCAAACTGATTTTGAGTACGTAGAACTACATCTTAAATATCCAATTATAACTCTTAGATCATTTAATCATCAAATCATAATAAATACCTTAACTCTTCTTAGAACCTTCTACAATCAATCTCTAGTCAAGAATAACAATGAAAAGGTAGATACTTATTTGTTCTTTAACCCTTCTCGAAACCGAAACCAAAACCATAGTTCAAAACCTATTTCTTGGTGCATATGGGTGTAAGTCACTACAAAAAAAGAAAGAAAGAAAAAGGAAGACAGAAAAGCAAATTCTATCGCAACCTTTTCTTTAAATACCTAGATTAATTGAGTTGGGTTTTGAGCTGAACTTTGAGTTTAGATCAGGCCAAGAATATGGTTCTTTCATTAGATCCCTTAGTTTATAGTCTCGAGTCAGAAATGTCCAATAGCTAGAATGTTTCCTCGGATACACTAGTAGAAGGGGAATTAAACATTAAAAGTTGCGAAATTTTGATACTGAAATCAGCCCAACATGCTTTAATTTGGTCAGCTCTTGAGCGCATTATGTAGTGTGTGAGACACAAACATTCATGTGAAAGAATTAGACCTTAATCACAGAAACTGATAGGCAGGAAAATGAGAGCCAACAGAACATTTCTCCATCCAAATACATAAACACAACGTTGGCCAAACAATGGGGATACAATGGGCTGAAGCTGGCCGGTGTTTCAAATCACAACGCCTCTTTATCAAAGATCAATCCGACGGTGGTTATATGTGCCTGTTGGCACCAGAGGGACCAAGGGCTTCGACGTTTCTCTTGGACCAACTGATGCTGAGAATCTATAGCTGCAATATAGAGGATTGGCTAACGGAGGAGAAGCCACCATTATTAGAAAACATTAGCGGGTCATGGTAGCGATTTTAGAGAGAAATTTTAGGAACTCGGTATAGGAATTTTAAGAATGTTCTTCACATAATAAATAAATAAATTTGCACAAAAAAATCCAGAATTTTTTTTTTTTGAGAATAAATCCAGACATGTTGCTTTTACAAATGTATAAAAATGGCAACAATGACAGCAGATACGTTCTCTAATTACAGCAAGTCTAATTATAATATTGATACTTTGTATTGGAAATTCTTTTACAGCAAATTAGGAGCCAATCTCTCCACCCCAAAAACTGGAAACCAGCCATTGTTGTCTGACCCGAAGAAACCTAATTCAGGACTTGATCGGACTTAGCTTCATCCCACCTAACTAACATTTCAAACCTTGTCTCTTCAAACTGCCAATACATTCATGAACCTAGTGATTTTTGCTGCTTCCTGAGTCGTACCTTAAGAGATGTCTGTCTTCTCCCAATACCCAAACCTGTGTTGTCCAGGTCAATACATTCTATGATCTCTGGTCCGCTTCCTCTTCGTCAGAGATATCTCCTTCCCTTGATGCCAGCCCTCCTTTCGTCGTCCTCTTCTTGGACGACTGTCTGGAGGACATTTTAAATCTCTATTGCAATCTTTACAGCAGTAACCACAAACCTTTTTTTTTTATCATTGCAATGTCTCATGCGATCTTGTCACCCTTTCAACTCTTGGAACTCAATGTCATTTCTGCACAAGATCTCGCCAAGGTCTCACGAAAGATGAAAACCTATGCAGTTGCATGGATCCACCCTGACAGGAAACTTTCAACAAGAATCGACTCTGAGGGACGCAACAATCCCACTTGGAATGACAAGTTTGTTTTCCGCGTGGATGACAGGTTCCTCCATGGTGACACCTCTGCTGTCATGATTGAAATCTACGCCCTGCATTGGTTCCGTGACATTCATGTAGGCACCGTCCGCGTGATAGTTGGGAACCTGATTCCCCCGCCTGATCCCCACCATCACAACCACTTTCAGATAGGCATGCGCTTCGTTGCTCTCCAGGTCCGCCGACCGTCAGGACGCCCCCAGGGGATTCTTAACATTGGTGTGGCGCTTCTTGATAGCTCAATGCGAAGCATGCCATTGTATTCACAGCTTAGCTCGGCCGTGGGTTATCGTCAGCTTATGGGGAAGAGGACGTGAATCATCATAAAGATGTTTCTGATGTTAGCAGTAGTGGCATCCGTTCCAATCCCCTCTTGCTTCCTTGGCCTCCGAAACCTGAATTAAGACGTACAAAGAGTGATTCAAGTTCCTTGTTTGGGTCAATGGTGATGGAAAAGAAAAAAATGGTGATGAAAGGGAAGGGTGCTTCCATGATTAGTGGCTCAGAATCGGAGGATACGAAGATGATGAATGGAGGGAGAACAAAAGCTAGTTCCATGGTCAGCGGATCAGAATTGGAGAAGAAGAACAAGAATTGGAGAAAAGAAGCCAGTTACATGATAAGTGGCTCAGAGATTGTCAAGAAAGACCAAAATAATAATTTGGTTCTTAGTGATTCAGAGCTTAATGGGGCATTTGCAAAAGCCTCGTTAAGCTCTGAAGCATTAACAAACGAAAGATCTGATGACAAATCAACCGAATTGGATAACATTGTGAAACCTTTACCGAAGTTTCCAGGGTTGGATCTTGGATCTCCGTACAACAACTTCAGGCATGCAACTCCGAAAAAGGCAAATTTAATAAGTAGGCCAGCTATAACCGATTCAGAATTGGGCCCATCACCATCAGAGGTGGCGGCAGTAATGACAAGAAAGAAAAATCGTCGATTCGTAGAGACAGAGAGTGAGATAATGGGAGTAATGAGCTTGGATGGAAGCATGGAGGGTCTTCAATCTAAACTGGAAAGATGGAGAGCAGAGCTTCCGCCAGTTTACGATGCCAGTGATATCTCAAGTTTTCCTGCTAGTAGCACTTCTAAAGAAAGCAAAATTGTTAAACGACACAGCCGCAGGCACAGTGCTGATGATGATGGCACGTTTACTTGCTTCGGTAGATTTTGTGGGTTGGAGTGTTCAATTGTATGTGGTGGCCCTCCGAGGAGGAAAACAGATGGGAAGAGGAATCGAAGCTATTCCATGGATAATTTGAGGTATAATGTTTAAATTTACCTGATCAGTGACTGACTGGATCGTTTATCTCTGTGATTCGGATTATTCGATCGGTTAAAGTCGGGAAACTAACAGCCTTTTGCTATAGTGCCTCATGAGAATTAAGGTATCATAAGAGTCTGCCCTATAGCCTCTCTTTAATTTGATATTATCTATGTACAATGGCACAGTTCGGAGATCCGTTATATCAGATATGTTGTTGTTGACTGTACGAGGATCTTGTCACACTCTACTCCTGAAATTAACAATCCTTGCTTTCAGACATTTTCTTCTGCTGGCCAAGAATGCTGTCTCTTTACCTTTGCTCTCCGAATTTTTCTTTTGAATCTTGTTAGATTGAAGAGTTTTTGTTATCTTCAGTGTTAATCAAGCATCACTTTTTAAATACCAAGATCAATTGCCTTAGAATCCTTCTTATTCGTAAGCTAAATATCATTTCTCTGTATGTGCTCGTCGTCATTCTTGCGCAGGAACCATGCTTCATATTATTTTCTATGGATCATAATTCCCTATTGTTTTAAAATCATGTATCAGAAATAAAAATTAATAGAGAAGTAAGGTAAGGATATTTATGTTCAAACGATGTGGGCACAAAACTTTTGATCTTATCCATTGATTCTCGAGTTCTTGTAATTAATTTAAGCTCCTTTCTGAAACTGTTTGATTTCAAATTATGGATTCTGCATCAGCCAGCAAAAAGTGCTCTTCAGTGGATTCCATTTCTGATAAGATAATGAGTAACGCAATAAGGATTCTCTATGTCGAGAAAATTGTTGCTTGGACACACACACACACACACACACACACACACACACACACACACACACACACAAGCTCCACTATAGTACATATGCTATCTTGGAAACATTTTACCATTTTAGAGAATGGACATTCCATGGAGTTTCCTTGTGAAGTAAATTTAAGTTACCTGTAAATGGGTTTACAAGAGAGGAGTGGGGCTGTGATTTGAAACATGAATCTCATCCTTTCAAAATAAATCCAAATAAAATAGACCTAAAAAACTCTAAAAAATTAGATCTAAAAAATTCTATCAAAATAAATTGAGGAAGAACAACATTTGAACTCGAGCTTGGTACCTCGAGCCCAAAGTACAATAGAGAGCCCAATAAGAATACCACGCCTAGGCCCAACTTTCTAGAGGGCATGGGCTCAAGAAAGAAGTCCAAGCCCATGCTAGACATGTTGTCACACCCAGCGTGGGTGTGTACCCCATCACTCCTCTAGACTCAGGCTTCCACACCCAAGTCTAATATGCTTAGAGTTGAGAGCGCGCCCTGATACCAACATGCTTGGGTCCAAGCAGCATGTCTGGATCCATTTCGCACTTCTAATGGGTCTGAGCTCAACACTTACCATGGATTTTTCCTGAGCTCCATGCGAGTTCCTCGGTATTTTATATTGATCTAATACGTGTTATTTTTTTAATAGAATGCAAGTCAAAATGTCACAAGGATAAAATTACACTCTACACCCTTCTATTCACAAAATAACAAGACTCATGGGATATAAATATACCATAAAACCTTCCGAACAAAGGTTCACAATCTTCATTCTCTATTGCATATATATTTTTAGAGCATTTTTCTCTAGAATATTATTGTATTTTTTCTCTTTAAAAAGATACTTATTTAAATATCGGAGAATCCTCACCTCCACTAAATAGGATTTTTTACAAGTACTAGTCACAAGTCACCTTGACCTACCAAGCATCAAGTATAAGCTATCAATCACCTTAACTACGAATAATAAATGAAATTGTTAGTACCAATTGATTAACCGGTCATGCAATACAGAAACCATATTTCTAGCCAACTTGAATTTTTTATAATACCATCACTTTGGCTAACGATATAAAGGAGAGGAAGAGGTATTTTGATTGAACATTCTCCATCCTTTTCCTTGTTTTAGAAAGTCGATTCCTCAAGAACAGTGACAAAAAAAAATTCCCTGCACTTTAGACCATCAATGGAAGTTAATTTTTCAAGAGTATTTGTTGCCCTTTATGTCTCCAGATTACAGCTAGACTCGCATGCACGGCCGGACCTGTCCTATGCTACGGGGGAGCCACCCCCGAAGTTTTAAAATATCTTAATTTTAATTTTTTAATTTTTAATTTCTTCATGATAGTTATACATTCGGATCCTCAAAAAATAAAATATTTGCTCTTCAACCCTGTAATTGGCATTTTCATAATAGCAAAATTTGTAAAAAATAAATTTCTTTTCTTCATCTCATCTGTTTAATATGTTTTGAGCTTAATGTGTATTTCTTATAAAAGCTTATTTGATTTGAAAGTATATTAATTGATTTTCTTAAAGTATTTTGCAATGGTTTTAATATTTTCATATAAAAATCATCAAAAAAAATCTAACAAAATATCATTTTAATGTTTTTACAGTATTCGTGTTTCTTAAAAATTATTTTTAAAAAATCAAAATATATTCCAAACATTGTCATAATCTCTTTTTTCATGCTATTATTATTTTTATTTTTATTTTATAACTGTAAGTATCCGGATTATTTTATATATATCTCAATTAATTTTTTAAAATTATAAAATTAACGATAAATATTCAATAACCTGAGATTTATGAAGCGCATACTTAAAAGATGGAAATTTTCTAAAATGACAGGAATGTCCTAAGCCCACTAATCTCAAACTTCGAAGGCACTGTGTTAACATTGTTTCTGGGATGGGCTTCTCGTAGGCAGCTATGCTTGAGTCTTCTCCAGGCCTTGTATTGTTAATTTTAGGTACTGTCTACTATATCTTAATTATTAATTCACGATCACTTCAAAAAAAAAATAATAATAATAATAAAGCCAGGTTTGAAGGTTATATCTTTCGATCAACTTTCTTGTGATTTTTTTCTTGTAATATTCTGAAAATAAATTCAATTACTATCCATGTTAAAATTTAGAGGACATTTTATTAGTCTAGAATTTAATTTTTCTGTTTAAAATTATTAATTTTTAATATTTTGATATGTTGATATTAAAAATAAATTTTAAAAAAATTAAAAAAATATAATATTTTTATATATTTTCAAATTAAAAAAATTATACTGCAGTTCAAACATGCACAGTAATGACCGAAAAGAAAAATACGAGCCTGGGAGAGGGTTTAAATAAAGAACGAGGTCTCCTGTATTATTATAATATTTATGTGACGAGAGAGTTGCAAAAGCGAGTCGAGGCGAGGCGAGGCGAGAGGAAGGGGGGGCGGAACGGCGGCAGGAGAAAAGAACTAGGGAGGGAGGAGGCGTGGAGAAAAAAAAACAAAAGAAAAATGATGGCAAGCAACTAAACGGAGGCCTGAAAAGAAATAAAAAGGCAGGAAGTTGTCTCATATTGGAGGTACACTGTCCCCTCTCCCACCATTTCTGGGTCCCATTTAAAAAAGCAACCTTCCGTACCAAATCTTCATTTTAATGGCCAATGCCTAGGTTTAGGTCGCGCAGCTAGCTACTGCTCCAAGAAGACGCGCTCCTCTGTTGAAACCCCACGCGCCTCGGCCTCCTCAGTCCTCCCTCGCCCATCTATATAAGCAAGAATCCCAAAAACTGCTTGCGAAATTATGAGGCAAAAACTATCTTAGTGGGTTTTGGTAATGTGGTAATGGTTATTTTTTAAATAGTTTTTTGTACCAAAATATATATCAATGATATTTTTTTTATTTTTTAAAAATTATTTTTGACATCAGCACATCAAAACGATCCAAAAGGTACAAATCGCACTCAATTTTAACAACAAAAAAAAAATTGAAATTCAGTTAAAAACAGGTTGAACCGCAGAGCCAAACAGGCTCTTAGTCTTCAAATTATCAAATTCATTCTCAATTGGATTCCTCTACCAAGAATTTTTTTCAGCTTAATCCTTAATTTTGTTAAAATGTGTGATGATTTTAGATAGGGAGACACAGTTGAAAACTATAATGGGAGGAGACTAGATTGAGAAATATTTTAATAAATGTATAAATCGAAGAAAATCGGAGGATTGATTTGAGATTTTTCAAATTGAAATTTATTTTAATTAGAGTAAAATTGTAGAGTTAAAGAGTTAAATCATTGTTTTAAATTGATCGTAGTTTAACAAGAAATCAATAATGAAAAGAATGGGGGATTAAGGTTAAATTATTAAAAGATTATTTTATTTTTTTGTAAATTAATTGACTTTTATATTTATATTAAGTACATAGATATGATCAACAATTTATAAAAAATGTAATACGACATTTAAAAGTAAAAAAAAAAAAGATTGCATGCATTTAATTTGTGTCATAATACCGGTGCTAGTGATTTTTATCATTTCATATGAACACCTTGATGATGAAACTATATATGATTGATGGTTGAAGCAAGACTTTGTAAAATTTTAAAGTCTTAAGACTGATTCGTAATATTTTATATAGATAAAGGACTAACTTGTAGTTATGCCACTCCTAAGAGTTTGTAACAGAAGGTACCGAGAAAAACGCAATTAAAAGAAAGAAAGGAGGGCGGTCTGGTCCCCGAACCTCCTCCTAAGTTCCCCGGTCAGGCGCGTACCCTGTCTACTGACGTGGCGCTCTTTGGCAGCTTGGAGGCACGTGGATCGGCTCCCACCTTGTCGGCTTGTCTCTCGTATCAGACAACCTCTTACCTTGCCTGATCTTCCGATTTGCAATCCTAATTAATATTCATTTCACATAGTTAATTGCCTGCCCCCAGCTACAGCTGTGCTACTCTGTAATTTATAGCCTGATCGTCAGTGTGGTTATGGATGTTTTTTAAATAATTTTTTATGTTAAAATATATGTTAATAATATTTTTTTAATTTTTAAAAATTATTTTTGACATCAGCACATCAAAACGATCCAAAACATATAAATTATATTAAATGTTAGTAAAAAAAATTCAAAATTTTTAGAAACGCAGCCGCAACTGCGTTCCCAAACGAGTCCTTGCTAAATTCCATAATGATTTTTGTATAAATTCACAAGAATAGATAAAATTAACAAGATAAGAGTTTAAGATTAAAAAAATTTATTTTTTAATAATTTAAGTTTAAATTTCATGATTGTTAAATGTGATAGGAATTAAAAATTTATTAATTATATAATTACTTGGAACAAAAAGATTTGTTAAAGGTTTATTTTTTTTTTTGATTTCATATTCAAATTTTATAGTTGCTAATATAATAGCAATTTAAAATTTATATGATCGTTAATTTTAGGACCTGTAAAATTAGTTTATTAAGATACATATAAACTGACTCGAACATTCATGTTAATAATAATAAAAAAAATTAATGAAGGTTATTTGTTTTAAGAATATAATTCCGTTTTTAGACTCTTAATTATATATTCATGTATACCAAGATCCTTCTTCAACATTGGATTAGGCTGTGATTTTCTTTGGGATATAAAATCCACTGTTAATGACAGTGGCAATATCGATCTGGTTTTTTTTTTTTTTTCTTGTTATTAATCTCCACCTTTTTTAGGGCAGCCCCGCCATCCCCTGACGATGCACCTCTCTAGGTCTCAGCTTTCGAAAACAAGGGTTTGTGCCGTTTGTCCTTGAAATGGTGGACAACACCTAGGAAGAAAGGAAGGGAGAAGCCAGCCATAGTCTATGCTTTTGCTGCCTCAAACTTTTGACCTTAACCCATGCTAGCTTTTACACCAAAGCTCGATCGAGTTGTTAACTATCATCATCTAAATTTGCAACTTTTTGAAGAATTCTCATCGAGTTGATCAGTCTTGTTCAGGCAGGCATGCATGCATTATGATATTTACTGCAAATTAATTAGAATCATCATAGTTTGCTGCCCATTTCCTGGTCTTGATCATGCATGAGATGCTCCTTTCTACTCGAATCAAAAACCCAATCCAGCCCAGATTCTCTCTCTCCCTGTTCTTTGAAGAAAAATAAAGAAAATTCTAGTTGTTCTTAGCATGTGATTTCGTGTTTTTTTTTATACATATTTTTTTCTACTAGTGAACTTGAATTTGAAAATATAATAACAATTAATTTTTAAAATATTTTTTTACTCGAAAATATATTAAAATAATATTTTTTTTATTTTTAAAAAATTATTTTAAAACAAAGTAAAAAATATAAAAAATTAAATTTTTTTTAAAATATTTTTAAAACGTAAAAACAAACAAGATTTTTATCTTATTTGAATAAAAAAATAGTTTTTATATGAAAATTTTGATTGTAATTCTATTAGGTTTTGAAAATGGTGGTGTGTTTTGCAATGTTTTGAGTTGTAATTATATAATTGCTATGTGGTTTATTATAAATTCTATTGGGAACGAGAGGGCCGGATGCAATAATAACGTGGTTAGTGATTTTATATATATATATATAAAGAAAAATAGATTTCTTTCCAGAACAAAGGGTATGTTCAAGAACCAATCCTGAACTTTTAGGACGGCTCCTACAAGGAAAAAGATATTGTTTTATTAATTAATTGATGAATCCACAAAAGTAGATATCGTGGATAATATTTTTATTTTTATAATATTCCAGCCTCTTTTAAAAAGACATTTTGAGGTTTTTTACTATTAAAAGAATAATGGATAAGTTATAATAATTTCCTTGAAGTGACATGATAAAAACACCAAGATATTCCCTTTTATACAAAAAAAATAATAATAAAAAAGCCCTTGTCAAGTATTAAAAAGAAACATAATTTAAAAATTCAAAACAAATTGAAAAATAAATTTTATCCGGTCCCTTTCTACATATATTCTTTCTCTAGTTTCTGCCTTTTTTTAAAAAAAAATTCAACTATCATTTTTATATACATAATAATCAAGGGTATTTTGAAGAAAAAAAGTTTCATTTTTTTTAACATGAAAGGGCTTTTATCAAAGTATTGGAATATATTAAAAAACCTAGGAAATTTCATCGCACTTCAAGAAAATAATCATAGCCTAACCAAGATCAAACGTGAAACAAGGAATTAGAGAGTCTAAGAAGTTGTTTATATGTTAACAATATATAGGTTGTGAGTTTTTCACCATAACACGAGACATATATTATTGTGAATTACTATATTAAAATTACCACTCTATCATTTAGGTTTTTTTCAAAAGAATTTGTGGAGTTGTGTCATTTTAATATTTTTTTAATGATTTATTGGTCACTACTAGATAATCTATTTGTCTTTAAAAAGAAAAACAGATAAATTACTTATTCATCCAATGTCATAAAAATTAGAACTTTAAGTGTTATCGTGTTCTTTTTTTATCAATGCATGTGGTGATAAATGATAGGTGGTTTGTCACTGACGATCATTTTTCCCTTTCTTCTCTCTCTCTTCTAGAAAAGTATAAGTCTTATATATATATTTCAACTTCAATCCTTGTGTTTTTTATTTTTCCTCTTTTCTACAAGTTTAAAGTGATTTGTAAGTTTGTCATGATAATTTAAATTGCTTTAATTTACAGGTTTAGTAGGATGTTTTTTTTAAAAAAAAATTAAGTGAACTTTACTCCTTTTTTTTCTATCATATTTTTTTTTATCTTATAGTTAAAAAAAATTAGTTTAAGAGAAAAAATCATATTATTAAATTTTATAAAATCCATGGACCTGTTCACATGTTTGATTGTTTGATTTGGTTAATAGGGCTGACGAGTTTATTTTATTTTTATTTCATCATTAGATGTTGGATTAATTTAGAATTTAGATTCATATTTGATTTTGTTTCTCTTTTTATAATGTTATCACGATCTAAAAAAATATCTAAGTATTAGATTGGTGTTTGATTTCATGATTGTTTATTTTGTTGTCATATGGTTAAATAAAAAATAGTTTAGAAAAAAAACATATTATAATCTTAGTGGAGTCCATAACTCGATTCACAAGTTTAACATGATAGCTCGAGTTACTCGATTCACTAGTTTGACAAGATTAGCCACCAATCAAATATGTTTTTTTTTTATTATTTTTTTTCAATTATGTCTTTTGATATTAGATTGGTTGGCCAGTATATTACATGATTTATTTTTGTTTGTTCTCTACAATGTTATTACTATCTAAAATGAATGTTTATTTTTAAGTTGTTGGTTAATTTTTATAAGAATATATTTTTATTATATAATCAAGTAAATTTTTTTATAAAAAATGTTATGAAATCCAATAGAGTTTATAATCCAGGTTATTAGGGGATTGTTATCGATCCAATATGTTATTGTCTCAATATATTCTTTAAAAAATTATCATTTTAATTTTTTTAAAAGTTATTAAGTTTTTTAAAATTGACTTGCTTATACAAATTTAATAATAGTTAACAAAATTTCTACAGTATTAATATTTTTATATATATATATATTTTTAAAATTAATCCAAATGTGTTTATATATATTTTGGGTGGGAATTTTTCATTTAATTTTGCGTACCTACAGAGAAAACCAGATTCTAAAGAGACATGATGATCATGCCAAGAAATATTGACTGTGTGTGTTGTGGACCTGTATTGAGATTTGAGAGTGCCTGGCGCACTACCAGACATAAGGGTCCCACAGTCATCACTCCCTCCACCACCTTCCTTCCTCCCCTAGCTAGCTACAACTTACCTTCCCTTGCTTTCCCTCTTCATTCCTGGACCACAAGCAATCCTAGTATTTTTCTCCTCTCCTATACCGGAACGCATTCTCTCCCTCTCTGGTTTCTTAGTTCTAAAACAAAAAAAAACTTATTTAACCACGAGCACAAAGAGTGTATCTTTATGATGGCAGGTGGGCTTGGTTCACTCGGTGGTGGCGGTGGCTCTTCCGGGGCCTCCACAAATGACTCCACAATGTCAAAAGTGGAGGTGGTGGAGGCTGAGGCAAGTTCATATCCAGTGGAAGCTGAGCTGGAGCTGGGGCTGAGTCTTGGTAGTGGTGGTCGTGGTGGTGGTGGAGGGAAGGGTAAGGCAAATGCACGGGGTGAGCGTGGCAGAATCTTGACTGCCAAGGACTTTCCTTCGGTGGTCTCCCAGCCTCAAAGGCCTAACAACACGTCTATATCTTCTGCTTGCGTTGTTGGTGCTGTTTCTGGGACTAAGAGAGCTGCTGACTCGGTCTCCCATGAGGGTGGATCCCCTACTGCTGGAAGGTGGCGACCCCATTCTTTTTTTTTTGTTAATATTCTTCAAATTTCTTTCATCTGCTTTGTTCGGTTACTAGAAACAGTTAAAAATTTGAATATTTTGCTACAATTTTCTTTCCTGGTGATTATATGTAGTCGTTATGTCTGCAAGTACCTTTTGTTTCCTGGCCGAAGGGGGTTCTGGATTCCTTTATTAACTAAGCATGATTAGCAATCTTTTTTTTTTACCACCTTATCATAGAACTAGGCATATGTGCATAAAGTTTCAAGTCTTCCTTATCTTTTCTCCGTTGCTTGCTTCTATATCTTGTTAAGCAAGTTGTTCTATAAACGGTTTGATTCTTCATTTTGCAGTATTAAAGCTTGATGTTTTGTATTATCCCTTGTTTTCCCCTGTATCCGTTTGTTTGTTGATCAATGATAATTTCTTGAACATTTATTTGCCAACGTTTCCTTAATTTATCTATGTTTAGGGACATGAAAGAAAAATTTGAAATTTGTTTCTGTTAGTATATCTTGCCTTCTTATAGGGAAGTGATTTATCTGTGCGAACTTTATCTTTTCTCATCTTGATTCATTAATTTCTCCTTTGATGGTTTGATTTTCTGATTATATCAACTTGCTTTCTGGGAGCAGTCAGGTTGTGGGGTGGCCTCCTATAAGGGCTTATCGGATGAATAGCTTGGTGAACCAAGCAAAGGCTGCAAGAGCTGAAGAAGATAAGGGAATTGGTGAGAAGGATATATCTAAGGATAATTTGAAGAAGAAAATCTGTAATGGTAACAAGACCAGTGCTCCTAGTAATGAAAAGGGGCTTCTTGGATTTGTCAAGGTGAATATGGATGGGATTCCAATTGGAAGGAAGGTAGATTTGAATGCTCATGCTTGCTATGAGACATTAGCCCAAGCATTGGAGGAAATGTTTTTCAGGTCCGCCACAACTATCAATTCCATTGGTGAGTCCGCGGCCTTTCTTTCTCTATTTTAATTTCAAAATCTGACAGAATCTTGGATTTGATCTTTTATTTCCCACCATAGATTTCTTTCCTTAAATTGCAATGCAAATTATATGAATATTACAGATTCCCTTCCTGATAAAGTCTTTGTGATGAACTTGGTATAATTTCCATTGCAAATGACAATCAGTACAGAATGTTACTAGTTGGATTGCTTCAAAAACAAAAGAAAACTGGTTTGGTTACTTATGTTTCAGTATATCTTACTGTGCTATTTTGATATATCCTTATGCTAACTTGCTGCTTGTGTATAAAATATCAGGTGGCGAGAAGCGGCAAGTAACGAAGCCCTCCAAGTTATTGGATGGATTGTCCGAGTTCGTACTCACTTATGAAGATAAAGAGGGAGATTGGATGCTTGTGGGAGATGTTCCGTGGGGGTATGCAACTTCCATTAAAAATAAAATCACATTACTAAGTAGGAGAGATGAGAGGAGCAGGTGATGGGGTGGGTGAACAGGCAGGTGTGCATGTGTCAATGTTTCTTGGCGACCTTGTCAATTGAGACAATCAGTGAGGAGCAGAAAATAAGCTATCTGCTCGGATGGCTTACTAATCCTGCCTCACACAACATGCTAAGCTTAGTGATGTGCACTATTCCTGTGTCCATAACATTATCTGTAACATATCGTTTTCACACTGATGGACCCAAATTCCATCTGCTGTATATTGTATTTGGTCTCATCAGTTCTCAGTTGTTTAACCAGGTTGACGGAGAGAATGTTGAGCTCTTGAGCAACCTCCATTACCCTTTCCTGCTAATTAGGGAAACATTGCATAGTTCAAGCACTAAATTTCTAATTCTCATGGTTTCCTTTTCATTGTTTTTTCAGGATGTTCCTCAACTCAGTAAAAAGGCTTAGGATCATGAGGACCTCGGAGGCCAATGGACTTGGTATGCAAAATTTTCAATCAACTGTACTGTGTCCGCTTGCTAGTTTTCTCACTTATTTTTGCTTCTCTTAACACTCTAAAACTTCTTAATTAATTGCAGCTCCAAGATTCCAGGATAGGAATGAGAAACAAAGAATAAAGCCTGTTTAGTCACATCTGCCACAGCATTTTGAACTCCAGCAATACGGAGACACTCACTGCTTAAAAACAAAAGACAAAGTAGAGAAGTTGATGAATCAGAATATTTGGCAAAGATTGTTCCTTCTTTTTACCGCTTTTCCATGTTTTTGTCGAACCAGTATCTGGTTCTAGCTTGTTTTTGTAGGCGATATTCAGTTTAGCTTCTTTTCTTTTCATCTTATATGGTGCTGCTGCCATACTGGCATCGAACGCTTGACTGCTTCTCATACTGTAAATATGGGAGTACTTGATATCTAGAGTGGAGTTCTCTGCAATCTAGTGGACTCAGTTTAGTGTTGTGTGGTTTGAAGCTTGAAATTTTTCATGGTATCGGTTGGCCCTGTCTTTAAAATATTTATACTTTAATCCATTGATTGTATGCCTGCGGCTTGGCATAATTGCATTGATTGATTCTATCTTCTCGTCACTAAAACGTTACTCTTGAAGTTGTTCTAACCTTCTTATTATGGTGCAACTATGGTACTTAATGGTTAAACCTTCGACACCATTAAATATCGAAAACGCAATTCTGATAGTTCAAAGGCCGGCCATCAAATGAAATTCCCTTCTCATGGGTTTTCCGATTACGTAACAGATGATATCTCTGATTTGTCATCTTCTTTCAAGCAACGCTCCAGATATGTGATGTCTGTCCACAACTAGTTTTGGCTTGCCACAACAATCCAGATGCACTAAACTATGGCATATGGTGTACCGATGAGTTGATCATCTTGCAGTTGCACCTGGAGATTCCATCCTGATGGGCTGATCATTACATCTTACCTTGTACAAACTGTATCAGTTTTGGCAGAAATTAAGAGGGTGGCTAAGAGTAAGTGGTTGGAATTGTGTATCAATATGGAAAGTTGACAACAGAGGACAATGGTCAAAGAAAGATAATATTTTTTACTTGATCAGTGAGGTGAATTTTACCTGGTAATAAAATACATGATGCAAATTTAGTCTTTTCCTTTGGCAAGTCTGACTTTCATGTAAACAATACAATGCTGCAACTGGTGCTTCACCAGAAGATGACCGAAGAACATGGTTAAACTTCTCTTGTTTGAGGTGAAACATATGATTCCATAAGAAACTTTAGGCAGGAACAAATTGATGGAGTAATTTGTTTCTTTTTTTTCTTCATCTTTTTTGAAAGAAAACAGAAAATAATTATAACAAAAGGACCTGGGTTCAAGTGCATATAAGCCAATAAGTGAAATCCGGGTTAAGAGATATTAAGACAAACTTGGTGTCTAAGATTATGCAATCATTTTGATTTTGACTGCAGATTACTACATTTTGATTTTTAGCATACTGACATTCTTTATAGTAGTAATTGATTTAGGCAACTGTATACTGCTACTGTTCATGAAAACCCTCATCATTGAAAGGCCTCATGCCTAGCAGCTCTTCCTTAACTTTCTTTGCACAGTTCTGAGGATTTTCTTGCTGGTTCCCACATCTTGCAAAGTAAAGTGAAAAGATCACTTGTATTCACGGAAAAGGCTGATGGTCTCATTTTAACCTTTTCTCAATCAGCCATGAGCATGTAAATCACTTATCCACCATCCAAGGTCTATTCTTTCACTTCTTGTCTCCCAAACCTTGCCATACATGGAAAGCCTTAACCAAAACATGAGTAATAATAAGTCTTGGAACCCTTCAGCTGGAAAGCTTTCCAGTAATACTAATGGCTCCACTGCAATCTTTGGAATGCCTTAATGGGTGGAAGAGAGTCAAGTAACAATGATGTATGTCCATTGACAGCAGAGACATTTAAATTGAGTGCTTGTGTATATTAACAAGATGATGCATTCTTGCCAACTTTTACAGCACAGTGCAGATTGCTCCACCATCTGGTAATTGCACTGAAGTGCAGGAAAAAAAAACATCAAACCTGTAACATGGTCATGAAATGAATGAGTGTAGGATACAAATCTGAGACAGTAAAAATGATAATCAGATAGAGACAAGGGCATTTTCCTCTGGTTGACAAAAACGGATGGGAGCAATGAATATGTCTTCCCTTTGTCTAAAACTCAAACCCGATTATATATATACATTTAAATTGTTTATATATATATATATATATAAGTTCCGTTTAATTTGATAAATAATAGGAAATGTATGCAAGAGAAGACTGAATAGTATTATTAGCATTGAATGACGTTGGCTATATAATAGCCTTACATAACAGAATTAACAAGAAAAGTGCAGCCCATGTTTAACAACTCCTAGAAACATGGCAAGACTAATTCAAACAATAACAACTCCCTTCATAGTAGGGATTTATTTAGACTAAGCAATAATGAACAAAATCAACATTGCCTCCCTTAAACTGAATGCTATAAGCATCAGTTTATATCATTCTCAGAACAAACTCCTAATAATGCCCGCAGCTTCAAAAAAGCCTCTAGCTTGAGTGGCTTTGTCATTATATCAGCTATTTGATCTTGTGTGTTGCAATAAATTAATTCCACAGTACCAGCCTTAGTAAGCTCCCGAAGAAAATGAAAACGCACATCAATATGCTTACTACGACCATGCATTACTGGATTCTTCGAAAGCTTGATTGCGGAACTACTATCACAATGAATAATAGTTGTTTTATCTTGATTCAGTCCCAGCTTTTCCAGAACTCTTTTCAACCACACTATTTGGCAAGCACATGAAGCTGCAGCAATAAATTCAGCCTCAGTAGTAGATAGACTTACTACTGGTTGTTTCTTTGATAGCCAAGATATTGTTCCTGAACTCAATAAAAATACATAGCCTGAAGTGCTTTTCCTATCTCCCAAATCTCCAGCATAATCACTATCTGTGTAGGCAACAAGATCATTATTTCCTCCCTTCTTATAAAAAATCCCAAAATCAAGTGTGCCCTTCAAATATCTCAGCACTCGTTTTGCCACCTGCAAATGAAGTTCAGTTGGATTCTCCATATATCTACTTATAAGACTGACTACAAACATCATGTCTGGTCGTGTAGCAGTGAGATACATGAGACTACCCACCATTTGTTTAAAGTGAGTGTTGTCTACTTTAACTCCACCTTCATCCTTCACGAGTTTACAACCTGGAACAATAGGATTATGAACTGAATTGCTCTTATCCATTCCAAACCGTTTCAACACCTCCGACGCATACTTTTTCTGATTAATAAACACTCCAGTAGATTTCTGCAATACTTCAAGACCCAGAAAATACCCCATTTTGCCAAGATCAGTCATGTCAAACTCATGCTTCATGGAATTTTTAAATTCTGATATCATTAATTCATCATTTCCCGTATAAATCAGATCATCAACATACAAACTGATAATCAAAATGTTACCTTCTTTTCTTGTCTTGGTGAACAAAGTATGCTCATAGTCACACTTTTCAAAACCTTCTTTCATGAAATATGCTTCTATCCGACTGTACCAAGCACGTGGTGCTTGCTTAAGCCCATACAGTGCCTTTTTTAATTTATAAACCTTGTGTTCATTTCCTTTTCGCACATAACCACAAGGTTGGTCCACAAAAACTTCTTCATTTAACTCACCGTAGAGAAACGCAGACTTTACATCCAGCTGATATATAGTCCATCCTCTTTGAGCAGCAAGAGCCACCACCAACCGAATGGTTTCCATGCGTGCGACAGGTGCGAATACTTCTGTATAATCAACCCTATACTGCTGAGAATATCCCTTCACTACAAGCCTCGCTTTGTACTTGTCTACTGCCCCATGTTCATTCAATTTGGTTTTATAAACCCACTTCACACCAACTTTCTTCCCCCCGGCTGGTAACTCCATTAATTCCCACGTACCATTCCGTTTTATAGCTTCCATTTCCACATCCATAGCTGTCCTCCATTTTTCACTTTTTACAACATCGTCAAAATGAATTGGATCAGTTGCTGCAAACATTGCTAGCTGAGATGCTGAGTCATCTTCAGAAAGACCTTCACCTGTCTCATAGTCACGCAACCAAACTGATGGTCTTCTATTCCTTTGTTCATGCAAGCTAGGCAAACCTGCAGGGAAAAAATCATCAGAATGATTTGCTGCTGCTGCTGTATCAAGATCAGCTGCATGGCTATCAAGATAAGCTGCATGGCTTTCGTTCGGTTCTGTTTCTCTTACAACTTCTGCTATATCTGTATCACGATTAGAGCCACTGTAGTAGCCATCTTCTTCAGTAACTGTTGCATGTTCAGGGCCACTGTGATCGCCATTATCGCCATTGTCTGCATGAGCACCATTTTCAGCAGGTGCAGCTGCATGCTCTTCTTCACCCCATTCCAAATTGCAGCTGATTGCTGTATCATACTGCTTGTCCCAATTCCAACATTTGTCTTCTTCAAACACAACATCCCTACTGACTATGATCTTTTGTGATGCAGGATCATAAAGGCGGTAAGCTTTGGACTCTTCACTTACACCTAGTAAAACACAAGCCAAACTTTTGTCATCTAGTTTTGCTCGTTTACTGTCAGGCACATGGACATGGCTGATACAACCGAAAACTCTAAAATACACAACAGAAGGTTTGATGCCACTCCATGCCTCCTCTGGAGTCTGATTTCTGACAGCCAATGTAGGACTTCGATTGAGGACATGCACTGTCCAATTTACTGCTTCAGGCCAGAAGGTTTTCGGAATTTTCTTCTCAGAAAGCATGTTGCGTACCATATTCATTATGGTTCTGTTCTTGTGTTCGGCGACGCCGTTTTGTTGAGGCGTGTAGGCTGCTGTCACCTGGCGTTGTATACCATTTACATCACAAAAGGTATTAAATTCTTGTGATGTAAACTCTCCTCCTCTGTCAGTACGTAGGCCTCTAATGAAAGTGTCTGTCTCCTTCTCAACATGAATTTTGAATCGCATGAAAGCATTAAAGGTTTCTGATTTTGCTGCCAAAAAGAAAACCCATGTTTTTCTACTAAAGTCATCTGTAAAGGTGAGTAAATACCGTTTCTGGCTGTTGGAGATTGGCTTGATCGGCCCACAAATATCAGCATGTATGAGCTGAAGAATTTGTGAGGCTCTCCACGTGCTTTTCTTTGGAAATGGATGTCTTTGCTGCTTTCCTATTAGACAATCTTTACGAGCACGGATGGAGACGTGAATAATGGTAAACCGGTCACCATTTGTTTTTCTTTGAAGAGTTTTCAAGCCTGTAAAGCTCAAATGTCCATATCTGCAATGCCAAAGCTGCACCATATCTTCAGTGATTGTGTTGAAACACACGGTTTTTAATGGATGAGAGGCAGCATGCAGCACAAACATCCGATTTGCTGACATCTTTGTGTCCATGATCAAACCTTGTTCATGATGAAACACCTTACACCTTCCATGCTGAAATAGAATATCCGACCCCTTCTCCGTAATTGCCCAATACTCAAAGAAATTGTTCTTGACTCGGTACAAAGAATACATTTGTGAAAATTTGTGTTTTGCCATGAACCTGCAGCCTGACATTTCCCTTTCCCATTACAGCCATGCTTGCATTGTTGCCTAGTTTCACAGCATCTCTGAATTTTTCATTTAAATCTGAAAAATAATCTTTCTTCCCACACATATGGTTGCTGCAGCCAGAGTCAAGAAACCATAAATCTTCGTTGCTGATGTTGTTCATCTCCACGTATGCCATGAGCAGCATTTCGTCTTGAGTTTCTGCATAATTAGCTTCCTTTTCCTTGCTTGGACATTCCCATTGAAAGTGTCCAAGTTTGTGACAGTGGTAGCATTCCACTGTATTTTTGCTGAAATGTTGCTGTCTGCTTCTTCCCCATCCCCTGCCTCTAGAGCTGCCACGGCCACGACTCCTCCCTCCAAATTGATCACCATGAGTTATCTGCAATGCATGTTCTTGTTCAACATGAGTACTCATACGTTGTTCATGAACAATTAGGCTGCTTTGTAGCTCGTCAATGGTTAAGGTGTCTATGTCCCGTGATTCTTCAATGGAACACACAACGTAATCAAATTTTTGCGTCAAAGATCGCAAAATCTTTTCAACAACAGCTGTATCTCCTTTGTTTTCACCGTTGGCCTTCATTTTATTTGCTATAGTAAGAGCCCTAGCAAAGTAGTCATTCACCAATTCTCCTGCCTTCATGTGGAGAACTTCAAAATCCTTTCGAAGTGCTTGTAACAATGCACGTTTGACTCTGGTCGTTCCTTGAAATTTTTGTTTCATGGAATCCCATATGTTTTTTGCTGTATCTTTGTTAAGAATCGTTTCCAGGATTGAACGATCTAATGCTTGAAATAGATAGTTTTTGGCCTTCAAGTCTTTTAACGTCTGATCTTCAACATGCTTTCTCTGAGCATCTGTGAGAATAATACCTTCTGCTGCAGCAGGAACTCCATTCTCTATCAAGCCCCAATATTCCTTCGATCGTAAGAAGTTTTCCATGAGCATTGCCCAGTGATCATAATGCCCATCAAAGCGTGGAACTGCTGGTTGCACAAATGAACTTTCTGTCGTCATGCTTGAAGACTGCTGCTTCACACTTTGATCAGACCCGCTAAGGTGCTCTGATACCAAATGATAAATAATAGGAAATGTATGCAAGAGAAGACTGAATAGTATTATTAGCATTGAATGACGTTGGCTATATAATAGCCTTACATAACAGAATTAACAAGAAAAGTGCAGCCCATGTTTAACAACTCCTAGAAACATGGTAAGACTAATTCAAACAATAACAGCTCCCTTCATAGTAGGGATTTATTTAGACTAAGCAATAATGAACAAAATCAACATAATTTTCATATGGAGTTATTTTTTTTTTCTTTGTGTATTAACTGGAATTATAAAGAAAAATAAAAATTCAATATTTGAACCTATCCAAATCCTATGGGAATATTTTTTTTTCCTCCTCCCGGAATTCAATCAACCTGAGATGGGAAAGGAGGAGGTATAATCTGACCCAAACCCACCCCCTATTCATATGTTGTTAAATTTAACCCAAGTTTATTAATTAGATTTTATTTATAGAGTTCCACGCCTACCTAGGTCTTTTTTAATTTATTAGATTATGTCCAAATTATATTTATTAAGAATTTTAATAGTGTTTATTTTTCTCTACATCCCCAATCATATAATATTTATAGTTATGAAGATAGAAAGCCTGTAGATCTTTTTTTTTATGTTTCCTCACTTTAAAATATCTGATTTAGCTAAGTCTTTTATAAGTAGAGTTAATAATTTTCATATCGAGATAATAAAACATATTCAAATAAGTACGAACAATATAAATTTCGAGCTAATTTACATAAGTATCATGATGCATTTAATGATGAAGATTATTTCATGATATAGATTAGACCTAAATGATATCTTTTGAATTCCAGTCATAAATTGCAAGTGAGTTGCGCTAGATCATTCAAAGTATTGCAAATGATTAAATCAAATAATCATGTCATTAAACTGCCACTTAAATTCAATATTAGCTTTATTTTTGACATGAAGGAGCTCGTTATATATAAAACACAACAGCCTATTCCTAATGATCATTTTGAAACCCTTGCCCTGTTATCCTTATCTTTAGCACGAAAAGAATATATTAACACTACTTTGAATGCACAAGTTATTTTTACTAGGATGGTAAACTTTAACGAATCTAAGTATATAAGCTAGGCGATCAAATTCAGACTATATTTGAATTATCAGAGAGACAACATGATCTTTATATTTGGGAGCGTTATCGAAGCTGCCTTAACCTATACTCAACGGAATCAAGTTCTTCTAACCCAAAAAGAATTGATGGGGATATTAGACCTCAGATATTGTTTAAGCATTTGTATTATCATAGGGTAGGTCAAATCATTAAGAGATCTTCGGCTTTTTCTTCTTAGCTGCTTCTTTTATTTATTATTAGGTTTCAAATATTTTTTTGGTCTGTATCACAATTCTATTCTCATCCTGGTGCATCGGCCTTATCCCTGATTATTACTCATCTCCTTGCCTGCTATTCAGGGATCATCCTGGAGCTCTTTTACTTTGCTATTCACAAATACTCACAACAGTTGCTCAAAGTAAAGTTGGGTGAAGTTCCGTTGTAAGCAACATATCTCATCTGTGCTACAATCTTGCACAGGAATTCTTCAAAATGGTTAAAAGTGTGATATTGTAACGACTGCACATGCTAGAAATTCAGACCCTGGAATAGGGCCGAATATTTGTTCTCCCTTGCTATTAAGTTACAATAGATTTGATGCACAAAGTAACATGACATCAAAAAGCCTACTGCAAGAACTCTCTTGGATCAGTAACAAAACCAGTCAAAGCAGATGCTGCTGCCGTGTATGGAGAAGCAAGATATATCTGGCCTTCCTTGTGTCCCATCCGACCAGGGAAGTTCCTATTTGTTGTCGATACACAGACCTGCAACGACAAAGCCCTCACAGCAGTTAACAGTATATATGAACATCATTAACGCCTCCCTTAATCTTTTCCCAGTGAACATACAATGCAGAAGCACACATGGCAGAGAATTATTAATGATGCATATGGGTAATTTCTAGTGGACTGGCCAAATAATCATCAACTAGATTTATATATCGAACAGCCCAACAATCTAGTTCAGGATGATTTGAGGGAAAGAGAAGGGAACAACGCTACTTTCAGCATTTCCTTTGGAATCAAATAAGGCCTACCCGAGCCAATAACCAGATAGAGCTTTTTTTCGAGAGTTTACGAGTGTTGTAATCAGATAATATTCTTCCAAGTCAGCTTAATATGCCAAAGAAGACCCTATAATTACTAGTCTCCATCCCATTTCAAATCCTACATACTTCTCTGATTAGAAACGTGGTCCAGCATAGCCTCATGTTTTCAGAATTTGTATAATCTGTTGAAAAAAATGCAACTCCATTATGGTAGCCACCACAAATGGGACTAGAACAGACAAAGCACATTTATTTTGAGGCTGAGGTGATGGACTAGATACTGAGGTAATTAGAACCTGGAAGCAAGAGGAATTCCAGATTTTGATCATGGAACTGCTCATGCAATTCTACCACACACTGCGTTCCAAGGCTTATAGCTGGAACCACAAACAAACTCTATGAAGGCGGAACAGCGTGTTACTAAGATATACCAGTAGGTAAAGAAAATTGACTTACTACAGGCTTATTCATGCGTGCATAAGTGTCTCTGGGGCCTCCCATACAGGCACCACAAGAAGGATTTGCAGGTGTGTCGCAACCAGCTTCTTCAAAAATCTGGGAGCAAGTCTTGCCTCCAGATCCTGGTACTGGGAGAGTATACAAGTCCATCCAAACCTGTAGATTTTAGGATATGAATATGCCATATCAAATGTACAACTAAGTCTCTACAATCAATCCTCATATAAAGACATAGTTAATCAGCATCGCAAACCTTTCCGGTAGCAGGGACGAGGAATGTGGGAACTCTGACCTTTTTACCCTGGAGAAAAGCGAAGGATAAATTAAGTCCAAGAAGAGGGGATGAAACCAAATGTCAGGGTAAAAAGGAGTCAAATATTTGCAAGAAAGACAAAACTGCCACACCACCCTAAAATCAAAAGAGCATAACTATTAACTCCTATCAATTGTTCCCGCGCACATCAGCATGCTGCAGACGCAGTTAACCATAGATGACCATCCAAATTAGCAAGCAGAAATAAGTTTGAAGGAAGAATGATATCCAGACCAGAAATGAGTACGCTATGGAGGAAGAATATGTTCAAGTTTTTGTAGATGGAGGGCAGAGAAAAGCTTGCTAGCCCTTGAAATCGGTTAGATTTTAGAAATCAGTACATGAAGGGTTGTTTATAGGCTCAAAGTTTCCTTAGTCTTCTATGATCAAGACTACAAATTAGTATGTGCCATTAGTGGCTAACTTAGAACTCAAGAAAAGACTCTTCCTAGAAGATTCTACATTCAACAAACTTACCAGATAATCAAAGTAGGAACAGCACAGATTTATGAATACAATCCTAATAAAGATACCCGATACCCGTAGAAATTAACCCAGCTAATTTAGGAATCAATATCAACCTAAGGAATTGATACAATTTATACTTCTACTGAACATGGAAAAAAAGGCCCACACAAGTCGGAGTCCTACCAGAACAAATTGAAATTATAATAAAAATAACATCTAATTTTCTTCTTTGATTGCTGTTCTATTAACTTTGAGCTGCATTGAAATAGCGGTCCAGCAGCAATAACATCAATAAAAATAAGTAAAATAGATTATGGCACTTACAGAAGCTAGAAAAACTTTGGCCGCAGCCATAAAGTCTTCTGTTTTTCCGCCAGTACAAGATCCAATGTATACCCTGTCAATTTTGACATCTTTGCATTCTCTTGCTAAAGCACGATTGTCAGGAGAATGAGGCTGTAAAAATATATGGACTCAAGATATGATTTATTTTATTCTCTAACATACCAATCCTTAAATGGTAAACAGAGCAATCTCCAAGAACTAAAAGATAACAGCAGCTTTTGTAAGAGAATCAATCCAAAGAAGTTTTGGTCCCCCACTGCAAATTTCTTTTCTTAAAAAGGAAGAGATTAAAAACTCAACATAAATAAATCACCCACCTTTGCGACCAACGGCTCTAATTTTGTGACATCAAATCTATACTCTGTGAGAAATCTAGAAGCCAAAGAAATGTGTCATCACTATAAATGAAAACAAACTCAACACATAGAAACAACTTAACAATATTCTAGCAGTGACTGCCTATTACAGTAATAAAGTTAAAATCATGGTCCCAAGGGAAAAATAACAACGTTAATTGACCTTTGAGTTTTTTCAGATCAGTATAAGATTCCAGATGACCAAATTATAGCACTTACTACCTGAAGTAAGATACGGCTAAAGACAACCTTAAAATAACAAAATGTCAAGGCAGTCTACAAGTGTTCAATGCCACGATTTTAGTTATCTATAATCTCCAGTTAGGAAATTTGATTACTTTCGACTTTTGCAGTTTAATGATTGAACCTAATTATAGCAAAATTGATCCAAAATCTGAACAGGATTTTAATATATGACCATTTCCCCGTACGTGTGAACATTTGATTTATTTTTACAGATCCCGTTTTAGAGTCATCAAAAAACCAAATAAAGTTACTTGGCAACCATTTTAGTTAAAACACACCTACCTTGCTTGTGCATCGCTATAAACTGGTTCATAGGGCAGGGACGTTTTATCCTGTGAGCAACAAAAGAAAACATTCTAAACTCTTGCTAGGCAAAACAGCTCTGTATCATGCAAGAGAAAATATCATCTATAATGAAAAACACAGAAAACCTAAGCAATGCTGCACGGTCCATCTAAAAATCATCGAGGCAAACCTCAAGGTACTTGAATGTAGTACTGTCAGCAGGGACAACACCATTCTTCCCCCCAGCTTCAATAACCATGTTGCACAGTGTCATCCGTTCTTCCATCTATATCCAAGACAGACAATCAGAAAAATCAAAAGAAATAAATTGAAGTGCAATTAACTAGCACAGATAGAGCATGGAGGACCAAATACTGCTCGATTAGATACCAAGGTTACTCACAGTTAAACTTTCAACAGTTGTGCCAACAAACTCCATCGATTTATATGTGGCACCGGCAACAGATATTTCACCAATAATCTGCAGAGTGACAATAAACATCACACAATTGATACAAAAAATGAAAGTTAATATTTTTAAGTGTGTTTGTGGCAGCTTAGAGGAAACAAATGCATCAGACCCGAGTAAACTTACTTACAGAATCAAATCCTTTGCTAGCAAATAATCAGGCATTTCACCATCTATTACAAATTTCAGAGTTGGGGGCACCTGCAAATTTAAGAAGTAGGAAATCACAGGCAAATAAAGCTGGCAATACCACAATCAATTCAATCCAGAAGAGAACATAAATTTGTAGAAATGTCTCTCTGTTGAAAAAATAAGGTTATTCATGATGTATATATAAGTTGGTAAAAATCACCCTTTCAGAACCTAGTTTCTTGACATATTTAAATCTAGTTCATTGTACTGATTGCCAGCTGGCCACTCCGGAACCATCACATGCACAAATTTGGAAACTTCACAAGATGCAATTTACATGTTTTGGCAGACTGCAGAGACATCTTGAAAATTCTAATTTCGGGTCAAAATTGGCAATTACTCCTTTCCGAGGGAACAAAAGGTTTGGTGGATATGTTTGTAACAAATTGAGCGAGTAATAATAGCTTGAACCCGTGTAGATTGATCCTTGATGCAAATGCTATCCAAGGTCACCAAACCTCATTCTAAAAGTAGAACAAGCTTTGCAAAAGCAGTCTATAAAATCATGGATGATTTTATGCTATCCAACAGAGACCAGAAAGAAAAAGAAATCTCATCTGAAGAAAGCACCTAAACCAGATATTCCATGCATCCTATTCAACATGAAAATAAGGATGCAACATAAAGGATCAACTTTTCTGACCTTGAGCAGGAGCTTCCCAGTGCCTAATACGAAACCAGCATCAGTGTTTCCAATTCCAGTTGCAAATTGGCCAAATGCTCCAGCAGTACATGTATGTGAATCTGTTCCTAACAGTACCTGAAGGTCATAATGAATGATTACTGGCTTTCTTGAATATAAATGATAAATTTGACAGCTCAATGAGAGTAAAAAACTGCACCTCTCCAGGTCTGCAATGACCTTCTTGGGCAAGTGCAACGTGGCATACACCTTTGTAGTCGGGGTTAGCCTGCAAAGTCACGAGTAATATATGCCCATTCAATGTCAGAAAATGGCAGTGATAAAAAATTCATCAGTTAATATCATAGAATTTTCAGTTAAGCACATTGACATTGAACCATACCTTGTAGTTGTTGGGATTTGCCATTATTGGGCAACCTACCCTAAGGAGTAGGGTTACCATTTGTCAATGGTAGTTGCACCCACCATTGACAAATGTATCAACCCATGTGCAGCCATTGTTGAAGAGATGTCTTGGATGCCTATAAAAGAGGCATGATTTTGTGAGAGCAAATTGAGATGGTTGTAGAGAACAAGAGAGAGATACGTGAGGAGAGAAAGAGGGAGTAGCTGCCAAGGGCAGCAGCCCTGCTGCCTTGTGCAGCAGTGTGTGAGAGCAATGGGAGTTGAGTTTGAGTGAAGTGAGCCTCCTCCTCCATGTGTGTTGTAACCCTTTCTCTATCTATCTCTAATAATATTGACTCTCCCGTGGATGTAGGCGGTTTTGCCGAACCACGTTAAATTATTGTGTCAGTGTGCTTTACCTCCTATGAGCAAATATCAACACACCCCCGGTCCGCGCATGGGGGAGACAGAATTCCCCAACAACTGGTATCAGAGCACATGGTTTAAAGGGGTGTTTGATTTTTGCTCAAAAATGAAAGTTCTCAAAATGGTATTTTGACCATACCACTGTGTAGAGGAGGCCGAGACGAAGCCACTGGTGAAAACGGCGTCAAAATCGGACGTCGGACATGGCCGCACTCTCCATCACTCCCCGAAGGCGTGCACGCGCCAATCAGACGCGCCCCACGCGTCTTCTTCGCCCGGATGGGCTGACCCGACCCGAATACCAGTTGACCCGACCCATATGGCTGACCCGGATAATGATGACGTCAGCATGACGTAATAGTGACATCAGCATGCACAGTAGACATGCTAGGGATGACATCAGCCTGATGTAAGCATGATGTCAGCATGCACAGTAGACATGCCTTGTCAGCAGCCACATCAGCGACCAGGCAGCAGACACGTCAGCACAGTGGGACCCACCTGCCACATCATCAGCCGCGAGCCAAGCCAAGCCGAGCCGAGTTGAGCCGAGCCGTTATTAAGCCGAGCCGAGCCGCGAGCCGAGGGATAAGATTCTGTGCAGCAGAGTCTACGTGCAACCGGATCTGAGATTGAATCTGAGCCGTTGATCAGGCCAGAATTGTTTTGATCAAATCTTAGCCGTCTGAAGTGCGATTTGGACGATTTCAGACTTGTTTCCAGCTAATTTGAGCGTTCCAGATGCAATGGTACGGTCCGATCGTTGAGATTTGAGACCAAAAATAGCGGTGGTGAATTAACAAAAAAGATTGCCCGATCAAGAGGCATCTGAAGGTCATCATGGTGGTCGATGAAGATGAAGAGGAAGAAGGTGCACATGTTTACCCAATTACATGTGCTGAACTAGTAAGTGGGGAGAATTTTAATTGCTTTGAAGGAAGGCAAAATTGGGACACTCTGGACACCCGATCATGTGGACGATTTGAGGTGGAGAGTGGAAGTTGATGAAGACCAATCTTGACGAATCTAAGAACTGGTAGTCTCGCCAGATGTTGAGAAATCATGTATTAAACCAGTATATTCCAGATCACTTGTAAAGGAAAGCCGCAACAAAGCTAGCAAATGGTTGTCTATACGGAAAGACAGTACGATGGATAGATATGGCCTAAGAAGTTCTGTCTAGGAGGTTGGGTTTTAAGCGGGACCAGTGTGACCCCTCCAATCTTTCCTGGGAACTTGCTTAGTGGAAGGATTATCCATACGATACTATTTTCGTATATATAGCAGTTTGTAATGAAACGGTTGAAGACTAGCAGGATGACGGCACAAGGGAACAGTTGGGTTCCGTATGATCAAGGATCTGATGAAGTGGTGATTTCTCCAAAGAAGTTAGATTCGGTGACTGTGATTTCTCGAAGGGAGAATTGATGAAGACCCTGATAATGGAAGAGAAATACAGCAAGGGTATAAAGATTGGCACCCTATTTTTGACTTGGACAGGTGTTGTGACAGGATGAGCTGCTGTCAAACATAAGCAAGGAATAGGGAGAAATCTGGAGAACAGAAATTGCACGAGGGCACATGAAAATTGTGCAGGAGTACCCGTAGGATCCAATGAGGTACTGCAATGAGACAACAGGTGCAAGGAGAAGAAGTGTTCCCAGATGAAGCTCAGAGCAGAGACTGTTAAAGTTTGTACAACAGGAAGTCTCTTGTGCTCTTAATGAAGACAACAGGCGAAGACCTTTCCAATGCATGCAAGGATGGAAAGAGAGCTGTTGCAGAGGCACCTAATTGAGGGGGGTGCAAATGCCCGTGATACAAGGCAACCGCCTATGATGATGAAGGCGAAGACACCAAAGAGAGTTGGTGTAGGTGGAGTCATCAGCTGAAAGGCACGTGAAGCTCCAAACATAGAAATCGAGGTGGAGGATTGCGAGGAGTATACCGCAAGTTTCTCTTTCTATGTAATCAGTGGTTATAATCTCTCCCATAGTGCACATGGTGGTAGAGAATTTTGGAGCCACTTTGAAGCATCTCAGCTGAAGGAGGATGCGACCACCTATGAAAGGTGAAGACACCTTAGATGGAAGGTGTGTGAGGGCCATGATAGGAGCCACGATCGGGACAGCCCCATAACAACGGCGAAGACACCTTAGAGAAGGTGTGAGGGGCCGAAAGGAGCCCCATTTCAGACCGCCGCATGACGGCGGCGGAGACACCTGAGGAGAAGGTGTGTGGGCCACGATATGAGCCCAGTTCAGAACAACCCCAGAGCCAATGTGATGGCTAGATATGAGTGGACAGGTGTATAGCCAATGAAGTGGCTATGATGAGTATGGAGACAAATGCAGTATTGACTTTTATGGATATTGCCCCCATGCTAAAGATCAATGAGCTAGAAGACATTTGCCTTGGACAATAAGTGGATGACTTGTGGAGCATTAAGACGCGGCTGCTATGAAGGAGCAGAGGGCATGCGCAGGTTCCGAGAACGAGTTGACTCTTGTCAAGGTGGTGAGCTCGGTAATGGCATTGTAATACTCAGAGTATGAAGACAGATATGGATCAACCTTTAATGGGCTGCCCCCATAGGTGAAGGTGGAGAGCTACCTGGACTCTTGAGACTAAGAGCGAGAGACTCACGGAGAAGTAAGGCGTGGTTCCTAGGGTGGAACAGAGGGCAGACGCAACTCCTGGATGAGTAGACTCTTGGAAGAGTGGTGAGATCATATTGAGATACTCAGATAATGATTGTCGCACTTGGAAATAGAAATTTCCGTTTGAGGGGGTGTTATAAGCCTTGGTGTGAGGCTTGATGAATCATTCCGGACCGAGCATGGTTGATACGCTCGAAGGGGAATGCAGTGTGTCCCAGAGACAAGCGTTAACACTCTTCAGATGTGAAGTGGCAGACCATCTGGTTGTAGTGATCCTTTTGTGTGAGAAAAGGTGTGCTTTGGTGACTCTGGTGATTGAAAGGTTTGGCGAGTACCTGTAAACTTGGCCACAGATGCTCTCAGAATGGTAAGCTTGGAAGAGCTGCAAGATGCAAGCCTGTGCTGAAGAAGCAAGAGGACAATTGCCCATATAAATGTCAAAGGGGGTGATTGTTGGGATTTGCCATTATTGGGCAACCTACCCTAAGGAGTAGGGTTACCATTTGTCAATGGTAGTTGCACCCACCATTGACAAATGTATCAACCCATGTCGCGACCATTGTTGAAGAGATGTCTTGGATGCCTATAAAAGAGGCATGATTTTGTGAGAGCAAATTGAGATGGTTGTAGAGAACAAGAGAGAGATACGTGAGGAGAGAAAGAGTGAGTAGGCCGCCAGCGGCGACCCCTGCTTGCCTGCGAAAGGTGTGAGAGCAATGGGAGTTGAGTTTGAGTGAAGTGATCCTCCTCCTCCATGTGTGTTGTAACCCTTTCTCTATCTATCTCTAATAATATTGACTCTCCCGTGGATGTAGGCGGTTTTGCCGAACCACGTTAAATTATTGTGTCAGTGTGCTTTACCTCCTATGAGCAAATATCAACACACCCCCGGTCTGCGCATGGGGGAGACGGAATTCCCCAACAGTAGTTACCAAGATCCTTAATATCATAGAAGTACTTTATATCTTGATCAGTGCAGAAATCTCTCAATATATCCACATTGCGATTTGCAAGCTTATCTTCAGTGAATATATAGTGGTCTGGTATAACGACAACCTTTTCACGGTCCCAAACCTGAGATTTTTAAAGAGTAAGCCAGGTAGGTACTTTCAAGCACAGCCGAAAGACGACTCCAGAAATACTAACACACATGGAGAGAGAGTCGGAATATTGATAATGTCAGTCGCTATTTATTGGGAATCTCTGAAGTAAAAAATGGAGTTTCTAGGCATCAAATGGAAATTGAAATAGTCTGATAATTTCACGCAGCATTCTAGAAACAGAGCCTTCAAAGCATACACCCCCATTTAGAATATACTAGCTATTTAAAAGATTGTTAAAAAAATATGGGGATGAAAACAAGAAAAAAATTAAAAAATTAAAAAAACTGAATAAAAAAAAAGCGCTTCATTAACGGTGGAGCACCGTACCAATTCCCAAATTCTTTATATATATATATATATTATTTTAATATAATTTCAAACAAAAATATATTTTAAAAAACAATCTCTATCTTAACAGCAAACACCTCTATTAAGCTAAACCATACAATTCATTCAAACTTACGGAAGTCTTATCAACTAGAGGAACAACAAAAGCACATTCATGTGTCCTCTATTAAAAAAATAAAAGTAAAGAAAGAATCCAAGAAGTACTTGCAAAAACAAAAAAACAAGGGGGAGCCTACAGCAATTGAATACCTTAGCATCCGGTCCAAACTCTCTCTTGAATATCCCAATAGAACCAGGGCCAGAAATATCATGGGTCATCAAGACATCAACGTTGACCCAAACATTCTCACCTGGGCTCACCTGGGGCTCCTCAGACGCTCTAGCGAAGATCTTCTCTGTCATTGTCATTGCAGTCTTCACCTACAAATTCACCGCCATAAACCCATCCCATAATAACACTTCCACATCGATTCTGGAAAATGAAAAGGACAGCACCAAAGAACTCATAGCCAGAAACGAAATAAAAAGAAGCTAACCGAGCCAGTGGTGGCAGGCATGCGCTCTGATTGCTGAGGAGCCATGACCGATACAATCTTCTTTGAAACTGATTTCTTGCACTTGGGAGCGGAAAAGGGTGGTGATGATGACGAAGAAGAAAAAGCAGAGAGGCCCAGATCCTTGCGCGGCAGAAAAAAACAAACAATCAAGGTGAGTGCATATGTAGTAATCAAAACCAAAACAGAAGATTAAAAATCGGTGGCTAAAAAGCAAAAAAAGATAGTGATAAGAAGTACTAACCTTCTTGGCGATGAAGGATGCGGAGGGAGGGGAAATAGTAAAGGAAGCCATGACTGGACAATCTATGATGATGAATGCTGCTGCTATGTTTTTAAGGTAAAATCCCAAGTACGTACATGCTATGTTTGGTTCTGTCGCTGCTATAGATCACACTTGCCGCCCAAGTCTGCAGAAGTAAAATACAAGTGCGACTTGTGCTCTGATGACTGATGTGTCCGGTTTCTTGATGGGCCCCATCCAATCAGACAGAATAAAATTGAGTAAATTCAAGTTCTAAAATGGTCCCTCTAGTTTCGAAAAGTGGCCATATTAACCCTTATGGTTCAATGTTGATTGCGCGAGACCTTTTTTTTTAAGTATTGGCCATGCATGATCCCTGTAGTCATGCATGACACTAACTATTTGAGAAATAGATTAATGACTTTAACTTGGTGAAATCAAAGGTTGAAATTGCGCAGCATAAACATTTCTGATTGGTTGAGAAAAATGAAATAAAAGAGAAAAAAATAGTTTGAAAACCAAATTGAATTTTCATCCATTTTGTGGGTTCAAAGAAAAGGAAAGTAAGGAAAAAAAATCCAAAAGGCATGGAGCCTTAATAATAGATATTATTTTATTTTATTTTAAAGTTAAATTAATAATTTTAATGTGAGAAAAAAACAAAATGACTAACCTAATTCTATATAATTTATAAAAAACAATTATATCCTGTTGAAAACATCTTCTTACCCTAATGCCCCGTTTAATAGTTTAATTGCTAAGCGGTAATTTTTTCATTGCGAACAGTGTTCTTAGTCTTGGTGTAAAATAACTTTACTATAATAATAATTTATTTATTTATTTATTTATTTGATTTAGGCAACTGTATGCTGCTACTGTTCATGAAAATCCTCATCAGTGAAAGGCCTCATGCCTCGCTCTTCCTTAACTTTCTTAGCACAGTAGTTCTGGGGATTTTCTTGCTGGTAGCCGCATCTTGCGAAGTAAAGCGAGAAGATGACTTGTATTCATGGAAAAGTCAGCCTAATATGCCAAAGAGGACCCTATAATTAATTACCAGTCTCCATCCTGTCTCAAATCCTACATTCTTATCTGATTATAAACATGGCCCGCAATTTATGAAACCAGAGGGACCGCAAAATAAATTTACCCAGATAAAATTCTGGGTGAAGTTTATTTTTGCCGAGATTCATCAATCTTCAACCTCCGTATCTCTGAAGTTTTCAATGCTAAGTTATGTTGTTAGGATTTGCGAGTTCAAGTCCTCTTCTAGGGTTTCTTCAGGCCTTCTTACCGTTTTTCCATATGCTGTCTCACTTAGAAACTCAAGTAATATACCATGCAAAAAACAAAGGGATCCCTTGCACCAACTTTCTCCCCTTTTCAGAAAAAGAACCACCACCTCTAAGCCGTGAGTCATCTTCTTCGCTGCAGGCCACTACCGAGAGCCATATCCTCAGCAGCAGCACCAGACAGTAAAGGAACCGTGAACTCTAGTAAGTAGTAGTATCCTCATAATCTTCAGCAGCCATCCACCATTCAAAGTAGCTTCGTCCTCCGCCCCAGGTAATCGTCATTCCTCTGTAACTTGCGCTTCATGTTTTCTTTTCCTTTGAAAGAGGCATGCAGGACGTGAATTAATTCATGTCCTGCTGCCCCTGATTTCTTCCTTTCAAAATGAAAGAGGATGGGCTGGACCCTCAGACCAGCCCATGTGACTAGGCTAGATCCAGCCTACTAAAAAGGAATTGAGGCAGACTGGGCTGGGCTTGAGTCTTGGGGCCAATCAGCTCAACCTTTAAGCGGAGAACACACCCCAATGCCTTTTAGTTTTTTTTAATTAGTTTTTACTTTAGTGTTTAGCCAAACAAAGTCTTTAAAAATACCAAAATTCTAAAAAATTAATGGACCATTTTAAATCTATTTATGCCCCCTCACATGTTTTTCTTAATTTTATACTTCATATCTTATACTATGAGATATTGATCCTATATCAAAGTATTTGTTTTTTTGCTGTAATTTCAAAAAATTCTAAAAATTTCAAGAAATTCCAAAATTTTCTCTAGAAATTTTCTCACTTCAAAAAAACACAATTTTTTTTATGGGCAGTTTCTCAAAAATACAAAGAAAATCATATTTGCACGCATTTTAGGATTTAATAATCAATTTATTAAATTTATGAGAATTTGGCCAATATTTTAATAAACCACTATTTTTTAATTTATGAGAATTAATGGTTAAAAATCATAGTATAGAACGTTGGACCTACAAATAAGGCTGATATTTGAAATATCAGAATTGACTAGAAAATTCTCATAATAATTCTAAATGTTCATCAATTTTAATTAGAAGTATTTTTCATCGTAATACACAAATTATGAAGAAATTTTTTCTAAGAATTTATTTATGCACACGAGTCCATAATAAATTCTTAAACACTGGATTTATTCATACGAGTAAATCTTAATTCTAAATTAAAGATATATCACTGATCAGAAAACCATCAAAACCTTTAAATTACATCAAACCAAAAAACAGTTTACCTCAAATAAGATACATTAAGGATATTAATATCTTTTATAGCTACAATTAGTTCCTTACTCTTTAATTTCTGATAAGGTGGGTACATTCAGATTTTCTAGGAATCATAAACCAAATAATTAGATATGAACTCCAAACATCCGCGTGCTACGCTTTCCATATGGATATGTTTACAATTTCTATTCATTCGAAGCGTTAGAAATGAAGATCCATGATTAGAAATTGTGAGAACGTACAAAGAGATCAAAACAGCAAGAAAATGAAAGAAAAATCAAAGTTTTACTCGATCAGGCAATGAAAAGATTAGCAAATTCAAGTTCTGAAATTGAACTATGAGCGACATAAACATTGCGAGACTAAAGTGGCGGAACGTTGAGATAGCAATTGGTATGGAGTCTTTCCCATCGACTTGACTGACAGAGGCATTTCTATACTCCTATCAATTACCATCACACTCTGGAGGAAGCTGACCTCGGAAGTGATTGTTTCTATGAAGCTTGCAGGATTTTCAAGTAATTTTGTGAGATTGAATGAAGATAATCATGATAGGAGCCAGGAATTCTTGCGGGTTTTTTGTATTGAGGACACAACCTGCATTTTGTCCACGTTTCTGAACTGCAACACAATTGCACTTGCTGTTCTCAATCAAGTACACTGCTGTATCTAACCCTTTTGTCCCCGAACCTCCTGACAGCTTATACCTGCTAGTGCAACAGATATAAAAAAGAAAGATAGTTAGGAAGTTCATATCCAAAAAAAAAAAAATCTAAATAACAAGTTCAAAATGGTATCTTCTGTTTCTAATAGGATCTTCTGAGCAAGTTCTTGATGAGTTGGTCTGTGGTCGTGTTTTAAGCTCTCTCCTGCCCAATCTCTCCCCAACATGTTCATTATCTTGTCGAGGAGCAGAACCAGTCGTCTTATTGCTACACAGATTTCCTTTTTGAATGACGTGCTGAGGGCCGTCCCTTTCTGTTTTTGGCCGGACTGTTTGAGGACCATAATCTAACATACATATATTTCTGTACTCTAGCTAGCATTGGATTTGACAGTTTTGAGCCCTTCAGAATAGATTTAGAGAGGTCTGTGAATATGGTCTGTTAACAGAGTTCATTCAGATAAGGGAATTCTTTTTTTTTTTTTTGTAGCTATTTTTACATTAGGTATTTATGTGCACTATACAGCAACCAGTATATGTATGAAATGTAATTTAAAAGTTTGAAGATGGCTTGTCAATCTCACCCTATTAATATTGCAGCAGAGAAACCTCGTCGCTGGCCAACAATAAGATCAACTCCTAAAAGGTTGCTTTTATTAAGGATAGTATTCGCCTTGTCTTTGGCCTCCTCCATTAACTGCGTCCTTTCTAAGCGAACAGCAACTTATGGGTGTGTAATCTGGCATACCTGCCTCATTGCTTCAAGAAATTCACCTGGGACATGAATTTAATTTCGACATGGAGGAGTATTAGCTCATCATTCTCAACAACTACACGTACGGGAAAGTGCATGTTGAAGCGCACCTGCCGACTCGCGGCTTGTGTCTGCCGCCACCATCACTAATTCCCTTGATTGCGTAGTATTCTCACTTCCCATCACCACCAATGGCCACCAACACCACCCAATTGGGTTTAGACGACTTGAAGTAGAAAACGGGCTTTACGAATATGTATGCTATTGCCCTTGTGCATGGTTTGTGTTTATCCAAAACTACCTAACTTTTGTCAGCTCATATTTTGAGGATGAACAACTTAAGGACATTGTGGAGATGTGCTAAATATGGAGAGAATTTTAGTGCTTTGATGTTCCATGCTAATTTTGGAAGCTAAGTTTGTTTCTAGAACTCCAGCAATATATGAGACTTGGTCGATACATGCCACCAGATCCTGCAGGCAGGAGGAAGCATCTGTCAGCTGCTGTTCATTTTATAAATACTTTGAAAGAAAGGATTGAAAGAAAAGGGGGCAAAAAACCTAAAAAGAGATGGATTTGATCTTGGAAAATTAAAGAGTACTAAAATGAATATGTTGAAAAATTTAAAGGGCGGTCTTCTCCTCTATAAAATTACGTGAGCGGCAGGATTCGAACCTGCGCGGGCAGAGCCCACATGATTTCTAGTCATGCCCGATAACCACTCCGGCACGCCCACTTGTTTTTTATCGTTTGGTATTTTTTATATTTGAATATAACGTTGAGGATTCAAAATATCTAAAATACAGATGATTGGGTTTAGAGTTGCAGTGGATGGCTGTTGGGAGGCTGGTTTCTTCTTTCGTAGCAAGAAACCTCTTCTTCTTCTTCTTCTTCAAGTTGTTGGGTTACTTTGCTACTGAAGAAAACAGGTGATGGATTAATTAAGAAATCATTAGTCCCTTCACTGCTAGTACTGCTATGCATTCACTCATGTAATTAATATATGTCCTGTATTCCTCTTTGCTTCAAGTTTTGTCTTTCCGTGTTTATTACACTCCTTCAACTCTTTCAACTAATTTCTCTTTCCATTCCTTCACTTTTTTTCAGTATTTTTTGGCAGAAAATAATTCATGGGCTCCTTTCAAAATCACTCTTTTTTTCTTTGAACTTACAGTTTCGCTCCCACCTCTTACAAAACTTTCGGCTTTCATTTTCAGAGTTTAATCATGGATTTATCTTCTGGGTATTCGTCAATTTTGGCCCTTCTCTTCATTTTCAGTTCAAAGCTTTGTGCTTTGTGCTTTTTGTTTTTTGGTATTAGTTTGTTTCTTGCTTTCACATTTTGGTGTTCCTTAAATAGCTTTTGCTTACCACCTATTTGATGTTTTACAGGTAGGTTGGAGTATAAAATCAAGAAAATTATGGCTTCCACACTGTTTAGAAACATCCAAACCCACCCGATATTGTTGTATCCAAGTGTATTGTTTAGAAGAAAGAATGGTGCCTTGTATTGCACAATGAAAAGCAGCAGCAGCAGCACCACTCAAACAGCCACACAAGAAAAACAGCAGAACCCACAAACCAAAGTTTCTCCTCGAACTCAGACCAAAGGTATTGATAAACATATAAAAGACTATGAAGCAATCATTGGTATAGAAACCCATGTCCAGCTATCCACTTTGACCAAAGCCTTTTGTGGATGTCCATACAACTATGGAGCTCAACCAAACACTAGCATCTGCCCCGTTTGCATGGGTTTGCCAGGTGCTTTACCAGTTTTGAACTCCAAAGTCATTGAGTTTGCTGTGAAATTAGGTCTTGCACTTAATTGCAAGCTGTCTTTTAACTCAAAGTTTGATAGGAAACAGTATTTTTACCCTGACCTTCCAAAGGGTTACCAGATATCTCAGTTTGATATACCAATTGCAAGCAATGGTTATGTTGATTTGGATCTTCCGGTGGAATTTGGTGGTGGGCATAGGCGGTTTGGAATTACAAGAGTTCATATGGAAGAGGATGCTGGAAAGCTGCTTCATTCAGGAAATGGGAGTTTTTCTCAGGAAATTATTTATTCCCTTTGTTTATACTAGTATCCCTGATTTTTTAATTGCATGCAATGTCAATATCAAGTGTTCCTGGTACTGCTGTTGTCATGATTTGTTCATTAGTTTATTATGGATAATGGGAAAGAGGATTATTAGTTCATTACATTTTGCCTCTAAATCTTAAGGATTACATGATTAAACTTGTGTTATGACAGGGTACCTGGCAACTCTTTCTCATCTTTTGCAGGTTGATTTGAACAGAGCAGGGGTGCCTTTGCTTGAGATTGTTTCTGAACCTGATATGAGAAATGGTATTGAAGCTGCGGAGTATGCAGCTGAAATACAGAGGGTGGTCCGCTACTTGGGAATTAGTAATGGTAATATGCAGGAAGGCTCACTTCGTTGTGATGTAAATGTGTCAATTCGACCAATTGGACAATCAGAGTTTGGGACAAAGGTAATTTTAACTTTGTGCTTTCAAGAAACTTAAATAAATGATCTCAGTATGTGGACTATTTCAGAACTCAGAAAGCTATAAGTGAAATGCTATGAGTTGTTTTAATCTTATACTGATAACGTGCTTACAGTCATTCTGAATAATGATAGACGTGGCATATTCTTGTGAAGTAGGTGAATACATATTCAGCCATCTTGGAAATGCGAAAATTTCTTTTGTCATGCTCTTGACTAGCAGATTCATCCCTTCCTATCTTATTTTATTTCTTGTGATTGTCATTTCATTCTAAAGGATAGATGTATTGTCAAATGCATTGTTTAGCAAATTTTATCTGCTGATTTATTTGTGGTTCAAAATATTTATCTGCTGATTTGTTTTCTCTTACTTTGTGTTGACAGGTTGAGATAAAGAATTTAAATTCATTTTCGTCAGTTAATAGGGCCATTGATTTTGAGATTTCAAGACAAGTGCTTCTGCACAGTCAAGGGCAAGGTAACTCAATTGTACAAGAAACTCGGCTTTGGGAAGAAGGTGCTCAGGTTAAAACTAGATGCTGTCTCTCATTTTAGAGCAATAAGTAGATGTAGTTCACTCAGTCAGTTAATGGTTACTTATATCATCTTTTACACTGTTTAGAAAACAGTTACGATGAGGAAAAAGGAGGGGCTTTCTGATTATAGATATTTTCCAGAACCAGACCTTCCAGAAGTTATTCTCAAAAAAGAATATGTTAATAGTATTCAGAATTCTTTGCCAGAACTTCCTGAAATGAAGCGCCGGAGATATGAGAACATGGGACTAAGCATGCAGGATGTTCTTTTCCTTGCAAATGACATAAATGTAAGCCCTTGTCACGGTCCAGAATGCCTCTTGTATTTTCTAGGATCTATTTTTCAACTGGTCTGGGACCTACATAAATTACTGCATTCATATTATTTACTTTCATTACAAGAACTGTGGTATAGAAGTATTGAGAAAAGATATACTTTGGATTAGCGGCCCTTGGTTACATGTTCTGGGAATTCTCAATTTGAAGCTGTCTTCATCTCCTCTCTTGTTTGTTACAATGAAATTTTTCCTCAAAACTTTGTTGTGGAAAGCTTGTGGTATTTGCCAAAATTTAGCAATCACGCATACAAAATGTTGCAAGCTTCAAGAGCACATCATGCTTCTACAGAGTGATGTATGGTTTGATATGCTAGTTAATTTTCAGGTTATTGAATTCCAAACCTCTGAAGCTGCACCTTGAGCAATTTTCTTGTCTTACTGAAAGGAAGCCTGAAGGATTATAACTATTGATTTCTCAATTCATGTGTTTGTTGAACCATAGCATTTCTTGTATAAGGTTTCACACTGGAATGATCTTATGTAGGATTTTCTTTCATCAAATGAATTTTTTAGGTCGCTAAATTTTTGATGCAACAATCGCCAAGGGTGCTGATGTAAAGCTGGCTACAAACTGGATAATGGGGGATATTGCTGCCTATATGAAAAATGAAAAGGTATCTATAAATGATATTAAACTTATCCCTCGGGAGTTGGCTGAGCTTATAGCTTCTATTAAAGGTGGGACTATCAGTGGGAAGATTGGGAAAGAGGTAATGTTTCCATTACCAATGCTACTTCTTATTCAAAATTCTTCAGGATCTTTTTCTTTTCTTTTCTTTTTCTGAAGCAACAGGATGTATTACCCAATAATCTGATCTCTATGATATGTTGCTTTAATTTTGCAAGAATGAATGTTATTTCAGCCTTTAGTAAATTTCTCATGACTTACTGTTTTAAGTTTTTTAAACAAGAAGGATAAAACATAATTTACCAACCTCACCGGTTTAAAGATTTTGCTTCTTTTTCTTGGTGGATTACAAAAGCCTCATTAGCATGTAAGCAGATTTAACCTTTTTTATTTCTGTTTTCTTTCTTCTTTTTTTCCCTTTCCCTTTGTTTTTGACCTGTATATCCAAGAATTCTGCAAGAGTTAATTAGAGCTAAATAATTGAAATGCTTAAAACTCTGCAGCCTCATATAGGAGTTACATGAGCCTGCGGCATTATGTTATACAGGAATTACATGCAGGCTTGAAATTTGAAGTGTCATGATGTCCATCAATTACAGACAGGCTCATGTCTGCAGCCTCATGTTGTAGAGGAGTTACAGTGCTCAAATCTGCAGCCTTTATATTATTTTCTCTGTACTAATGAGCAATAAACGAGGTAGATTTTTGTTCCTATGGGCACAACTAATAATTCTTCATTTTTTGGGAATTCCCTATTTATTGTTTGCAGATACTGTTTGAGCTCATAGAAAAAGGTGGAACTGTTAAGGGACTAATAGAAGAAAAAAATCTGGTTCAGGCAAGTTATCACTTTGCCCCTCTAGCATATATAATTATTGTCCACAGCAATAACTGGGAGTGTTCAGCAGTCTAAGTACATGTTCACTTTTAGTTTAGAAGTGGATGCCCTAAGTTTATGCATACATAAGCTACAAAATAAGTGATTGCCTTTGCCATGCCAAACGGAAGAAACAAATAAATTAACTGGAAGCGCGGCTGCATGGCTTTTGGGTCAAGGATGGTGTCAAGAACTTGGAACGTGAGGAAAAGCTGAGTTTCTTGAATTTACCATTGAACTTTCCACCTTTACTTCCATTAAAAGGTGATAACAAATAATGTATCATTCAGCTGGCCATGTTCTAATGAGTTGGTCATGGTGTTGGGAAGCTTAGAAGCTTAGCTTGTCAAAGCAATGTGCTTGATATTGAGCATGGCTACTATGGTTGGTGAAAAGACTGGATGAGGTATCTACCAATCCAGTCCAAGCCTTATCTGCTGTTCAGTTTCCTAACACGATTAAAAGTTTGAGATGGGTGTAATTTCAGTGATTGAATATGGCATAAATGTTGTATGTAGATCAGAATGAGAGGAACATTTTTAGGTCAAATAGGTGGGTTTCTGACACGTTTCAATATAACAGATAGTAGATCCTGCTGAAATAGAGAAGATGGTAGATAAAGTGCTTTCAGAGAACCCAAATCAGTTGGAACAATACCGAGCCGGAAAAACCAAGATACAAGGTTATTTTGCTGGCCAGGTATAAAAACCATAACAGGTTATGAGATGAGCCTTCAAGCAAATTTTTCCTGATTATGCTTTAGAGGATCGGGATAATTCTGAATGCTGATTCATTCGCAGGTGATGAAATTATCAAAAGGTAAGGCCAATCCAGGACTTCTGAACAAGATCCTTCAACAGAAACTGAACGCCTCAAGTTAAAAGACTTTGCAGGTGACATCTCCTTGAGCTTCTTGTTTCATAATTCACACAACACGCTAGTTATATCCCATCATAAATCTTGTCTTCCTTGGGTGTTGACAGAGAATGCGCTAAACACGGTGGCCTGGGGCCACTCTTGTTCCATTGATTTGATTTTACTGTCAATGGCAATCTAAAATGTTCTGCATATGAACCATCATCTTTTATACGGATCAGAAGAAGCGGATTCAAGTCCTACCTGGGTGTTGGTTTGAGCTTGGAGGAGTGGCCAATCAGCTTTACATTTATGACTGGCCATGATTGAGATTCATTTTTATTTTTATAATAACCATGTATTCCCAGCGTTAGCATACAGAAGCATAATGAATGAGAATACCACTGACATGACTTGAATATTCATATGGTATTGTTTTAACAAATAAAATATGCACTCATTTTTTAGTAAAAGAATCTGCAATTTATGCATCTTTGGGAGGCCATCAATGACAGTCCCGAACTTTGACTCGTGTGAATCAGAAATCTTCACATTCATGGCTAACAAGCTTTGGCACCACGCACAAACTGCCCATCTGAGAGCATGTTTCATTCTTGAGCTTACTTTTCCTCATTGTTCTCCTCCGTTTGTCCCCCATTCTAGTAAGTTCTTCTCGTCTCTGTTTACGCAATTAAGATGTCCAGTTCATGCTCAAGGTGATGCGAGAAAAATTTCACCTTCTGACTGGAACAATGAAACTTAAATAACAAGAGAAAGATCGTAGAAAATATTTTGTAAACGTTGGTGTCCATTCTAGTTCTTACTTGCATTGCAATTTGAGCAAGGCTATTAAATCTACGAGTCAGATGGCCTCTACAGGAAAGGGGGATTTTTTAAACTTTTAATTTTATAGTTTTAAAACCTCAACCAGCGAGTAGACCGGCCTGCCTGAGCTGGAAAAAGAACAGAGAAAACAATTAAAGCAGTTAAAAACCCGAATTAAATTTAAAGTTCAAGTAAAAACATGTTGACTTTTCTTTCTTCTTCTTCTTCTTCCTTTTTTTATATCAAAACAACAATGTTTTAATTTAAAAAAAAAATTAAAAAAATTGCGTTAGCTAACCAAGATAAAGTTCCTGATCCACGATACAGGTACTGCCCCGGAGTTGATCTTGGTAGAGATTTAAAACTATACTTCAAACCTATTAGTTTTAACCATGCTATCTTCATTCTTTTCCCTGGAGACCCAAAATAAAGGCAGATAATTGCTTGCACATGAACTGGTGGGGAAAGTCTCACATGCAGGCATTGGCACAACACAATTCAAGTCAGTATTTTTAACGATAAACGTTGGCATTTGCCCGTGCCGGCACCGTAGCAATCCCCTATTCAAACTTCTTGGCAAGCTCACATGTCCTTCAAATTTACAACACATAAGAGAATATGTATGGTGCCAACGCAAAATGGAAGCTCCTAAGCGAGGCTTAATATCATTCTATTTTCCTTAAGTCTGATCTATTCAACCAGTGACATGCAATCACAGATGTTATCTATAAGGTCTCCTCGGGCTGGACAGATGTTGGCCCTCGAGTGCAAAGCAAGGGAGTGTTTCCATGCTCGTGGACATCTGGTGCTAGAAAGATAACCTGCAGCATCAAGATTTTCCATACTAAACGATATTCTACATGAACAAAGAACACGACAGATTTATGGAGGTTTACAGGATCATCCAACATAGAAGCAACAATAGTCCCGCAAAACATAAATGGCTCTAAAAATTGATGGAAAAAGCTCACAGCTATGCCAAATATACAGATAGAAAATTGATGTATAGAATACGACCTTGGTGCATTGCCTAGTTTTAAACTCAACGATATAGCTCAGGTATGATTGCCACCGTGGACCATTCACTGCTGTCCGAGCTTCTGAACTTCAGAGTAGCAGCAAATCTCAATCTATTGAAATCACTTTATGTCAAAGTTAATTGCCCTTTGGATTTTGGATGTCAAGAGACAAAACTCTCATTTTCCTAGTATCAATTACAAGATAAATCAGTCCCATGTTATTGCATGTAAAAGTTTATATCAAGAGTAGAATTGAGAAACACATCAAAACTTATCGAGAGCATTTACCATCACTAATGTATATAACCCAGTGCAATTATACTGTACTAATCCTTTGTCCCATTGACAAAAGAAAATAAACTTGGTTCTTGCAAGGACTAGCACAGAATTTTGCAGTTAACTCCGAGATTAAGGCTACCCTAGTCAAGGTTGAACTTCATGTTGGCCAAGACCAGGTAGGATAAAAATACAATCAATAAACAGTGAACTGATACACTAATCATAACACATTTGTGCTCAATATGCATGCACTTATGCCTGAACTAGATAGGATCAAACCAGTTTATCAACTGTCCATACTCAAACCAATAAGAAAAGGTAGTAGAATACAACAAAGAAGTAAAACTGCCAAAAATCTCAGGAGCTTTCAAGAAAATTACATTTATGGTTTTACATCAGTAACAAAATGATTAACTTGCAAGAGTTGAGATGAGTTTGCCCCAAAGGCACTGAATCAATTCTCACCAATTGCCGCAAGTAAATTTCAGCATAGATGAAACTACTTTGTTCTTCCACTCATCTATTCAGCAGGATATGTGCAGTCTCTCTCTGGCAAGGTGTATGAAGTGGGTTGATCAACTGGTATAAGTGCCTGGTCAGATCTGAAAACAACTAGTCCCTGCAGCCAGAAGCAAGAGATGAACATTAGCTTCCATGATACTGGCCAATCAAATCTAAGCACTGCTAAAATGATTGAAAATGTCTGCAACAAATCTAATAGAAATTAAGCTGTGATACTTCAAATTCATGCCCAATTTAGTCTAACAGAGCATTGTCATAATTGGAAAATGGCTAAAGCATCCACCAAACATGGAGTATCTTCACAACATTAAACTAGTTTATTTTTTAGAAGGAAAATGCAGTGGCGAATAATATAAATGGTATAAGGAGAACATCCAGGCAATCTTTCTATATGCACGTAATAATTCTACCTCCAGTAAATCTCAATTTGAAAACTTTGAATCTAGCCTTAAGCATAGAAAGGATGATTTAAATTATATAATGCAGAATGAAAAACAGAAATAAGAATAAGAAAATCCAATGAGCCATTGAAGGAAAGGGATGCTTGCTGTTGGAGCTCATGACTGTGGAATTCACAGTGCAGGTTGAAAACAACACAAGACATCAAGGCACATTGACTCAAGAAACTAGCCTATAATCATTAAACATGAAATTATTTAGTGTAAAACTTGTGCGAGACATGTTACTTACCAGTATTTAATCAAGCCATCCCAGCCACAAGTTGCCACTTTACTTTGCTCTAGTGGATGCCACTCACAACCAATGCAGACTCCCTCGTGACATTTGAGGGTCCTGAAAACTTTACAGCTCTTCCAGTCCCAAAACCAGCATTTACCCTCACCATCTCCTGACATAACAAATCGTCCATCGGGTGAGAAATTGACTTGACAAGCATAACCAGCCACAATGTGCCCAGCGAACCTCTTCTTCTTATTCAACTGGAATCTTTCCCTGGTACTATAAATAAGGATCTGGTTATCCAAACTCTGCGCAGCAAGCCAATTCGAATTGGGATGAAGGGAGATTGCCGGCATAGAATGCATGTGAGGCTCACTAATGTACTTTATAACAACAGGGATCCCAAATTCCCATACACGGAGTGATTTATCATCACTTGAAGTAACAAATCTTCTATTATTATCCACAAAAGTGATGGTATTCACTGCCCCCAAATGCTGGTCATACTCCTGAGTAATCTGCCCTGAGTTCATATCCCACTGCACAATCTTCTTATCACTCATGCCCGCCAACAATATATTCTGCTTATCATCATCAGGATTGAGCTTAACAACATACGGAATCTTCCCAGTTGAAAACGTAGAGATAACCTGGCCAGTCTCTGTATCCCAGTACTTAATATTCTTATCATAACTAGCAGTCAAAAACTTAGTGCCATCATTACAAAATGAAATATCCCTAACAGCCTTGGAATGACCCATGTAAGTTCTCATACACTTGCCCGAATTAAACACATCCCATATCTTCACCTTTGTATCCATACCCGCAGAAAGTATCAGGTGCCCATATTTGGGAAAAACCTTATAGCAGGGACTCCTTTGGTATGCCCACTCCATGTGTGCACCAACCTCTTAGGTATATAGCAATGATCATTACTTGCTTTAGCATCTTTAGGTGGCGCAAGCCTGACCTCCCTTGATAATCCCTCTCTTCTTTACCATGAAAAGTAGTCTTATCAGCCACAACCTCACCTTTCTCACCGCCAGCTTTCTCCGCCTTCTTTCTCGCGTGCTCCTCCGCATATTTTTGCTGCTCTTCAGACAACTCAGTTTGTAATCCCTCCTTTTACCGGCCCAAGGGCTCTTCCTATTCTTCATCAACCACGCATCCGTGGCCGGATTCTCGACCTCCTCCTTATCCATTACATCATCGCCATCACCCTCTTCCTCGGTTACTTCCCTTTTCTTCTCAATTTTCCGCTTCTTTTGTTCATGTTGCGGAATGTTATAAACAGAAATTCCATTAGTTTTCTCTAAAGTATCCAAATCACCAACATAATTATTACCTGCAGAGGCGGACGGGTCCGCCAGCGTAGCATACTTGTGGAAAGTGTTGTACTGCTCGTCGAAGACAGAAGGAGTCGATGGCAGCATTCTCGACGAAGCCGAGTTTGTGGTTGCGCATGCCCTGGGCAATTCCGTCCTTGGCGTAGGGATGGGCGGGGCCTAGTTCCGGAGCCCATAGCTGGTCGTAAGTAGGGTTGAAGGCGACGGCGTGCTGAACGGGGTCGATAGGTTTAGAGAGGGTCTGATTGGCTACTGTTAGGGCTAGCATGGTGTCATCCACTTTGGGAGCGGCGGATTTGGAAGGGAGGAGGCGCGGAGGGGATGATGAATCTGGAGAGGAATTAGGGTTTTGGCCATGTTCGTCTAATTCGTCGTCGTTATGGTAGTGTTGGAGAAGATCCATCGTTGGGGATGGAGAGAGGGGTGCGTTACCTTGTTCCTACAATATGTACTCTAGCTGATCCGCACACATTAAATGAAAGGGTAATATATCCTATGTTTATCATTTTCCCAACTTTCTGTATTTGTTTATTATTAAAAAAATTAATTAATAAAAATTATTTTTAATTAAAAATATTTAACTTTATTTTAAAAAAAATATTTTCCTAGAAAATTTAAACAAAAAACATTTTTTAAAAATTGTAAAAAATTTAAAAATATCATATTATTTCTTGATTATATCAAATTTGATCCTCAAACTTTTAATTATTATATATATTTTGTTTTGAATATTTATTTTTCAATTTCATCTCTTAAAATTTAATTTTTACATTAACTTTGATCCTTATTTTTATAATTGTTATTTGTTTTTACCTTATCATTTTTTTATTGAAATTTTTCATTTATCAAATTTGATCCTTATTTTTTTTTGTTACTTATTTTATTTGAAATAATTTATGAAATGTTAATTATTATTATTATTATTTTAATTTCTTCATCTTTTATTTATTTTTTTATTTTTTGAGATTTGATCTCTATTATTTTGATTATTATTTATTTTATTTGAGATAATTTATGAAATTATATTTTTTCAATTTCATTCTCATTCAACTTTTTAATTTGTTCCTTATTATTTTAATAAACTTGAGAAAAATAAAACATTAATAAGTTATTTTCCAGCTCATTTTCCATGACATAACCAAATAGTGAAAAGTATTTTCCAACTTATTTTCCATTACACTACTAAACATTAGAAAATAATTCACTTTCCTGGAATTTACTTTTTAGAATTCACTTTTCAAAAGAAAACTACTTTCCAGCAAACAAACGGGGATAATCAAATAATAAATCTCAATTCATTTTTAAACATTTCAAATTACACTATTCGATTTGATTCGATTCTAGTAATTTAAAATTTATTTCAAATATAAGAATTCAGCTATTAAAATCTCAATCAAGACCCATGCCCTCTAAGGCAAAGGAAGGAAACATATTGGCACCCACACACAATCTTCTTATATTAAAGGCTAGTTTGGTACTAACTACAAATAATAACATTGTTATTAAACCGGGTTGGCCTATTGAGTCAACCTAAAAATAAAATTTTGACTGAGTTAAGTGTTTTTTTAAATCAACCCATAATTTATCTAGTTCAATCCGCTACATGATTTACCGGTCAAAACTTCGATTTGAATTTTGTGAGAAGCATTTTAAAAAAAATAATATTATTTTATATTTTTTTAAGAGAATTAAAATGATATAGTGTTAATTCATCCATATCAATCTAAAAGTGTGTTTTTTTTTGGTAATTATTGTGATTGTGATTCGAAAAAAATGATTTTGAAAAAATTACTTTTGTTATGGTTAGTTCATATAAAATGTGTGTTTGGTTAAAATTATGGTTTGATTTTTTTGCCAAAAATCATGGCATGATATGTTTGGTTAAAATTGTGGTTGAAATTGATGTTGTACATAAAATGACTAAAAAGAACATAAATAATTTATTATGTTTTTAAAAGGAAAAATAACATTTAGTACAAACAATAATCGGTATAAAAAGAAATTTGTTAGTTTTTATTAAAAAAAATGAACATTATTGCCCCATCAAACTTGTTGCAATGTCATCATGAATATTATCCATCCGTGAAGCCCTCTGGTGCCTACGTGTTTGTGATTGTGGAACAACATCGGTTAAAAATCATCGGGAACATAATCCGGGATGGCGATCAAACTCGTTAAATGCAACATCTTGAATCGACTTCCTTGAATGTAGTTATCTACGGTGTCATTGGCGACAACAATTAAACTTGTGTTTTGTAAGGAAACACGGGCATGTTTTGCAAGATTCTCCATATTTTCTTTCAAACTCCAAAAGTGCGTTCTATTACGGCATAGCGATGAATGAACACGGTTGAATATTTCTTTCGACTTTACGGTTGTTCTGTCAAAGAAGAAATTACGAAAGATAATATCTTCCACCTCTATATGACCCTAATAACTTGGTGCTCATTTGGATATCCTGAATCAGCGAGACAATACTTCCCTGCAACATTATAATTTTCGTTCAAAACTTAATTCCTATTGCAGACCAAAAATAAAATTATGTAAATTTAACAACATCCCCATGTTTAATTTCTCAATACCTTCTGGTTGCTTCAGAAATCTTATATTTGGATTGTCAATCGCCTCAAGAAATATTCTTGTATCGTGTGCACTACCTTCTCACTCGACCCAAACAAATGTAAATTGCATGTCAAAGCTACATGCCGCCATTATATTTTGAGTGGGTACACCTTTTCTGCCAATAAATGGTATTTGATTTTCTTATGATACACAAGCACATACATGTGTTTCATCAATCGCTCCAATACAATTTTACAAAAAAAAAAATAGTTTGCCATTCAATTGAAATGTAGTAAAAATATTTTCGCAACCTTTTTCATTATTTAATAACTTAGAAAAATTATTTTTCACCTTGAAATGTGGCATATATCTTGGATTCATTGTGATTTTCATTGGTGTTGTGGAGAATTCTAGATCTATTAGTTTGATTAACTCAACAACTAACAATCCACCAACTTGAGAACTCGTTGAAATATCGCTACGGTTTCACGGAATGTTGAAATCTCTCTGAACTTTCTGTTTAAAGCTCTTAGAGCTAAAGTATAGAAAACATGCTTACCTTCTCAATAACACTCATCCTCCTAGATTGTTTTAGCATGTACAACGTTTCAAATTAACACACAAACTCTGTAATGTGCATGCATCCATCTGAAACATGTTAACACAACGTACCAAATGCCCATTTAAAATTTCATTCAACCATCTCATTCTTGTATTGTATGAAACCATACATGGTTCCTTATAAATATAATTATTATAATACAAAGCAAGTGCTCCAGCCGTGCATAATAATAGTTTATTGCGATCACACTCTCTAAGCCAAAACAAATCGTCTTCCTCATCATCATCGTGCTTATTTTCATTATCATCGTCGTCATCATCTGTATTGTTCCCATTACCAGCATTGCTACTGCATCCAAAACCACTACAAGTACTTGTACCACTAAAACCATTTGAAACATACTAAACAACATTATTCATAACATTGTCATACTTGTCATCAAATAAATCATTAAACCAATTCGCATCCATATATACAAAACAACAAATTGACATATACATGAAATTACCATAAATTCATTTAGACGGGGGAATTTGTTTTGAATATTAAATTTGCATGTGACATCAACTTAAACCTAAATAAAAATTATAAAGCATTTCTAAAATTATATTAATTAATGAATACAATATTACGTGCAATATAAGTATACTTCAATGTGACATTTTAATTACATAAATGGTTTTAATTGAACATATCTTATGGTATCTAAGATCAATTTCAAATTCAGTTAATTGAGATGCAATGAGGATACAAAAACAAAAGTGAACATAGGAAAATAATTGTACATAAAATGAGGAAAATTATTTAACTTCAAAACCACAGCTTACTTTCTCAACAACATGCAATTCAAGTATAGAGTAATATATATGTTGGAAGCTAAAAACCACTGTCAGTAATTGTTATTGTTCTTTAAATAGGCTATTAAAGACATGGATATCAACGTGAACATGCAAACCTTCAACAACAATTCAAATCAACTTTACACCTACAATTCCAAACTCCAACATCAAATAACAATGACTAATTAACAACCATTCAAACTGAATTCCCAACATCCAATTCTAGGGTGCAACAAGAAAAGGAACAAATGTCAACAACCATTTAAACCACATTCAACACCTACAATTACAACTTCTAATAGGAAGCATTCCTAATAGATTTTCCAGCTTCCAACGGGACCATTATCCAACAAATACAGCAGAAATTCAATACATCAAGATATTATACATTACAAAATATTATTTAAAAAAAACAACAATGACTAATTAACAACCATTCAAGCTGAATTCTCAACATCCAATTCCAGATTACAACAAGAAGAGAACAAATGTCAACAACCATTCAAATCACATTCAACACTTACAATTATAGCTTCCAACAGGAAGCATTCCCGATAGATTTTCCAGCCTCCAATAGGAACCATTATTTAATAGATACAATAGAAATTCAATACATCAAGATAGTATATATTACAGAATATTATTTGAAAAAAATAGCAATGACTAATACCATTACATTGAATGTCATACTTGGCAACAAACATTACATTTAAAACGTGATCATATTATAACAACACAGCAGCAACTTTGACAACATATCAAAGTGAAGGTTTGCTGTTGTAACTGTAAAAAAACACAACATCAAAATATGTTCATGACAGATCAAGAGAAAAATTATGTTCATGGATCATTAACATACAATAACAATACATAGCGTATATTTACACTTACATCAAGGTTTTGCGGCTTAATTTCTCTCGAGATACTAGTTTCAGCCATTGAAATTTTTTTTCCTTATGTCCAATTACGCCCACATTTCCCTCATGTTTCTAACCATGAAAAACTCAGTTAGTAAAACAATAAAGCTCATTGCTGAAAACCACTTTCTCAATGGGTGAAACTCATTCATAACCTCTTCTATGCTACATTCTTTTTTATCCCAACCACTTGATGTGTATTCACTCCTAGTAGATACACTATCAACTAATCGATCTAAGCATAAAAAATAATTCGCTCCCATTCCCAAACCCTTTTTTTCACTCTTTTGTATACATTGTTGAACACCTTTTCTCTTCCCACTACTACTACTAGGATTGCTACTACTATTGGTAAAATTTATACCAGTAACCATATTATTGACATCCTCTATAAAATTTGATAAAGTATCCTCCTCTGAATCACCACTACCTTCCTCTAGATGTATATCCTCATTAGATGCATTCTTTCTCCTTTTGCCTACACCACCATCATCTGAATCGAAAGCCTATGATGGAGCCCAAAACTATCTTGACCGGTAGCCATGATGTTTGTAAACATGATATCATATTTACAACACAATGCAGGATCGATACCAGAATGTCAAAACTTTCTAGCTCGTCGTATTTTCTACAACATGGAAAAATAAAGTTGTAAATGAATTGTAATGATTGTAAGAACAAATAATAAAATAGTTAATAGTAATTGTACACATAGTAACTAGAAAACAAACCTTGATTTTAGATTTCCACCACTTTCGTGGGTTGCCAAAATTGTTTCAAGTTCAAGTACTCAGCCTACTCCGGTTGGAAAATAACTTTTTCCATATTCTCAATCTTTTTCATTCTGTCTCACTTATTTTTTAATTGTGCTTGGTTAATGCATGGCCGGTCTTCTCCTTAAAGCAATTCATAACATATTTCCAACCAGCTTTTTTCGAGATGTGTGTTTGGTTGCATACCATTCTCAATTGCTTTGATACAAATGTCACAAAATGTGTTCAACATCTCTTTAGTCCAATAAGTCTTATCTTGTGATTGAGAATCTTCCATGTTCTCGGTTAAAATCTTTTTTCTAACATACAATGAATAGGTTAATTTTCTAGAGGAATTGAACCAAGTTTATAAAAAAAAGAAACTAAAAGAAACCCATTCAAGGTTCGAAAAAACATTTACAAAATAAGAAAATCAAATCATTAAGCATATAATCAAGTGCATTTATTCATAACATGTTGATTGATCCCACATAAAAGCAGCACAAAATTCATAATATTAGAACAAAATAAAATCTAAACCTTTAAAAAATTTCAACTTATAAAATGCAAATATTGACAGTTATAGTGCCAGTGCATTAGAAATACATAAGGACAGGGTTCATATAATTTTTCCCGGTTAGATCTAAACATGAAAACATGTAATCTGAAGAAAAAAAACTAAATCCTGTAGTGTTGGATTTACTGAAACAGAGATCGGGTGTTTGTTATGCTTTCTAGGAGACAGATTATTCAGCCCTTTTAGGTTCCTGACAGAAAACAGAACATCAAAATTGTAATCGGAAGAAGATGGAAATGCTAATTGCAGATATTGGACATTTAAGTTACATGAAGATGTTGAAATATATTATCAAGAACATTACCTTTAACATCATCATCAATTTGAGCTTGTAATGTAGTGTTGGATGTGGCTCAACACAAATCGAGAGCTTGTCG
>CM027577.2:4533252-4535752 GCA_015852605.2 Populus deltoides | reverse complement strand
GTTCGAGGAATGGTCGACCAGGGGTTGAAATCGTCGACCAGGTACGAGACTTCATCGACCGGGTCCGAGGATTCGTCGACCAGGTCCGAGACTTCATCGACCGGGTCCAAGTATTTGATTTTTTTTGGAACCGGTGTCTCCTCAGACATTTCAATGTATGTTGGTGCCAAGAGGGAAAAGGGCTATAAAGCTATATAGGGGTGGGTGTGTGTAGTGGGAATTTTGCCCGCGCGCGCGCGATTAAGAATAAGAATAAGTAATAAGAATAAGAATAAGAAAAAAAAAAAAAAAAAAAAAAAACAAAAACTCCAAAGAGTTGTTTTCTCAATCGGGTCCGAGGAATCGTCGATCTGGACTTGGAATCGTCGAGAAAAGTTTACCGGGTCCGAAAATTTGTCGACCAGGAGTGGAAATCGTCGAGAAAAATCTATCGGGTCCGAGGAATCGTCGACCGGGTCCGAGAATTCGTCGACCAGGGGTTGAAATCGTCGACCAGGTCCGAGACTTCATCGACCGGGTCCGAGGATTCGTCGACCAGGACGACGAATGGTCGATGAAAATCTATCGGGTTCGAGGAATGGTCGACCAGGGGTTGAAATCGTCGACCAGGTCCGAGACTTCATCGACCGTGTCCGAGGAGTGGTCGAGGATTTGTCGACCAGGACGAGGAATCGTCGACCGGGTCCGAGGATTTGTCGACCAGGGGTTGAAATCGTCGACCAGGTCCGAGACTTCATCGACCGGGTCCGAGGAATCGTCGACCAGGACGATGAATGGTCGATGAAAATCTATCGGGTTCGAGGAATGGTCGACCAGGGGTTGAAATCGTCGACCAGGTCCGAGACTTCATCGACCGTGTCCGAGGAGTGGTCGACCAGAAGTTGAAATCGTCGACCGGGACCGAGAATTCGTCGACCAGGACGGCGGAATGCTCGACCAGGACGATGAATGGGCGATGAAAATCTATCGGGTTCGAGGAATGGTCGACCAGAAGTTGGAATCGTCGACCGGGTCCGAGAATTCGTCGACCAGGACGAGGAGTGGTCGAGGATTTGTCGACCAGGAGTTGAAATCGTCGACCGGGACCGAGAATTCGTCGACCAGGACGGCGGAACCCTCGACCAGGACGATGAATGGGCGATGAAAATCTATCGGGTTCGAGGAATGGTCGACCAGAAGTTGAAATCGTCGACCGGGTCCGAGAATTCGTCGACCAGGCCGAGGAGTGGTCGAGGATTTGTCGACCAGGAGTTGAAATCGTCGACCGGGACCGAGAATTCGTCGACCAGGACGGCGGAACCCTCGACCAGGACGATGAATGGGCGATGAAAATCTATCGGGTTCGAGGAATGGTCGACCAGGGGTTGAAATCGTCGACCAGGTCCGAGACTTCATCGACCGGGTCCGAGGATTCGTCGACCAGGACGGCCGGATGTCCGAGAAAAAAAATGTTGCCGAATAACTTTCGAAAATCATTGGATATGATGCAATGTTTCGTGATCGAATCTCTTAAAATACATCAATAAAGAGTTTAGGATGTCAAGTTTGCATCAAATATGCCCACGGAGCCCCAACTAGACCATGAAAATCCGATGTTGTATCAGGTCAAATGACCTAGCTAGAGGTGTCAAAAAATTATGTAAATTTACCAGAAAATAGGATTTAGTATCCTTATGATGCATGCCAAAAAGAATTTTCAAATTCCAAGTATTTCTTTTTTTTGGCACCGGTGTCTCCTCAGACATTTCAATGTCTGTTGGTGCCAAGAGGGAAAAGGGCTATTAAGCTATATAGGGGGTGGGTGTTGAGGGAGTCTGGGCAGTCCGTGGGAACCCCCTTTTTCGGTTCGGACTTGGGTTGCGATCGAGGGATGGTATCGGATATCGACACGAGGAACGACCGCCCGTCCGGCCGCCGGGATTTTCGCCGGAAAACTTTTCCGGCGACTTTTCCGGCGATCGGTTTTGTTGCCTTTTTCCGAGTTTTCTCAGCAGTTCTCGGACAAAAACTGCTGAATCGTCGAGGAGAATGGGCTTGCCTTGCGAGGGCTGCCACTAGTTCTTCGAGGCGTTAGGGTGGCGGCGGTATAAAAGTGTCGGAGTTTTTTCAGCAGTTCTCGGACAAAAATTGCTGAGTGGCCGAGAAGAATGGGCGTGCCATGCGTGGGCTGACATGGATTCTTCGAGGCCTAGGGGTGGCGGTATATAACTTGTTCGCATGATATTACCGAGATGTCCCCACGGGCATCTTTTCACCTCGACGCCGAAGAGAATGGGCGTGTCATGGCATGGGCTGACATGGATTCTCCTAGGCCGTTTGGGTGGCGGTATAGTCGTCTTGCGCACGAAATACCGAGATGTCCCCATGGGCATCGATTCCACCCGCCTAGGTTGGATGGGCGTGCTTCGTTGGAAAGCATGGATCCGCCTAGGCTGTCCCGAGTGTGAGCGAGGTGTGAGTGTCGCCCATGGGCATCGACACCTTGCGGCTAGGAACTGGA